>NWSH02000583.1:0-22166 GCA_002382865.2 Heliothis virescens
ATATCAATATATGGGTACCCAACAATATCCTCACGGCTCGGACACAATTTTCCTAACACATGCATAAAGTATACAAGCTGTTGTTTTGCACCCTGGTCAAATTCAGGGAAGTGGTTATGCTAATGATTCTCGACCCGAATCAACCGAGTAACGTAGGATATATTTTCACCAGGTACAGGCAGTATTTGTTTCAGTATGTATGTGAAATCACTGGCAAACGCTAGTATTGTATACGTACTTCAGTATGTCCAGCCATCTCGACGCTGACTCCGAGCAGGCGGTTGAAGGCGTCGCCGAAGTGGGCGGCGGAGGCGGCCAGCGCGGCCGGCCGCTCCACCGCCTGCACCACGTCCGATGATGCCGAGTTCAGACCCACGGCTGCCGCGTTCAGCTCTGATTGTAACTCGCTGTGGAAACATACGTGATTTAGAAAAAAAATACGTACATAATTCGAAAAAAGACAAAAAAAATACGAAATGGTAATAAGTAATTGTTCTATTCGTTGACACGATAAACGCCTTTAAAACCGCAACCGATTGTTTCTCAAAGCAACTTTTTAGGGTTCCGCACCCAAAGGGTAAAACAGGACCCTATTACTAAGACGACGCTGTCTGTCTGTCTCCAGGCTGTATCTCATTAACCGTGATAGCTAGAATGCTGAAATTTTCACAAACGATGTATATCCGTTGCCGCTATAACAACAAATTAAAAATTAAAAATAAATAATTAATAAGGCTGTTGATTTATATTAGTTAATTGCAAAATTGTATACTAATAGCGCCATCTATTAGAAATAATGTGCAACTTAAGTAACTCACACTTGACCATTCCTATTGTACTGCGCGAGTCCAACTCGCACTTGGCTGGTTTTTAGTCTACTTATTTCATAAATGTCTATTAAATCATCTTGACGATCACCAAAGATGATCAGTGGGAAAGTTTTCAAAGAAGTTGCCCAGTTCACTAACTGTAATGTATTAAATACTCTTTTGGAATATAGAATTTTATATTTTAACTAAGAGTACCCGTTGATACCACTACTAATTTAGACAACTCAAAAATTTTTTTTTTTGTATATTAAGTCCAAAAATAACAAATACGCCTTTAGATTACTAGACACAAAACAAGATCACTTTCGGACCCTTAAGAATATAAGTAAAACATCATATAAACCCAGTCCAACTTACCCATAAGTCCTGTCCGAGGGCGGGAACTCTCCCATGTTGAGTATATTGAGGGTGTCGTTGATGTTCTCCATGGCTACATCCAGCTCTGTGTGCGACGGGATCGCTTCTAGAGTCGACTCCAGACCCTGGGTAAAGGAATAATAGATATCTTAACCAATCTATCATTGCATTAAGGTGAATGCGACCACTAGAACAGTAAAAAACTTTTTATTGCGAAATATCATAGTTTCTACAGTTACATTTGAATTGTAAGAAGTTTCGGAGTTAAACAAGGACATCAGAAATTACTTGTGGGATATTATAACCGCCAATCATAAGATCACGCCTCATATTGAATGTTAACTTAGGTAAAACATGAAAAAACCATTTCATATTTGAATTTCCCGCTTCTAGTGGTCGAATGCACCTTAAAAAGAGAAAAAGTTTGTGTGTTTGTAATTTTATAGGGGATAATCTCTTAATTTACTAAACCGATTTTGAAAATTCTTTCATCAACAAAAGCTACGTTCTTTGTGAGCGTTACGTATTTTATATTTTATAAATTTAATTGAAAAAATCGTAAAACTTGGATGATAGCGATTATAAAAAGCCAATGTTGTATGAACATAAGTACGCCTTTATTGTAGGAATATACAGGCTGTTACAGAAATCTCAATGCTGTCGAAAAAGGAGTTAAATTCCACCTTATTATGAGTAAAAATGATAATTTTGTAGTATTCAAATGTTACCCGTCTGTTTCAAATCAAAATATGCATCGTAACTTCTTTTCAATAACGTGACAATTTGCAAGGGATGGAAATATTCTTGACTTCAAAAGTTTATTACATCTTTCGAATATTTTTATAACATCCTGCATATTCTTTAATTATCTACAGAGCATATTTTCTCTATGTGCGGAAATCAATATTCTATCTATCTCTGGATTTGCTTACTAGTGATAGGATTTTGACATTAGCCCCATACAAGTAATGTCAAAATTCTATCTCTAGTAAGCAAATCCAGAGATAGATAGGTTATAGGGAACGGCCGTTAATCCTTTACCTGCGAGATATCCTTAGCAATGGACATGATGGAGGTGGTATCCACGGTCTCGGAGGTGGTGAGGTACGTCTTGACGTGTTCCACCAGCGTCTGCGACGAGTACAGCACCTGGCGGCCTGATGTTATCACCCTGGAAGAGAAGGTGGTTATAGTAATCTTTCATTATTATCATCAGACCTTTTCAAAGTCAGGTGTATCAGAACGGAAATTCAGTAACTTACTGGCTAAACTTTAATGTTATTTTTTTTTGTCTTTTTATGTTACGCTGTAGTTTTTGTATTTATCCTGTCATTATTTGGTAACCAAGAAATATAAGTAACGAATGACCTTAGGTGCATGTTATACTTTTTCTTTTAAAAAATGGTAACAAGCCATTTTAAAAGAGATGTTAATTATTTTTTTAGATATAAATGGTCAAAAAACATACGAATACAACACACATTTCGTTTCATCTTCCTAGAGTTGTACAGTCGATTTTTAATTAACTAAATTTATAATTCAATTTTAAATATTGCCTACCTCTCCCTCCTGGGCTGATCATCATGCAGCGCAGCAGAAGCTCTGAGGCCGGTGGTGAAGTCCTTGAGCGACTGCGCCAGCTCGCCCGCAGCCCTCCCGCATGCGGCGGGCTCGCCCGCGCGGGCTGCCGACACCAGCTGCGCCGTGGATGATGCTGCCAGACGGGATGATGTCTTCATTGTTGACGATGCCCATTCAGCCTGGGAAGGTGAAATTGTAGATAGAGAAAAATGGTATTTATTTGTCTATACTAATATTATAAAGAGGAAAACTTTGTTTGTTTGTTTGGTTGTAATGAATAGGCTCAAAATCTACTGGACCGATTTTAAAAATTCTTTCACCATCCGACAGCTACATTATCCACGAGTGACATAGGCTATATTTTATCCGGGTACGGGCAGTAATTCCCATGATCTATAACGAGAACCTAAGTCATCGTAATTAGATCGAAAGGTCCGTATAAAATTTGATCAGATTAAAATGAAATTTGGTAGACAATCTAAATCTTAAGAAAACACATGTATGCTACTTGTATCTGGCTGCGAAAAACAGTTTCTTCGCAGTGTAAATGGAACTGCGAAGAACAATAATTTATTCATATTTGAACTTTCAAACTTTATACTATAAGTATAGATAAACCATTTTGTCTTGGGTATCGGGCATTCTAGATCTGATGAGAATTTTTCGTTTTGCTGAGTACCTAAGTATAGATGATAAAAGGTTATATAATAATGGTTTTTGTTCTTACCGTCTGTCCAGGCAGTGGTCTAAGCTCGAAGGCTCTGGCTGCCTCTTCCAGCTCATCAAGCTCAGCTTGCAGAGACTTGATGATCTCCGCCGCAGCATCCAGCTCTAAGCCCTTGCAGGAGATACGGGCACGACCTACTGCAGACCTGGAGAGATGAGGTATGTTATTAAAACATTTTAAGTTGACAAATCATGTTAGAATATGATCATATTTTTATATACATTACTAGCTTCTGCCAGCGGTTTCACCCGCGTCCCATGGGAACTACTCGGCGCACCCGGATAAAAAGCTATAGCCTTCCTTGATAAATGGGCTATCTAACACTGAAAGAATTTTTCAAGTCGGACCAGTAGTTTCTGAGATTACCGCGTTCAAACAAACAAACTCTTCAGCTTTATAATATTAAGTATAGATGTGATAGATTGGTTGTATATTATGTTTCATCTTCATGCAAAAACTACTAAATGAATTTGGAGGTAATTCCTACGCAGGTAAAACTGCGAGGAAAAATTAGTTATCTATTAAATGACAACTCTCAGTTTCTTCAGAAAGATTTTGGCTTACTATGTCATAATTAATTTTTAACCGACTTCAACAAAAAGTAGGAGGTTCTCAATTAGGCCGGTATATTTTTTTCTTTCTTTTTTTTATGCATGTACACCGATTTCTCGGAGGTTTCTGAACCGATTCACGTAATTCTTTTTTGTTCGATGCGGAATAGCTTCGCATTTGTCCCATAACAATTTTATTCAGGTAGGCCCGTTACTTTTTATTTGAGGAGCATTTTTTGTGGTTTTCTTTTACGTAATAATACATTTTTAAACATACTTAAAACTCTTTGATAAATCGAAATTCGAGCAGAAATTATACCCCAGACCTTAAAAAAAATGTCTTCACAGAGAGGTGAAAAATTTAGGTTTCTATGTTTTATGCCTTGAAATGACTTCACATTAAACATCTTTATATATTTTAGCTTACAACTAGCTTTCGCTAGCGGTTTCACCCGCTTTCCCGTGGGAACTACTGCGCGCACCCGGATAAAAAGCTATAGCCTTCCTTGATAAATGGACTATCTAACACTGAAATTATTTTTCAAGTCGGACCAGTAGATCCTGAGATTAGCGCGTTCAAACAAACAAACAAATAAACTCTTCAGCTTTATAATATTAGTATAGATACACACCTGAGCTCAGCACAGCTGGTGGTGAATGTATGGGTGGTATCAGCGAGATGCTTGGCGGTGGGGCCGTCCACCAGCGTCGGCAGTGCGCCGCGAGACGCCGCTATCACGTGTCCACTCGGCTGCACAGTTTAATATTATGTTAGTATATGTGTCACCGGAAAATAACAAGATCCGTAAGTTTACCAATTTACTAGGAATTTTATAAAGTTTCGCAAGATTCTAAACGGGAGATAAATTGTATTATTTTACGTCCACATTTGGTCGAACCATATAGAACCTTACGAATAGATATCCGTTAGTTTATAAATTTACCGTGTGACGTCGGAAATTGATAAATGTACGAAAATGTAGCCTTTAAATAATACAATTTATCTCCCGTTTAGAATCCTGCGAAATAGATAAACTTACGGATCTTGTTATTTTCCACCAATTTTTTTTAAGCCATCGCAATTTTGCAGTGTAATACACTGGCTGAACACAACGGATCCACCGGTTACACTAACACCTATTATACGGCTAAAATAGGAACGTTGGCAAGTTGCTAGTGCACTAATGACGCCGTATCGTACCTGCAGGAAGGCTTCAGAAGCGGAGATGAGGTCGAGCTGCGCCGGCGCATGGTGCGGGCGGGCGGCGGCCACGTGTACTGCGTCTACTACACGAGGGATCTGCTCGCTTAGAGCCTTGCACTCTTCCATTAGCGTCTCCTGGTAAATTAATATTTTTTTTAATAAATTATGATACATACACATTTTTGATTAATTATAGGTACATTGTGAATCTTTAAAAAATCTTGTAATTTTTTTCCATAACTTTTTTTCTTCTAATGAATACGACACCCCATCAAGTTATTGATAAATGAATTATAGTATTATTGAAGAAATAGACTAAAAACTGAGATTGATAGATTAAATAATTAATTAAATAATTGACAGATTAGATAGAGATTATTTTAACAATTTTATTTTTAATGAAGATGTCTGAAATCTTCCAATCATCGAGATAAATATATCACATAGTTAAACCTTGGATTTTTTATTCTAGATATTTCAATATATTTTCTTTCTATTAAGTTTTTCGAATTGTGTTCCTTCCTGTTTGTTGGTGATTTTTGTAAAATTTTGAATTCAAGGGTGTGCTTACAATTCAACAATGTAAAACGACATGTAGATTGAAATATCAATAAAAACTACAACATATACGAATCTTTTGTACACTTGACAGCTGCCAGTTTTGAAAGGACGTCTGACGGCATCTGTCAACTGCATCAATGATGGTGAGAGCATACCTGTGTATATTTGTTGGTGTTGTACTGCGCGGCGTTGTGCGCTGACGTGATCAGCTGCGTGGCGCTTGAAGCGGCTTGACGCGCTGAATCCTGTGGGGGAAAGAGTTATTGTAAAAAAGTTATAAAAATATACAGTCGATTTGTGAAACTACTTTTTGGGCAAGTCGCTTGAAAATAACTAGCTTTTACCAGCGGTTAAACTCGTGTCTTGTGGGATCTATTTCACGTATTCGGATAAGAGTAGCCTAAAGACTTCTTTGATATATGTGCTATTTAACATTGCAGTATTTTTTGAAATCGATCTAATAATAGTTACTGATATTAGCGCTTTTAAGCTAACGAACTCTTCACTTTTATAATATTTGTATAGATGTTATATTTTTACACTTTGTTCTCTCTTTATATAATCTTTACAATATGACTATCTGTTCCCCGTGTTCGCACCCACTTCGTGGGAAAACCACTCCCCGCAGCCGGCTGAAAAGAAGCCTATTCCATCTTGTTCTAATAGAATATCTACCTACCACAAAAACGGTTATTTGTCCGTGAAAACGCAATAGACAGACAGAGTGACTTTTAAAATAATATTATTAACAATTGATATTCACCTGTAGCCTAGCGACTTGCGAGCCCACAATGTCTTGTCCCTGAGCGTAGTCCACTGTGATGTAGCGCAACTCCTCAGCTGCCTTGCGCAACGCCTCTTGTTTTGTACGATCCTGTATTATAGAATAACATAAATTAATTAAATCACCATCATAATAATAGCGTGCAGATAGATTCTCTGTCTGGATGGAGGTTGGATAGGCAGTCGCTCCATGTGGCAAACTGGTTCTCAGCTGCATCCGGTTAGACTGGAAGCCGACCCCAACATAGTTGGGAAAAGGCTAAGCATATGATGAGGAATGAATACCCCCACTATACAAAAATATAATAAAGTATAAATATAATAAAACTTAGATTCTAATTTAATTAACATTTATTGGCATGCCAGGACTACTGTGAGAGAGATTTATCAATGAAATATTATACTGCGAACATGTTTCGTTTTCTTACAAATATAATTTAAAACTTTACCAAGCTTATTACAAAACATGATCCTAAGAAAGTACCGGCTTTAGTACTAGGTATAAACCAATGTCTCAAACAAAGTTGAAGCTCTAAACCTAATACTAAAACCGGTACTTTTTAAAACCACGTTTTAGAATAAAGTTTTAAAATTTAACTTATAATTTCCCCATGTATTACGTAATAGGAGTCACACAGTGTTCTAAATAAAAAGACACGTTTTAGGTAGGTAAAGTTTTTAAATAGATATCATAATTTCTTCATTTATTCGTATAAAAGGAGTCACATCGTGTAATAAATATATAAATAAATAAAGGCTACAACTGACCTGTGGTGACGAGGCACACTGTCTAGCAGCCTCGACCATGCGGGCGGTAGCGTCGGCTAATAGCTTAGCGGCCGCTAACAGTTTGCGCTGCGAGTCCGACGGCTGACTTTCTGCTTCCGTCTGTGTGAAGAATATCACAATTAGTATGAGGAGTTTTTATTTAAAGTATAGTATACGAATGGTTTCGCTGCGGGATTGCTTATGCAAGTTACCAAACCTTTTTTTGGTGGAAAATATTCAAATGAGTCCCGCTGTGGGTGCTGTGTGAGGGAGTGTCAGACTCTTACTTATTAAAACCTACAGTGTTCTTTCTTGAGCTTAATGTACAGACGACAGCAGGTCAACGTATAAGAATCTGTAAAATTTTACCAATCGAACATTAACCTACCACTATAGTGATAAGGTTGAAAATCCATTGCAGAAATTTGACAGATTGTGGTAACTTGATGTGCTGTCGTCTGGGCCGCGGTAACTCGCGCGATATTATCCAGCCTTGGAACACAGGCTCCAGAAGGTACATGTGTGGGATATCCTACTTTTATTATAGATGGCATTTGATATTTACAAAAAAGTGGTGGGTTTAGGACGACGTTCTGCTGCAGTCGGTCGATGCCCATGGATAGAAGTCGCAAGTGTGGAGGTATGAGATCAGAGAGTAAAGCTCATCATACCTCGGAGGTAAAGGGAGGATCCTCCGACCGGACGGGTGTTTTGTCCGGTGGGCTACTGCCCCACAGTTATTGTCGGGGTGGTCTATATATGCTCGAGTTGCGCGCGAACACTGCTTGCGCGATGCAGGATGTTTCGTCTTCCAATGTGTATGTAGCGGTGTAGGTAGTGGTACCGCTAGACAAGTATGTGGCCGGCCTCTTAAACCAGCTCTTCCCTTGAGGATCTGAAGGTATACCTTGATGTTGGTGATGAGATGCGCGGTGGCCTGGCCCAGCAGCCTGGCGTGGCGCACCATGTCGGCGGGGTCGGCGGCCGCCACCAGCCTCTCGCTGGCACACATCACACTCTCCACCGACCGCTCCGTCACTGTCGGCTGCACACGACGATCTGGTCGACAAACAGAAAACTTATAGCCCAATTTCTATCAACAAGACTCAAAAAAATACCAATTTTGATGATCAATAAGGTCGCTTAAATCGATCACCACTACCCAATAAACTCCCCAGCAGCGTATCGATGACCAGAGTCGACATAAGAGCTCGTGGCTAAGTCAAAGCCGCGCGAATCGATCGATCATAAAGTTAAGGAACGCTTGGCGCATACGTTCTTCGGAAGGCACGATAAACTGGTGGGTCCCGGCTGTCATTTGACCATATGTGGCAATCATAACGGATAGCCAGACGCCAGAAAGTCTGACAACCAGTCTTACCAGTGGGTATCGGATTGCCCAGGTAACTGAGTTGTGGAGGTCAGACAGGGAGTCGCTCCATGTTAAACACTGGTTCTCAGCTGCATCCGGTTAGAGTTAAACGTGTGTTTGTTGTAAAATTCACCACGGTCTCGCAAGGAATGCGTCCGATGATAGAAAGTAATAGGGGTAAAAAATAAGCAAGTCAATTAAGTCCGTAATTTAGATTATCGCAAGATATTAGTCACGTATTTTTTGTTTAAAAAAAATTATGAATACAAAGATAATGAGTATTAAAGTTCAGGAGTGGGAGGTCCTGACGTCAGGCCTATGCAAAAAATCGTACATAGGCGTGACGTCACGCACGCGCAATTTCAACGTACCGCGTAGTAATTATTTTTTAGGTGAAAAACTAAAAAATACGTCTACAATATTTCTTTATAATCTAAAAGACCGACTAATTCGATTTTTTTAGTCGCCTAACCTATTCCTCAAGAAAAACGTATGCGAATGAGCATCGAATCGAACTCTATTCTAGGAGAAAAGCTATAAGTAACCTAACTGATTATAGAAGTCCGTACTCACCAAGATCAGTATGAGCCAGCAGCCTCTCCAGCTCCTCAGTGACACGGTGGGCAGCAGCCGTGAGCTGCTCCACTCCTGGCGCGGCGGAGTCCGGCACGCCGCTGCAGGCCTGCACCAGGCGCTCCACCGCCTGCGCCACGAGTCGGGCGGCGCTGGTCAACTGCTCCCGACATGCTGGGTTGTGGAGAGTTGGAGCTACCACCTGGTGGGTTTAGGTTCGTTAGCCGACTTTGTAGAAGGAGGTTGTGTGGCTGTTATTAGATGGTCTACAAAAAGCCACAAGATTTTTTTGTAAAACTTCTAAGTTTTTAGTTATTTTGCAAAAAATGAATATTAGATTTGTTTATATAAGGTAAAGTTTCTTTGTGAACACAAAACATGCCAAGGGATATCGTTTTGTCCAAGTAACTGGATTGAGGAGGTCAGATAGCCAGTCGCTCCACGTGATGCTCTAGTACTCAACTATTGGAACGGTGGAAGCTTGTTGTTAGCAAATTAGATATATATTAAGTTATTTAAATTATCATTAGTCTGTAAGCTTTCCTAAGAATTAATAAATATTACACTTGAAAGTCGACCCCAACAAAGTAGAAACAATCTAACCAATTTTTGTCTCGTTTTTCAGTGATGTTTAAGGTTTTGTATTTTTGATGTAAGTCTAGGCTCTATGTTAATTTGAATAAATAGATCTAGACAACACCAAGATGCAAAGAAAAAAGAAAAAGAAAGATTATACATCAAACCCTGCTGTGTACTGCATCTACATATACTTGTTCTTAGGTTTCTAGTGAATAACCTAAGAAAGAAACCTTTTATGTAATATTTATTTGTGTACAAACGACAGCAGGTCAACCTACCTCAATCTGTCAAATTTATAATCGAACATTAAACGTCCACTATGTGACAAAGTTGAAAATCTATTGCAGAAATTTGACAGATTGTGGTAACTTGATGTGTTGTTGTATGTACATACTAAAGAACATTATCTATCATAGTTGCTGGGGAGTTTGTTCCACCATTTCTTCTTCCCAGCAAACACATAGGAAGTGGTGAAGGACGGGCGTTTTTGGGGCTGTCTTCTGTATACTTGACCTTCAAAAAGTGCTGATTTTCAGCCTACTTTGAATAAATGCTTTTTGATTTTGATCTATCTACATACCTTAGCACAGGCGACCAGCTGACTGGTAGCCAGAGCGCAGTGCGTAGCTGCAGATATGATGTTATTCTGCAACGCCTGTTCTTCACGGCACATAGCTGCTACATTCTTAGCCTTCAGGACCAAGGCTGCTGTCGTGTTCGCTACTGCCTTAGCCAGGGAGAGCAGGATATCCTGGGGAAGAAATTGTTGTATTAGATTTGGTGTGTAAAATGTGGGGTTGTATGGTTTTTAGGGTTCCGTATCCAAAGGGTAAAAAGGAACCCTATTACTAAGACTTCGTTGTCTGTCTGTCTCCAGGCTGTATCTCATTAACCGTGATAGCTAGAATGCTGAAATTTTCACATTTGATGTATTTCCGTTGCCGCTATAACAACAAATACTAAAAATGAAAAAAAAATATTAAGGAGGATGGGGTACGGATCCCTTCATGCGCGAGTCCAACTCGCACTTAGCCGGTTTTTTCATACATAATGGAACGGAACCCTTCGTGTGCGAGCCCGACTCGCAATGCAAACAATCTTGATACTTTTATTTAAAACCTAGCTGTTTTCGGCGGTTTCACCCGCATCTCTGGGGAACTATTTCCTGTATCCGGACAAAATTTAGCTTAAGTTATTCTGTCTTTCAAAAGTTCACAGGTTCAGTAGTTTAAATAAAAGCTATTATAATAATATAGATAAAATGTGACTAAAAATCAATGTTCAATCAACAACAAAAATTGAATTATAATAATTTCATGCAGTAACTTATTTGTAGTTTTGTACTTATACAAACAGTAGTTTATTTGTTTAAAATGTATTCGTGGAAAGGTCCTATCAAGATTGTTTTTCTTTAGTTAAATGCCTAATTAAATGGAGTGTAGTGAAATATTGGCAAAGAGATTGTATGAAAAAATCTGTTATCAGGCCCATCCATATCATGGCGCGATGTAAGCCAAAATTCGTGATGAGAGTTATAAATATAAAAATCACAATATAGATAGAAACTAAAAAAATAATAGTATTACTGCTAGTGGAAATCTATCTGTAAAAATATCTAACATAAAATATCAAGTCATCAAAACATACATAAATTCTCAGTGACATAAACTTCAACCTCTACTATTCAAACTATTTCCTGGAATTTTGTTTGTAAATAATAATAAAGGCAAGCGCATACGCACGATAAATATTACAGCCGTAAGATATAAACATCGGTTAAAATCGTTAAAACTATGATTGATGGGACAACGTATATCCGGTACTGAGATATGAAGTAATATGCATTATTTATGTTGTTTTATTTATAGTTATACAAACTTTCTGTCGCGGTTTTACTCGGAAAATGAGATAACTATATCAGTTTGTACATGTCCCAGGTATAATCTCTCTATTTCTTTGAGTCTCACTTTGGAAATAACTAGCTGTTTTCCCGCAGTTTCATCCACGTCCGAAGGGAACTCTTTCCCGTACCCGGACAAAATATAGTCAATTTTACTCGGGGATAGTCTAGCTTCGGAACAGTGTAAGATTTTTTTAAATCGGTCCAGTAATTATGGAGCTTTTGAGTACAAAGACACAAAACCATGTTTCCTCTTTATTATGAAATGTCTGTCTGTCTCAACAGCATAAAATATTGATGTCGTTAAAACGTAGCATGACTAGTATGACTAGCTACTTTCATATTTTAATTTCACAGCACGCTCATACAAAAAATCAAACGAAAAAAAAAAACATTTCTGAATGAAAAATAATTCAATCAAAACACAAAAATCTAGGCCAAAACATGTCACGAACCGGGAATCGAGTCCACGACACGGCACAGAAACCGGTCGTCCGTGCCCACTATGTAGGTCACACTTGAGTATTTTTATAACAACGCCATCTGTTGTCTTGATGCGGAATCACTTCCTTACGTAGCTTTCTATCAGATACAGAGATTGTAAAGGTACTTTAGATTTGCTTTTGCGCAAGTTTTGCACTCTGTTATTTTATATTGATAATTTTATATGATATTGTCATTCATACTTCTATTTTCATTATATTAGTTTAATTAGAGCTTCGTTATTTTTAGAAAAGTTCTCATTTCATGTACAGAAGTCAGCACATCAACCTACCATAATTTGGCAAATTTCTTCAATAGATTTTCAACCTTATCATAATAGTGGAAGGTTAATGTTCGATTGGTAAAATTTGACATATTCAGGTGAGTTGACTTGCTGTCATCTGTACAGATAGTATAACATTATTGGTATATACAGCATGATTTTTCCAAATTTTCCAACTATACAGGGGGTTGATTAGTTGTCATTTTTGCGTAAATACATTCACTTTTTGAGACAGTTAGTTATAAATAAAACAATATGTTTTCTAAAGCAAATGTATTGACCAAAAATAACCAACGGCAATGTCAGTTTAAACCACAACCTTACATTGTAGTGCAGAAAAATTGAACCAATACATTACACTATTTGAGTAAAAAATCCTTTAGGCTAAGGCCAAACGAGCGTAATTTTTTGAGTCGTGAGTCGCAGAATTTCGGTCACAGAAAATCGTTACAAACAAAAAAGACAACTCATTTTGCGTTGCCGTGTGAATCAAATAGGGCTTTTGTATGAAACCGAATGTAGCAGATTTTCTGCGACCGAAATTCTGCTACTCACAACTCACAAAATTACGCTCGTTTGGCCTCATCCTTAGTGTATGAGATTCATAAAATGAGATTTTTTTACACACTGGTTCAATTGTTCTGCACTCAATTGTATTTAAAAATTATTATAAAAATAACTATGATGCTTCGCTGGCGAGTTTCGAGTATAACTTTAAAAAGCCAATAAATTATATTTCAACAGAAATCAGTCTGTAATTTTAAGATTAAGTAACTTTCAGGTAATTTTAAGTATTTTAGCTGCCCAATAGAAGAAAACTTTTATATTTAAATTTATTTAATTAATCTCGATACTAGCCAAGCGTTATCAGAATAAATAGCAAAAAATAAAATTAAGAAATAAACATGTAATAAAATAAAATGGCAATCTGTGTTTTTGTACTTAATGATGGCAATATTTTTGTGTCTTTTGCATAATTGACCAATACGTATTGTATTGGTCTTAAATATATAAGTAAAATATAATTTGAAAAAAATATTTCTATGACTTCAATTTTGAAAATATGTATTTGTGTGAACAAAATATAGATATTTTTTATTATACGTATTCTAAAAAGACCATTACTATATGCAAAAAGACAAATAACTAACTGATTTCTTACTTTTACATATTATTGATAAATCGTTTTTTTTATCGACTTCCCAAAAAGGAGGAGGTTCTCATACGGATTTTTCTATTTTTTAGATTAGATATTATTACTGTGATGTTAAAATCACAATATATTAGTACGATTATTCAACAATATGTAAGAAAAATAATAAAATATGTACACATGAAAAAATGTAACTAAAATATGAAGCTGCCAAAAATTAACAAAAATAGAAAAAATATAAGGGCCGTCACATTAAACGATTAAAAGAGATTAAGGCGACCCTTAACTGGCAATTACCTTAATGCTTAAACGAAAAAAAAAATAATAAAATATTAAAGGCCTATTTGAGGTTCCAGATAAGGTTCTGGGTAGTTATCTGACAGATAATTTGTAAGTTCTTAATTTTGACTACATTATCTGCCAGATAGCTATCTAGGACTTTACTTGGAACCTGTGAAACTGGCCGTAAGACTAGATTAGTAAGCATTAAGATTATTGTTAACAAAATATAAAATTAAAAACAAAAGTAGTAACTTAACAATTTATAAAGCTTTTTAGATAATGGCCTATGATGGACAATATAATATAACGACAGTATTGTCCAAAGAGATAGGCAGAACTGTACCTACCTGTATCAAAGCCACATTTTTAACCAACTTCCAAAATAGACGGACCAAACAAAAAAATATACTACTCCTAAAAAATACATAATACATAACGAACACCAAAAAAGTGGTGCTACCCATTTTTTACCGACTTAAAAAAAAGTAGAAGGTTCGCAATCTGACTGTTATTTTCTTATTAGTATTGTACAAAATAGACCACTATATATAAAGCTGAAAATAGACCCGTCAACTCGCTTATGACTTTGTTATGGCAAGATTGTGATGAAAGAAAAAAAAATTATATACCTTTTTTATATCATGATAGGCATTGGTCAAAAGGTGCTTTTAAAAACATCTTATAACCAAATAGACTAATTAAGAGCACACTAAAAACTTTTAGTTGGCCGACAGTTTGATAGGGTTCATAAATCAGTATAGAGATGAATGGTAGTGCGCTCATTACAACGATCAGGTATCCGTTCGATACCATACCGACTAAAAAGTTTGATTAGATACACAATTACCTCAAAAATAAATTGTCATTTAACCATCGGGCCAACTATCGGCCGACAGTTTAGTTCTAACAATGGCGTCCTAGCCGATTGCCAGCCACGGCGGCTGTTCTCATATAAGGAGATCAGCCAGCTGCGCTGGACATATTATAGTGACTGCACATTAGCTGCGACACAGGTTCACTCCCTATTCCCTCACGAGCATAGCGCGATGGGAATACTTACATAATAATCATGCGATTGATTAGACATCAGTCTAAACTTTTGGTACAGTTCGCGTAAAAGTTGATGTCGTTCCGAATCTAAATTCCGACCATAAGTCCGTGCATGTGTTTGTGTACCCTTCGGTACGTACTCGTAGAATTGGTTTCTGCGCAATGTTCAGTGACGACAAAAAGTTTGACGAGAGTTATAATAAACTAAGGAAACAGCTGCAAATTTTGACTAGAAAACTTATTATCGATTTTCCGTAAATATGGCTCCAATTCAAAATATAATTTAATGACTTTTTTATTTTACAATTTACTGTGACTACTTTTGACTAGCTTATCATAAGCGAGTGTACCTATTTTAACCAAACCCTTCATCCTACATTTAGAACCAGTTCCAAAATAGTCTAGGTATAGACAACTACCCGAATCCGTCAAATTTTACCAATCGAACACTAACCTTCCACTATTGTGATAAGGTTGAAAATCTTTTGAAGAAATTTGACAGATTGAAGTAGGTTGATATGCTGGTTTTTGTCTTAAAAAAATAGTATAACTAACATTTTAGTTAGTGCATACGTTTATGCAGTTTACCGACTAATGGTTAAGACAAACTAACTGGCAGTTAGTGTGTTAACTAAGTAGTTTTGAAACTGGGAGAGTATGTGTTTTACACAAGAAGAAATTATCTCATCCTTATTTAAATAAGTTATTGATTTTATTCTTCTTATTTCACTCGCTGCAGGTTTAATCACCTAACAAGCCCTAGTGTCAGGGTTTTCTCAAATCCGCCTAACGGCCTCTGGCGTGGAACTGTAACAACGACTGCTACTGAGTAGTATTCGGGGACGCCGGCTTTGCGTGCCGTCCCAGACATGGGGGTTTTATAATAATATATTGTCATAGTAAAAAACTCTTTTCAGTCTTTTAAAAATGACTAAATAGTAGTATTAATATTGAGATGATAGATAAGAGTGTAAGTAGATGCACCAACAAGAGCTAGGCTTTGAAATCAAAATAGGTAAGAGTGACTTATGATCGAACCTAAAATGCTATGACAGCCGTTCCCAATAACCTAACTATCTCTAGATTTGCTTACTAGCGATAGAATTTTGACATTAGCCCCATGCTAGTAATGTCAAAATACTATCTTTAGTAAGCAAACCCAGAGATAGACAGAATATTGAATTCGGCAGTTAATTTCCTTGTGTTATCCACATACTCTCAAAACTAACCTAATCTATACTTGTATATAAAAATAACAAAAAACAAAATATCATCGTGCAGTCTTTTCCCTTTCATGTTGTCTTTATAATTCCGATTACGTATATCCGAAAAGCTTTTATATGAAAAATATAGGAAAAAGACTTTAGCCCAGACTTTATGACGCAGAAGTTTTTGAACTACCAACAGAATTTCTCCGCACAGGGATACTGATGGCGTCCTAGCCGATTGTCTGCCACGGCAGCTGTTCTCATATAAGGAGATCAGCCAGCTGCGCAGGACATATTATAGTGGGCACATTAGCTGTGACACAGGTGCACTCCTTATTTCCTCACGAGCATAGCGTTGGGACGGCAATCCGACACGACCGGAGAGAGATCAGGCGCAGGACCGACATTAACGTGCTCTCCGATGCACGGGTGAATCAATCACCAACTTCCAACTCCGGGCTGCTTTGTGAAAGTTTCTAAAAACCACAAAGCGATTTCGGCCCGTCCCGGGGAACGAACCCAAGACCATGTATTCAGCAGTCGGCTATGCGACAACTAGACCAACGAGGCAATCATAGGGATGCTACTGAGTGACCGGAGACAAGATGTTTGAATTCATCATCAGCCTCTGTACTCTGGCCTCCTCTCACACGGAGAAGGATTGAGCGTTAATCATCACATGCGCGAGATACGGGTTGTTGATTTCAGACTTTACAGTCTAGGTTTCTAGCTATTTTTGTCTAAGATATACTTAGAAAGTACCCATACAAACTTAGAAAAGTTGCATTGGTACTTGCTCTTACCTGGAATCGGACCCACACATTCTTACTTAAGAGGTTGGTGCCCACTAAGCCACTACGACTAACGCTACTGATCTTTGAATAGCGAAATTCTATTGGTAGCTTACAAACTTCACCGCTTCGCTTTTGTAAAGTCTGGGCTTATTAATCGTGAGATTATATTTATAAAATAGGGTTTTACGAAACCTACTAAGTTAGAGAGACAAAGAAATACTTTAAAAAGGTTTTACATATTATAATTTTATAAAATAATACTTGTATATTTTTAATACAATTTTATACAGCCGCAATTTTGGCGGAGTATAAATAAAATGCAACATTGGCACCTTGTAACATAGGCTTTGAGAAAGAAATTAGCCTGAGCGGCTGTTATCACGATTTTTATCAATCAACTAACTTCCACCAGCGGTTTCACCCACGTCCCTTGGGAACTACTCCGCGCACCCGGATAAAAAGTAGCCTAAAGCCTTCCTCGATAAATGGGCTATCTAACACTGAAAGAATTTTACAAATCGGACCAGTAGTTCCTGATATAAGCGCGTTTAAACAAACAAACTCTTCAGCGTTATAATATTAGTATAGATAAATCAATATATTTTTTTAAAGAATTTTATGCACTTTGTGTTGGGTACTGAGATTCAATTCTATCATTATGGTAATTTCAATTAGGTTGTAGATTTTTGCAGAGAGTGATGAAAAGAAGTACAGTTTTGAACTAGACTTCTTTTGAAATAAATATTTGGAGTATATTAAAGGAACTGAATACCATATTAGGCACTTCATAAAACATACATTATATCATTATAGGTCCCTATACCATAGGAATATAACACCGAAAACCTACTTCTCATTGCAATATTTTTTCCCAAAGACATTATAAATTAAAAACTGTGTTTGTCACAGCCAGCTGTTTAATAAAACACCTAGACTGTTTACTGAAAAAATAAACCCCATTTAATGTAATGTCTAATACGTCATGTAGCCGACTTGTTGAATGCAACATTAAGCACTATACTACATGACGCTGGCGTCCTTTAGTTAAAGGGCTGGCTGTTTGATTGAATGCCTATTTTAACGAGTTGGCTACGATATACTCAACCTGCTTAAAGTATCCTAAATTGTTTTTATCGTAACTCAAAACGACTGAGTTCTTAGACTTTCCATTATATTTAGTTTTTTTCTGTGTCATCTAAATATAATGTTAATGAAACTGATGTACAGACAACAGCACATCAGGTTACCACTATCTGTCAAATTTTTGCAATCGATTCTCAACCTTATCACAATAGCGGAAGGTTAATATTCGATTGGTAAAATTTGACAGATTCGTATACGTTGACCTGCTGTCGTCTGTACCAAACTATAGCTGAAGCTACNTGCAATAGATTTTCAACCTTATCACAATAGCGGAAGGTTAATATTCGATTGGTAAAATTTGACAGATTCGTATACGTTGACCTGCTGTCGTCTGTACCAAACTATAGCTGAAGCTACATTTTAACCAACCCTTGAAAAAAAAATCTACAAAAATCTCCCTACATCATTTCAAAGCATTTATCCCCACTTTCAGTACTATTATCCCCGCCACAAACATCTTTAGGCATCAAACACTGTATTAACAGCGCTAAAAACATAAATAATATAGACAGCAAGCATAATATATTTAACCAATTATCTTTCCAGATTGTAGCTAGCTCAATTTCTAGGCATTCACATTGCATACAGCATTTTTCTTCCGTCCTAGGACATTTCCGCTTACAAAATTTGCAAAAACCTCTAATATTTTCACCCGTACATTTAAACGTAGGATTATAAAATATCCGTATCTCAGTTTTAGGCTTAGTTTCAGTAGAATTGTTCAAAATATTTGTCTGTTTGTCCCCTGTTTCTGTTGTGTAGTAGCGTTCGCTTTTTTTGACGAAATTTTCGAAACCGTCGCGTCGTAGTTTTGAAATTTCGTTTTTAGTGAAACTGGCTTCGGCTGTCTCCATGAATGTTTCTGTTGTGGTTAGAACGCGATTGTACCGATCTGGGTTCAGCAGTTTCATGTTTAGTGAACCTGATACTTTGACGTCGGGACCCGATTTTGTAATGTCGTTAACTATGCTGTGACATTCGATCTTTTTGCCGTTATATCGATTGAATTTATCGTTTATGTCGTTTTTATCGATATTGTCGGATAAAAAGAATTGTTCGCGGAGTATGTCGTTCTTATTGCGACGATTAAAGTCTATATTAACGTTCTCGTAATTCGATTTATCGATAGTGATGTTCGATTTGTCGATATTAACGTTCGATTTATCGATATTTAAATTGGATTTTTCGATATTACTTTTTGGGACATCATAAATAACGTTAGCATAATCATGATTAGAGAAATCTTTTTTGAAGTTATAGATCTTATCATAAATCGTTTTAGGATACAACTTAGGGCTGTTACTGTCTAAATAACCTTCGCAATTTTGAACTATCGATTCAAAATCGTTATCACTATTCGATTTTTCGGGTTTATTTTTGAAGATCATATTACAATAATCGATGCTTCTGTAATAATCGCTATCAGACTCCTCTTGTATGACATCGAGTCCCCAATTCCTTGTAGTATCGACATCTTCATAGATCCCATCATCGACCGTGTCTTTATGGTCACCGGCGCCAATATCGACACTTTCGAAGTCGCTGTCGTAAGTGTCATCTTTGTCTTTACCAAAGAAGACTTTGTAGAAGTTGTCGTAGCAATAATTGAGTTTTCTGTAGAGGTATGATTTTTTGGGGGTCCGTTTGGGGTCGTTGTCAATTACCTGGGTTTCCTTGTCTTCTTCGGTTTCCTCGCCGATGGTGTAGAGGACTGTGGTGGAAGCCTCGCCGACGCGGGAGGCTGCGTTCAGGAGGTTCTGACGTGGCTGGAAGTCGATGACATTGAGATTATTGTTGGGAATTTTATTGATGGTAGAGATGGTTTCTTAGGTCAATTTTGCAATGGTGATAAAATTAATCAGTGATTCTTGATTTTGAATAGTAAACTTACAAAGTAACTCTAGAAGGTGTAAACTTAAAATAAAGTTACTTATTTGAATCTAATCAGAACGTAACAGAATTTAAAATTTCTTTAAATGATTCGATCAATGCAATTGCTTATTGATAACTAACTGTTCCCTGCGACTCCACCCGCACCCCAAAGTATGTTATTTCCGTGCCAGTATAAAAAGTCGCTTTTATTCCTTCTCAGGCTCTTCATCATCAGTTTGCCATATTTTATTCAAATCAGTTCAGCAGTTTTAACGTGACCCACTGACAGCCCGACAGTGCTACTTTCGCAATTACAATATTCAATAAAGATACACTATTGTCCTACATATTATCACCAAAATCCCCATACCTCCTTAGTCTCCGGTTCTGCAGCCTTCAGCAAATCACTGAAGGCGGTACAGAGCTTCCTGGTAGCGTCTAGCAGCTTATCTCCGTGATCACCATCGTCCATCAGCGCGGCGATCATCTGCACGCCTTTCGTCATTTCGGGGAGATTCGTGGTGATTGTGGTGATTGCTGCGCCGACTGCTGTGTGGTCTACTTCTTCGGTGCCTGGAGAGGGGTTTAAAGCCGTTAGTCAGTATTTTCACCAGTCTTCCAAAAAGGGTTATGATTTTTTTGATATACATATGTAGTTTGCATATATCTGCAGTTTTTATGGTGAAAAGGTTAAATAGATATTTGACACGAGTAAGCAGACATTTTAAGAAAATGTTGTTTAAATATTGGTCAAAAGTCTGTCTAACTGTTTTGTAATAACATGGCGTTTCAGTTTATTAGCCCTTAAGGCACACAATTCTAAGCATAATTCTGGTCAAAATTAATGGCGGCTTGCGACTAATTTCATAACATAGATACGCGTATACTCAATGCGCATGTCTACCATCTACTGATACCCAAAAAGGTTTACGTTCTGCAAATCACGTAAGATTTTAGAGACGCCTTTAAGTTTGGTACGACCTTTATAATGATGTAATTTTTACCTCATAGTTCAGTTCAAAAAGCTCATTATTTTTAATTATTCTAAGCAATTAAAATTAACGAAGCTATGATACTAATAATTATTAGTATCATAGCTTCGTTAATTATTCACTTATATTATTCACCCATTAATTATTCATAATAATTATTCATATTATTCACCCATAATTATTCACCCAACTCACCGGAAGTCAAGGTAACGACTTGCGCCGTGGCAGCGTTCATGGCGGCGATCTGTGACGTCACGACCTGTTTGTTCGTGTCCATCGTCACTTGCTTCCATTTGACGGACGCTGCGTCTTGTCCTAATGCTGGGAGAGTGGCCTGGAGAAAATATAATAATTATATTATGTATTTGTTATGAGTTAGGTACTGAAATTTAAGTGAGGTTTACTACCCCACCAAAATTTTCCTTTCTATTAAATTATTCTATTTAAATTACCTTCTCTATATCCTATCTATCCACGTTTTTACTATTAGACATAATTTATACGGTCCTAATGTCAAAATTCAATCTCTAATCGCCAATCAACGGTAGATAGCTTATAGAACTCTAGCGTATGAGGAGTAGGTGCTGTGTACATACCCTGGTGAGCCCCTCCTCCGTCTGCTTGATGATCTCGACTCCTGAGCTGATGGTGGACAGCAAGGCTCGCTGCGGCTCCGTCAGGATAGATGTCACCTTTGTCTGTTGCATTTGTGACGCCTGGGGAGTAGATATTGGGTTTATAAACAATTTTATTCAGTGTCTTGTTATAGGTAGCTTAAAGGTTTATTGCCATATCCTACTATAAGCTTTTGCCAGTGGTCTCACCCACTTGCTGTGAGAAGTGCTTAGATAAAAAGTAGCCTGTAGCCAAAACAAATGCATTATTTTTTATCCATTCATTTAATAAGATATTTGTAGACACGAAAGTTTATAAAAACTACCGAAACTACCGTTGAAAATTGAGTGTAAAGTGACTTGTATGTCGGAATAATAATAGGCTATTTATCCCGGCATACCAATGAGTTTTCTCAGGAAAAGGGTCAAACCGCTGGCAGAAGCTAGTCTACTTTTAGAGCCAATATAAAATATGGGATCATACGATCACTGAATGTGAAAACGTG
>NWSH02000583.1:24149-42169 GCA_002382865.2 Heliothis virescens
ACCGGAAGTCAAGGTAACGACTTGCGCCGTGGCAGCGTTCATGGCGGCGATCTGTGACGTCACGACCTGTTTGTTCGTGTCCATCGTCACTTGCTTCCATTTGACGGACGCTGCGTCTTGTCCTAATGCTGGGAGAGTGGCCTGGAGAAAATATAATAATTATATTATGTATTTGTTATGAGTTAGGTACTGAAATTTAAGTGAGGTTTACTACCCCACCAAAATTTTCCTTTCTATTAAATTATTCTATTTAAATTACCTTCTCTATATCCTATCTATCCACGTTTTTACTATTAGACATAATTTATACGGTCCTAATGTCAAAATTCAATCTCTAATCGCCAATCAACGGTAGATAGCTTATAGAACTCTAGCGTATGAGGAGTAGGTGCTGTGTACATACCCTGGTGAGCCCCTCCTCCGTCTGCTTGATGATCTCGACTCCTGAGCTGATGGTGGACAGCAAGGCTCGCTGCGGCTCCGTCAGGATAGATGTCACCTTTGTCTGTTGCATTTGTGACGCCTGGGGAGTAGATATTGGGTTTATAAACAATTTTATTCAGTGTCTTGTTATAGGTAGCTTAAAGGTTTATTGCCATATCCTACTATAAGCTTTTGCCAGTGGTCTCACCCACTTGCTGTGAGAAGTGCTTAGATAAAAAGTAGCCTGTAGCCAAAACAAATGCATTATTTTTTATCCATTCATTTAATAAGATATTTGTAGACACGAAAGTTTATAAAAACTACCGAAACTACCGTTGAAAATTGAGTGTAAAGTGACTTGTATGTCGGAATAATAATAGGCTATTTATCCCGGCATACCAATGAGTTTTCTCAGGAAAAGGGTCAAACCGCTGGCAGAAGCTAGTCTACTTTTAGAGCCAATATAAAATATGGGATCATACGATCACTGAATGTGAAAACGTGCATTATTATTAATTTACTACAAATATAAGTATGTTAGTAATTGTACAGTATATACCTACACAGCCCATTTCGATGACTATATGTAGCCATTAGAGCAGCGTGGAACAAAATGTTTTAATTAGTTAGTATAATTAATTATCAAATATTTATGTTAGTATTGTTATATTATAGGCAAATAACAGCAAAAGTGGTATATCTTTCCATTGTTTTTGGCAACCATCTTAAAAACTGTCATATCAGATTTTTTACATTTTTAAACATCAACCTCAACACATTTTTGAGTATTTTTTTACAAAAAATACATTAAAAAACTCTATAAGGTTAATTAAATAATCAAAATTGACATGCAATTAGTCCATATAGTAAATATATTTTTCAGCATATCTTAAAAAAATACACTTTTGTGATTATAAAAAATCTCTGTCTCTTAGCTATAGGTTATAAAATAAAATTTTCCAATACACCACTTTCACATTATACGGGGTGACAAAAAGAAATCCAAAAATAATAATAAAAAAACAAGCACAAAATAAAATAAAAGTACTAACAGCAGGCGGCGTGTGTCCGGTTATAATCTGTCCGGACACGGTAGTCTGTTGGGCGCCAGTCATGTGATTCACGGCAAACGGCTTCGCTCCTAAATATGCAAATTATCGGTTCAAGCGTTGGCAAAAGTAAATCAAATGTATAAAAAAAAAATTTGCAAAAAAAAGAAAACTTTTTTTTATATCACACTGTATTGTTAAATATACTTTTTTATGTAAATAAATTGGGATAAGGACTGAAGGATGATAAAAATATTCAACTCATTTAATTTAAAAAAAATATATAGTAAAATAGGGACTTGAGATCGAGGGCTACTTTCAGAGATAAAGTTATACATGGTGACAGATAATGAAATAGAAATGTTTTTAATTTTGACTACATTTTTATGGCAATATCTATCATATCCAGAACCTCTGAAACCGGGCCATAGCATAGGCCATTTGAATTTTTCTAATAAAAAAAACAAAAACTACAGTGCGAAATCAAATTTTGAAAATTATCCAAAAATCTTACCTTCAGCCCCTGGTCTGTGCACGGCGGGTTTGGCCAAGGATTCCGTGTTCACTTTGGCCGACTTAAATGTGTCGTGTTGAATTATATTCGCCCTGTGGGAATAATAAAATGTATTTATTTAGTGTATAATCTCAGAAAAGATGAGAGGTAAGCGGTTGGCATGGTATGGGCATCTATGTTAAGTATGAATTTAGTCGAGTGACAGGGAGAAATGGAAGCAGAAAACATATTGCGTTGATCCCAAATAAAATTGGGATCAGCCATGCGATTCTCTAACTGACACATCATAGATGACAACAACGACGACCTCACAAATGACAAGCTTTTCGGTTTGAAGGATAAAATCGAAGGCGAAGTCGTCGTTGTCGTCGAAGGCGAGGATGATTTTTCATACATTTGGAACCATATTTTAGTTCTATGTCGCGCCGTCAACATCGTTGAAGCGCTGCGATCGCGCACTTATAGATGTTGCAAAGATGATTTCTTGGTTGTAAAGATGTTTTGCGTTAGAGAATCACCCCCCTGAGCAGGGAGACGATTTAGTGCATAATTTCACTAATATTATAAATGTAAATGAGCTCGTGACTAAGTAACAGCCACAAGGTTTGATCGATCATAAGGTAAAGCAACGTTTGGCGCGGTGTTCCGTGCATGGGTGACCATCTTGTCACAAGTTCTTCCGTATTTTGGAAGGTACACACGACAGCAGGTCAACGTATACGAATCTGTCAAATTTTACCTGTCAAACATTAACCGATCGATCGATTGCAGAAATTTGACAGATTATGGTAACTTGATGTACTATCGTCTGTACTATATTTGAACAAATTTGGCAATCATTACGGGTCAGAAGCCAGGAAGTTTGTGGAGGTCAGATAGGCAGTCGCTCCATGTCCTCACTCCAACATAGTTGGGAAAAGGCTAGGCAAATGAGGCTTGCCACCAAGCTGGTATACTAACTTGGAAGGCGAGACGGAGTCCTCCAGCATGGCGGAGCCCTCGTCCCCCTCGATGCCGAGGTGGTCCTTGGCGCGCTGCTTGCGCACGATGATGTCGATGTAGCCCGCTATCACCTGCAGGATCTGTTCCGCCTCTGTTGTCTGTACTGAGTAGTATTGGTCGCTGGGGAAGGAATAATACATTGATAATAATGGTACATATTTGAAAAGGTGGCCAAAAATTGCCCTATGTCCTACTCGTTTTTAGTAACGCTGGTACCTATAATACTAGTTAAATCTTAACATGGGTATCAGAGTTCACATCAACACTGCACTTTACGCAGCGATGAATCATAAATATCGTTGTAAAAACTAAATATTGTATTTTTCATTAGAAAAAAAATATTAACATTTCAAAAATTCGCAATTTTTTTTTGTCCCCGACCAATTTCGGTGGAATTCGCCGTAAGTGTTTTTTTTATGTTATTCGAGTTCAATAGCATAATTTTCTCTACTATTTTGTTTTCAGAAGGTAGAATGTCAGAAAGTCAATATTTACCAATGAAAATAAATAAAAAAAAACGAAAGAAATCAAGCAACCTTCAGCGTCGTAGACAAATATATGTAGACGACACCATCAAGCTACCATAATCTGTCTTTCTTTAATATTTTTTCAACTTTATCACTTTATACACACTATGGTAGAAGATTAACGTTCGACTGGTAAAATTTGTCAGATTCGGGTAGGTTGACCTGCTATCGTCTGTACATACTAACTACTACTCCATTATTTTTACGCAGTAGGTCTGCAAGTATACCTATAGTCTCCAAAGTCCAGGGTGAAGGTGTTGGGGCTGGCACACCAGCGGCGGACGGTGGTGAGCGGCCAGGTCTGCAGAATCTCCTTGGTCTTCTCGTCCAGGCGGAGAACTGAGTCCTTGGTCACTCCCAGGAGACGGGGAACTAGCTTGTTCTTGCCTTTCATTTTCTCCTGTATGAAGAATAATATAATTAGAAGAGGAATTAAACTTATTTATACTAGTATAATAGTGTTTGTTGGGAAGCTACACTATCCCCAATTAACATGGGCTATGTTTTGTCCGGGTGCGGAAAGTAGTTCCCACTGGATGGTGATAATAAAGCTGAAAGGTTTTCTTGAAAGAGCTAGTCAGAGGAACTACGGGCCGATTTAAAATCTAATTTCAGTTCTAGTTAGCCTTTTCAGGAAGCGGGTGAAACCGCTGTTGGAAGCTAGTTTAAAATTATGTGTCTGTTCTCATAAGGAGGAGATTCCACTTTCATACACACAAATGTATGTTCCGATCTAATTGTTCTAGGAAACGGTAACAAAGTGCGTGCAAACATTTCTAAAATGAATGTTTTTAAACTTTCGCGATTTGTACACATATTTTAGACAACAACCCGGGTCTTACTCGCGATCAAACTATTAAAGGTTTTACGATACCTCTTTTCTCCCGACGTTTCGGCCGAATTGCACCGACCGTACGGTATAATAATAGTTTGATCGCGAGTAAGAGCCGGGTTGTTGTCTAAAATATTTCTAAAATGGCCGCACAATAGGCATGACGACTAAAAAATTCTAATTAGTCCGTCTTTTAGATTATAAAAAAATATTGCATACGTATTTTTTCGTTTTTCATCTACACAAATAATTACGAAGCTACAGACCGTTGAAATTGCGCGTGACGTCACGCCTTTGTACGATTTTTGCATAGGCGTGACGTCAGAACCCCCCACTCCTGAACTTTAATACTCATTGTCTTTGTTATTATTCATAGTATTTAAAAAAAAAATACGTGGCCAATATTTTGCAATATCTAAATTATGGACTACGTGGATTTGCTTATTTTTTACCCTGTCGTCATGCCTATTACAGTGTATATTGTAGTATGTCGTAAATCCTGTTGTTTTTGTGGGCCTCAGTGCATCTCATTGCTGCTAACTGGCCAGGATTATCAGACGTACCTTAACCAAGAAGAAAGCGACCCCATAAGTCTTGAGGTCCCTGGCGCTCTTGGTGTACAGCACCTTAGCGTCGAGCTCGCTCAGCCCGACATGCTTCTTGTGCTCGCGGAATATCTTCTTCTCAATGCCTTTGACCTTCACGTAGGACGCCGGCAGGAATTCTTTGAGGCTGGAAGAGAACATTTTGATATAATTATGGCTAGTAGAAAGCGTATCATGTATTAATTTGAATGAAAATTTATACGTGGTCGTATTGAGAACTTAATTCTTTTTTGAAGTCGGTTAAAGAGACTTAGAAATAGCATTTTTTTTTCTTCGTACACGATTCTCATTTTATCTACACACAAAGTGGAGAAGAGTTTTGAAATTTTTAAATAACCAATTGAATATCTCAGTTCAGGGATAATATTAGGTAGGCGGAGACAAGATGTTTCAATAACGAAATTCTATTGGTTGTTTAAAAACTTCTACGCTTCACTGCACTTTGGTGGAGTCTGGGGCTTAGTCGTACTTGTTCCAGAACAATAATTAATAAATTAAATAATTAATAGCACAATAAACTAACTTCATACTAGCCAAAATAGACTATCATTTTGAAGAGCGTATTTCGCTCAATCTTAAACTGTGTGAGAGGAGGCCTGTGCCCAGCAGTGAGACAATAAAAGGTGATGGTGATTTTGCAAATTAGCAACTATGATAAATTAAATATTTGTGAACCACATTATTACAATAAGAACTGAAAAAAAATCTGGTTACTTACTCTAAGAAGCCGGGTGTATGCTTGTCCTCTCTGTGATCTCCGAACTGGATCTGACACTGTATACCAGCAAACTCGCAAGCTGTTGACAAAACAAATAATTTATAACAACTACATTTTTATAGAAATACATAGCATTTTTTCTACTACTAAAAACTTTAGTCCAGCTGTGGTACAGCATAGGATAAAAAAAAAGTCTGTAACAGCATTTATGTAATGGCGAGTTTCTCTGCATTTCGGAAGGCTTGCTAAATAGGTGCTCAGATAACTGAGTTGAGATCAGATAGGCAGTCGCTTCATGTGGCACACTGGTACTCAGCTGCATGCTGTTAAGACTGGCAGCCGACCCCAACATAGTTCGGAAAAGGCTAAGCAGATGATGTAATTAAATATTAACTATTAAGACTTTAGCAGTTGCTATTTACCGTACTCAATTATTTTAATTATATTTTCTCAGTATAGCTTAATATTCTAGTAATTAATATATTAAATACATTTTCACGCGTAAACATTGATCGGACTTTGATGAAACTTAGCAGTAATATAACTTAGAACAAAATATGAGCTACTTTTTATCCCTGTCTGTCAAGTAATTCCCCGGGAAAGCGGCTGAACCCGCCGGCGAAACCTAGTTTATTACAATTTCTCAAGCTTTCCTACAGTAAAATTATATAATTCAGGCCACCATACCTTTATCCATAGTAACAGGATGCGTAGTATCAAGTATAGCGTCCCTCGCCTGCACGTACAGCAAGTTCAGCTGCACCGGATCCCGCGAGTCCACGTTCCGGTCGGAGAAGAACAGCTTGCGGCGCAGGAGTAACGTCTCTGAAGCATCCACTCCTTGCTCGCGAAGGGTTTTTGATGGCTCCACCCAGTTCACTGTGGAAGATATGGAGGTTTTTAGAAAATTGGGGATAATCCATACATATTAAACTCAAAGGTGACTGACTGACATAGTGATCTATCAACGCACAGCCCAAACCTCTGGAGGAATCGGGCTGAAATTTGGCATGCAGGTAGATGTTATGACGAAGGCATCCGCTTAGAAAGGATTTCCCGAAATTCCCCCGGGATCAGGAAAAAACGATATTTTAAGAAAGATATAATTTATAATATTTGTTTGTTTGGTTGTAATGAATAGGCTCAAAAACTACTGGACCGATTTTAAAAATTCTTTCACCATTCGAAAGCTACATTATCCACGAGTGACATAGGCTATATTTTATGCCGGGTAGGTAGTAATTCCCACGGGATGCGAGTGAAACCGCGGGAAAACGGCTAGTCTATACTAATTATTAAAGAGGAAAACTTTGTTTGTTTGTTTGTTTTGGTGTAATGAATAGGCTCAAAAACTACTGGACCGATTTTAAAAATTCTTTCACCATTCGAAAGCTACATTATCCACGAGTGACATAGGCTATATTTTATCCGGGTACGGGCAGTAATTCCCACGGGATGCGAGTGAAACCGCGGGAAAACGGCTAGTATAAAGTATAGCTATATAAATTACTAGCCGTTTTCCCGCGGTTTCACTCTTCGGTCCAGTAGTTTTTGAGCCTATTCATTACAACCAAACAAACAAACAAACAAACAAACCAAGTTTTCCTCTTTATAATATTATATTATTATTATATAGTATGGATATAGATATATGGTTGTTTTGAACTGACAAAAATGGTAACATAGCATAAAGCAATTTAGCTTCCTGTCTGTCTATTACATTTTTGATCTTCAGTGATTTATACTCTTTCAAAACAAAACAATTATCTTCACATCATGACAAACCTACCCTAAGAACTGATATACTCTATATGATCTATGCTTTGGCCTATACCTCTCCATTTCCACGTACCTTCATCATCAGTCCTGAGCTTTTTCCGCAGCTGTTCCATCTTGGCGTCTCGCTCCTTCTCCTGGTGCTTGCGCTTGAGGGTCAGGGTGCCGAAGTTGGGCTTCTCGCATGGGTCCACCTCCTCTTTTTGCTCTTCTCGCACCTGGGGAATGAGATTGTGGTGTAAGTTTGACGGCTATTACAAAATCTATCTATACTTATGATAAATCTGTAGAGAGGTCAATTCTGTACATTAAATATATTTACAAAATAACTATCAGGGGGCGATTAGGGATCGATACTGATGCCAAAAATGCAATCAGTAGCATTTTTGTCTGTCTGTCTGTATAACCGTTATAGAAACAAAAACTTTTGGACGGATTTTGACAAAACTTGGTACAATTATTATACATACTCCTGAGCAGGTTATAGTATACTTTTCATCACGCTATAAACAATAGGAGCAGAGCAGTGAAGGGAAATGTTGACAAAAAAATACGGTCGCTGGCACAAGCGACATGATCCACGAACGAAGTCGCTCGCAGAAACTAGTACTATAATAATATGAAGAGATTTTTTTTGTGTTTGTCTGTATACAAAAGGCTCCGAAACTAATGATTTGAAAAATTCTTTCACTGTTATCGAGCCACACTATCCCCGAGTAACATAGGCTATATTTTGTCCGGGTACGGGAAGAGGTTCCGGTGGAACGCAGGGAAACAGCACATTATAATACAGTATATCATGGAGTTCAAGAGTTTGTTGCTTTCCTTGAACGCGCTGATCTTAGAAACTGGTTGAATTTGAAAAAATCTATCAGCCTATTGATCAAGGAAGATTATAGGCTCCTTTTGTTCGGGGACGGGAAATAGTACCCTCGGGAAACCGGTGAAACTGCGAGAACCAGCTCAATATAAAGTGTGTACTCACCAAGCCATACTCATCATAGTTGGTGATGCCGATCTTGGTGCAGATTACCACCATGAGGTTCGCCACGACCTGGCTGTCGTCTACCAGCAGGGTCTTCACCGTACCTGGGAAGTATACCATTGATTTAATATCACACTTTTAGTCTAAGGCTGAGTTGATCGATTTAACTTTAACTATAACCTAACCTTAACCGCCCATTGGTCACACAGCTGTCATATCGTCAATTTGGGTTAGGTAGCCTAAGGGTTAAAAGCCTATGGGTTAGGTAGATAAATAACTAGTGGTTAAGGCACCAGTCTCACAAGTATGAGTGCGCGGGTTGGATTTTAGGTCAGGCAAAGTTATATTACCGATTAAATGTCTAACAAGGAATTCCTGGATGATAAAGTCTGAAATCACCCTCCCGCATTGAGCACACATGTTGATTACCGGTGTATCAATCAGCAACTACCAGACTCCGGGCTGCCATATAAAAGTAACTTATCTGAGAGTCGAACCCGAGGCCCCGTGCGTACTAGTCTTTGGTAAATTCAGAATATTACACTGGACCAAGAACTTGAAATTGTTCCAGTATATTCTATTTAGCCAAAACTTAGAAACCATATAAGCTACAAAAATACTGCACTCAAAATTAAACCTCCCCTTAACCCAGAACTTGAATCAGTACGTTGAATTGGCAATTAGAATCAACCTTGTGCTTGTAAAGGCCTAAATAAAATAAATGACTTGACTTTGACTATTAATAAGTTAGATATATTTAATAGAATTTTAGCTAAACCATTGTCGTCAGAGGCTGCTTAATCTATTCGCTGGTTGGCTTAAAAAGTGTAAGACTTTAATCAGGTTACGATGGAACCGGCGTAACATTTTGTTAAAAGTTTCTAAATAAATAAAGATTAAAAAAAAAACTCAGGACTCACCATCCAACATCCGAACCCTCAAGTTCCTGGTCTTCTTGTTATACTCCAGCAGGTCTCCGTTCCTCAGCATGTAATAGTCCAGGCTTCTGGAAGCTTCCAGCCATATTCCTTTCTTGTTGTCTTCTTCTGATGCCAAGAAGAGTCCGTATTCTTTGGCTGTTGAAGAAATAGAGAAGGTTTAGTTGGGACCCCTGCGGGGCCCACTAGGGCCAGAATCCCATCGGGGCTGCGGGTTGTTCGAAAGAGTTACCGCGGCCCTGGCACACAAAGGGCTCACGAAGGAACACGGTGGGTTTTAGTCAGTAAAAGTCTGACACTCCTTCCCGCTGTCAACCACAGCGGGAGGGGTCATACTGATGATTTCCCATCGATATAAAAAAAAATGCTTTAGTTGGTAGCGTCCTCGCATCTATTTTTGTTTTTACCCGTCTGCCACGGAAAGGAGGGTAATGTATTTTTCTCTTTCATGTAAAGACTACTGGATGGATTTTGATGACATTTGGCAGTATGCTACTTTTTATTCATGACCAGGAAGGAGTTTTCTTTTGAACGCGCTGATCTCAGGAACTACTGGTCAGATTTGAATAGCCCATTTATCGACGGCTGTAGGCATTTTATCCGGGTGCGAGGACTGGTTCCCTCGGGACCCGGGTGAAACCGCGGAAGGAATTAATAAAAATACAATGTAATTTGATGATTTCCTAAAAATGCATAATTCTGAAGTAACGTATACTCACGATCACCACTGCTGGCTTCTAGAATCTTCTCTCTGATGATGCGGCAGGCGTCATACACCGTGGTGGAGGGGTCGAATTGTATAGTCTTCACCACCTTGCCTCCATCGATGGAGATCTTCAATGAAAGAGCTGCCATCTTGCTCAGGGAATGGGCTCTGGGAGCAAACAGAAATCGACATGGTCAAAAATTGTTCAGGCGGTCCCTAAAATTAAAAATTGGCCAAGCTGATGCAAGATTCAGAAGGTCTGGACAGCCCGAAGCCAGAAAGCCTGACAACCAGTCATAAAATATTATCAGCACATCAGGCTGCCCAGGTAACTAGGTTCAGGAAATCAGACAGGCAGTCGCTCCATGTGGCACACTGGTACTCAGCTGCATCCTGTTATACTGGAAGTCAACCCCAACAGGATTTACATAATCCTACGCCGAAAACACTAGGTACTTATATACCTGTGTATAGTAGCAGTGTGGTGGGGTCTTNTTGGAGAAATAAATATTCTACACAACTTCTTTGTTAATCTATACTAATATTATAAAGAGGAAAACTTTGTTTATTTGTTTGATTGGTTGTAATGAATAGGCTCAAAAACTACTGGACCTATTTTAAAAATTCTTTCACCATTCGAATACTACATTATCCACGAGTGACATAGGCTATATTTTATCCGGGTACGGGCAGTAATTCCCACGGGATGCGAGTGAAACCGCGGGAAAACGGCTAGTTCCGTATAACAGACAACGCCGAGAGCTCCATCTACCGGGTTTAATTGTGTCGACAAACTATCGTATAATACATATTAAGGCCGATGATAGATATTTACTATGGCCATCTGCGCAGCATATATTATTATAGTGCATATGCATTTGTGCAGACACTATTCTCTAAATCAAATCAAATCAAAAAGCATTTATTCAAAGTAGGCTGAAAACAGCACTTTTCGAACGTCAAAATAAGACAGCCCCAAAAACGCCCGCCCTTCACCACTTCCTATGTGTTTTTTCTCTCACTCTCTTAGTCAGCAGATGGGCAAGGGCAAAGGGCAGATAGATCACGCAACCCGGAGAGAGATCAGGCGTAGGGCCGACATTAACGTGCCCTAGGGTGCACGGGTGTATAACCCCCCGCCAACATCTAGACTACGGACTGCTTTGTGAGAAGTTTCTTAAAACCCACGAAGTGATATCAGCCCGACACGAGTTTCGAACCCGAGACCCCGTGGACACTAGTAGTTGCGGGTGGCAAATTCAGCATCCTATACTATTATTGCAAATATGCACTTAAAATTGGACCTTATCCCCTTAACACAGAACTCACCATCCAACATCCGAACCCTCAAGTTCCTGGTCTTCTTGTTATACTCCAGCAGGTCGCCGTTCCTCAGCATGTAATAGTCCAGGCTCCTGGAAGCTTCCAGCCATATTCCTTTCTTGTTGTCCTCTTCTGATGCTAGGAAGAGTCCGTATTCTTTGGCTGTTGAAGAAATAGAGAAGGTTTAGTTGGGAGCGTCCTCGCATCTATGTATGTTTTAACCCGGCAGCTGTGGCTTAGCTACGAAGGGGCTAGCCGGGGTAGTGCCCCGGGGTCCCCAAGCTCAGGGGGCGCCTCGAATGAACCTGAGGGGGCCCCTGAACTTTTCAAAGTTACTCTCATGTTTTCCTTTTTCCTTTAATTCATGGTTTCCTTGGGGAATCATTTTTCTATTTGCCCCGGGGCCCGCGGTTACCTAGCTACGCCACTACCCGGGTGCCACAGAAAGGAGGTTTTTTTTTTTGGATTTTGATGACATTTGGCAGTAGGCTACTTTATATTCATGGCCGGGAAGGAGTTCCCTTTGGACACTAGTGAAACCGCGAAATGAATCAATCTATCCAATAATATAAAGCTGAAGTTTGTTTGATCCGCAGATTTCAGGAGCTACTGGTTGGATTTGAATAGCCCATTTATCGACGAAGGCTGTAGGCATTTTATCCTGGTGCGAGGAGTGGTTACCTCGGTACCCGGGTGAAACCGCGGAGGGAATGTAATTTGATGATTTCCTAAAAATGCATAATTCTGAAGTAACATATACTCACGATCACCACTGCTGGCTTCTAGAATCTTCTCTCTGATGATGCGGCAGGCGTCATACACCGTGGTGGAAGGGTCGAACTGTATAGTCTTCACCACCTTGCCTCCATCGATGGAGATCTTCAACGAGAGAGCTGCCATCTTGCTCAGGGAATGGGCTCTGGGGGCAAACAGATATGGAGATGGTCAAAAATTGGGTGGCTAAATGGGTGCCTAAAATTAAAAATTGGCCAAGCTGATGCAGTGGCGTAGCTACCTTCAGAATACTAAAAAAAAAGCTCGCTCTGTTCGCGCATGATACATTCCCTTTCTTTTTTTCCTTTAAGGGGCCTCATTTTTCTATTTGGCCCGGGGCCCGCGGTTGCCTAGCTACGCCAATGAGCTGATGCAAAATTCAGAAGGTCTGGACAGCCCGAAGCAAAAAAGCCTGACAACCAGTCATAAAATATTTTCAGCATATCAGGCTGCCCAGGTAACTAGATTCAGGAGATCAGACAGGCAGTCGCTCCATGTGGCAAACCGGTATTCAGCTGCATCGGTTTAGACTGGAAGTCGACCCCAACAGGATTTAGATAAGCCTACGCAGGTGATAACACAAGGTACTTATATACCTGTGTATAGTAGCAGTGTGGTGGGGTCTCTCCTGTAACTCCTGAAGGTCTAGGGAGCAGGCGCTGGGCCGCCGGCGCGGTCGCTCCTGACTGAACGAGCGCTGACGTGGTCGAGGGTGGGGAGAACCCTGAAATGGCGTGATGAGAATCGAAGATTCAGGGAACCGTATTTTTGGAACTCAGGTGAACAATTATAATAAGTATAATCCTTACTAATATAATAAACGCGAAATTGTGTTTGTAAAGTTTCCACTAAGCTGTACTTACATAATTTCTAAAGACTCCGTTCCGGGCCGATTTGAAAAATTATTTCACTGTTGGGTAGCTAGTCTATCCCCGAGTAACTCAGGCTATATGTTGTCCAGCTACGGGAAGAAATTCCTCCGTAATGCGGGTGAAACCGCGGGAAACAGACAGTGATATATAATGAAACTATCGTTATTTCTAGTTAAATGAAGGAATTAATCTTTAACAGTTTCTTTTTATTTTTATTGCAGCATGATTTGAAGCGCGGATAAGATTTGTGTCATGAATACTTGAGATGGAAAAGACATTAATGATTTATCATAGATTATTTTTTAAACATCTAGGTTAACTTACAGTGCGTGTAGAGGTCAGCCTCCGCCAGTTGTCCTGCAGAGCTTCCTCGATGCGTCTGCGCAGACTTCGTCACGACTCCGTCTGTGTTTGCGGTGTTGGATTGTCACTTGGTACCTGAAGACAAACAATAAGTACAATTAATGGAACGTTTCATAATATTAAAAGTTAAGTAGTGGATTTACATTTCCCGAAGGTGAAATATTTAGACGGTATACAGGAAACCGCAGGAAAATCTTATCACATCGCATTCGAGTCGTCCCAACCACGGCAATGTATTTATCGCTTAGTATTTCTTCGTATCTTCTTCCTGCCCTGTTCCCAAGATATTTGGGTTAAGCGCTTTATTTTTTTCTCTTTCAGCCATTCATGCCCTCTAGCAGACAATTCATCTTTTACATGATCTACGTCTGTCTTCCATCCTTCATTCATAAAAAATTACACTCATACGTACAACCGTCACTACTTAATAAAACATTTAAATCATCCACTACCAAGACAAATGCATCCAAAATCTCCTAAACCGAGAAATGATCATGTCAGCGACAGACAGACTCGCCATGACACACCATGGGGTATTTTAGTCGCTACACCATCACCTGTGGCGGTAAACATAGACGCGTATTTATAAACGGGAATGGAATAGATAAAGCAGAAGATTTACTTCGTATGGATTCTACAGTAAACACAAAAAGTACATTTTTTTTTGTAATCATGATCGCGTCCCTTCAAGCCATACAGACAGAATAGAGTTTGTTCCACCGTTTCTTCTTAGCTACAAAAAAAATGGTAAAGTTGGCCTCCACAAATTGATTTCCACCCAACTTTTAATAAATTAGTTTGTATTCATTTCCCGAGAAGTCAAAATTGCGAGCCGAACTAAAAACTTTATAAAAACTACTTGCAAGAGACAACTTGCATTGTCACCGTTGTCCGTACACGCGAATAACAACCAGATGCACACGTAACAAATTCTTCACGAACAGACTGGCTATAAATAATACTCCTAAAACACACAAAAACCCCTAAAACTGTCAAGATCGAGAAAGCTGAAGACTGAGCGCGAGGGTCCAGTGCAACAAACTATGAACGATATTCCTCACCCCTATAAAGTGATTGAAGCGTAACGCTAAGGGCGTGTTGTTCACGCACAATTTGATTGAATTTACTGCTGTTTGCAGCTTTGGGTGATCTTGAAGGTTTGGGATCTTTGTAGTGCAAAGATTTAGAGATTTTTGTAGTCTTTAAGACCTACTTGTCGCCACTGATAATGCTGTGTGCGTGGCAAACTACCTCTCAAATGACAGATTGGTGGCCATCGACTCTCTTTAATTTTACTAGTAAGTCTAAGATATTGTATTTTTTAAGAAACATACCTTTTCATGTAGTTACTTATAAGTTATGTTATGGTTGATGAGGAGAGCTTAAAAGGGGGTCTAAAGATGTAGACAAATGAACACTCGAAAAAATATTTTTCTCTAAACTTAGAAGATATCAGGAAGAAGAGAAAAGGCTATGCAGATGGAAACTAAGAAGATATCTAAATGAAGCGGATGCTTTTGTTATAAAGGCTAACCATGGCTAAATTAAATGACAAACAACGACAGATCATGAATGACGATGTTACTATCGTCAAAAACTTACAAGCCTACAAAACTAAAGAAGATACAGTAATATATCTAAGGTTTACCTTCTGTCGTATTTACATGTTCAGTGTAAGCCACGTCAATCCTAACAGCCATAAACACAGATTTCGTAACGCCCGTTCGACACGACACGACAAATCTAAGTCAAGACGACAAACTATAGCTGTACAGTGTACACTACAAAACTGAACTTGTGAAACTGTAAAAAATGGAACTGCGCTTGTAATACAAAGACTACAATTTTAATACAAAGAAACTAGACTAAGTATCGCCAGCGGTTTTACTCGCGTCCCTTAGGCTGGGTTGTTAGATTTAACGATAACCTTAACCAGAGCGCTGATATGACCGCTCATTGGTAAAATTGCCAATTTGACAACTGTGTGATAAATGGGTCGCCATATCATGGCCAGAACCTAGCCTCAGCAACTACTCTGTGCCTCCGGATAAATTTCTATGCAACACTGAAAGATTTTTTCACATCTGACTAGAAGTTTGAGATTAACCCTTTCAAACAAACTCTTCAGCTTTATATAGATATGATTTATTGTATTTGATTGGTCTGATCTTCAGCCATTTAAAATTTAATGAAAAAGCTAACGAAGCGTTTCATGGCGATTAATAAAATAAATGAGGCTACGACTACAAAGTCCCAAAACGTTTCTTTATATTTGGACATACTATGACTGTGGGTTTATTTCTGTGATGGTAGTAGTATGTTTGAATCCATTTTTTTAAACTATCCAAAATAACGTAAAATTTAGGTATTTAGTGACCATGGTAATAATAATACTCAAAGTTATGACCGAAATATTCAAACGTTACTTACTTAAGGTCTAATTGCCAGTTTCTGACGTTCCAGATAATGTTCTAGATAGCTATTTAACACACGAAACCATTGAAATGTTTCCGATTTTGAATACTTTATCTGGAACCTATGAAATTGCCCCTTACTGCCACTACAACTAACATGAATGTGACCTAGACTGATGTTTAAGCAGCAAAAAGTGTTTAGATTGACTAAATGTTGTTGCTATCCGTACATAACGTAGACGTAATTATATCACCGACTATCGTAACAAAGACAGCGGTACAACTCGTTCATAAAGATAGAAGATTCACTTTGAACCCATTCCGTTTATGAGTCTCAAACCAATATTTATGAGTTCATCTATTTTTGTAACCCATAATGTATGAGAGTCGGTATTAAACTAACGCTATGCGGGCGTGAGATTAAAAAACACAGCTGATATTTTAAAAGAGATTCTATAGTAGTAAAAAACAGAGTTACAATGTTTGTTTGTGTTAATACATCAACAATATCAAATCTATTCACAAACTAATATGTCAATCAAGATATGATCTAACTGTTGAATAACGCACACGTCCAGTTTCACAAGTTCCAGATAAAGTTTTACATAGCTATCTAGTAGATACTGCCATAGAAAAGTAGTCAAGTCTTAAAAATATTTCTATCTCTAAACTTTATCTGCAACCTGTGAAACTATCGGCTAGTCTTGAAAATAACCAAGACATGTAAAACTGAAATGACCAAAAGATCTTACGACCAACAAGATTCAATCACAATTCCGAACCCCCATCAAAACCAGAACGACTTATTAATGACACGAACGTGACTAATACCAAACAACTAACCAATAAACTTAAGATCCGTAAAAAGCACTAAAACCGAATTAATATCTAGATCTATAAACTCATACTTAATAGAACTAAGGACCCTTCAACTGAGATGTAATAAAACGGACGCGAAGGCATTTCTCAATCTGGAGCGACAGACAAAAATAGACCTTATGTCGTAAGCTGAAGGGATACAGATCTGGCGTTGGCTTTTCGACAAATTCACATGGACTCATTAAAAAAGCCCATAGTCATAACGGGCGGGTTATTGCATAGAGTTTTGCATAAAAAGGCATCGAAATGGCCCCCAGTACTCGTAGCGAACCACCCAGCACCCTGTTGGAATTTTAATAGTTCAATATAAGTTTGTCTGCATTCGTCTATGTGGTGGACTTTATTGTTTTATTGCTCGATTTGAGTCGTGAACATTTTGGAGTGACGTCATCGTTGTAATTTGCAAGTAAGGCATATAGATGGAGATTCAACAGATATGGGAGCGGTACTGATCAAATTAGTCACTTAATTGACAAAAGCCAGACTCTCGTCAGTATGTTATTTATTAGGAGAAAAGGGGTTCGTTAATAAGACTAATCTTGAAGTAGATTAACTTACCCAAATAAAAGAATAATAACGAATTCGTCTCTACCTAGATTTATTGTCAAAATGTTTTTGTGATCAACTTCTTAGAAACAATCAAGTGTTTATAAAATAAAGGTGCGACTGTAAATAATTTAAAGCATAATGACCTATCATCAGAAGCTTATGCCTTCATCATTACTCCTGGTAGAGGTCGTAACGTATAGATGCAAACAAAGTTAAGANAAAAGAGAAGGGAACTATTTTTTAGAAGGTATAAGCGTGATGAAGCCCCTAATGGATATCTACCAGAACCATGCATCTATGTTGGTAGAGTAAGTATTTTAATTTCTCTAAATATTGGATGATTATAAATAGATTTTCTTAACAAGTAATATCTCCAAAATAACATGGATTCAGGTAATTATCTAAATTGCTTCTAGGAATCGTGATTTTATGGAATTTAGAAATACATCCTAAACAGAACACACTGTGTTCAGTAACTAATTTTCGTTTAAAATTCCAGCTATCGGAAAGAACAGCACGTCGATTCTGTAAAATTCAGACAACAACTCGCATTTCACATCGCTATTCACTCTCACTTCGCGTAAGATTCAAAATGACCTTGATTTTGCATTCTGTAAGCATCGCCTAGGCCTTTACGAAGTGAAGTGAGCTCCGAATCGAACAAGACTGTACTAGGGACTTACACCCTCAACAAAATGTCAGCCGAGATTTACCGGTTTTTTATTTTACCAGTTTTTGACACAGAATTTTAGCTAATATGACGTTCAAATT
>NWSH02000583.1:42326-61444 GCA_002382865.2 Heliothis virescens
GCACGTCGATTCTGTAAAATTCAGACAACAACTCGCATTTCACATCGCTATTCACTCTCACTTCGCGTAAGATTCAAAATGACTTTGATTTTGCATTCTGTAAGCATCACCTAGGCACTTGCGAAGTGAAGTGAGCTCCGAATCGAACAAGACTGTACTAGGGACTACCACCCTCAACAAAATGTCAGTCGAGATTTACCGGTTTTTTATTTTACCAGTTTTTGACACAGAATTTTAGCTAATATGACGTTCAAATTAATTATTTCTTATTTTAAGTAATTTGAGGTAGCTAATAAGTAAAAAAAAACAGAATACTCTAAATTCGTGCCGTGAATATAATCTATGCTTACCTTACAATATCATTAGTAATCTGTGGACAATATTTTGGTTTGAATTGTCTTGTCTACGTTTTGTTTGAAATAATTTGAAAATTTGAAATATTTTGAAATAATCATGAAGAAAGTTTATATTTCTGGTTGTAAAGTTCAAAAATAACATAAATTAAAGAAGTGTTTATTTTGTTTTCTAATCCAACAATAACGTTTCAGTCCAAATGAGACGCGTTCCTCTCAACCATCGTCGGCTCAGATTGAAACTCTGGTAGAGTTTATGGAGAGTAACCCTGGCATGGCGAAGGGTTTCTTGAGAACTCAAAATGCCAGAGAGCGAAGTCGACGCCAGTGGGAGGAACTAGCCGTGCGCCTTAATAGTATAGGTGGCAGTATAAAAACACACATACAGTGGACTACGATTAGCAGTGCTTTTTTACATGTTAGAACCACCTAACATTCCTTAAAGCAAACCACTTAAAATGTGCGACGAATCTTGGTTTAAAGTATGTTCCTTGAATTTCATAAATATGAGTTGCAAAGATTAAACGCACAGAACTTGCAGTCCTTTGTGGAGAGGTGTGCAGAGAGAGATAAGATTTTAGCTGAAGCTGTAGCTGCAGTCGGGAAAGGTCTGCAAGCATTGGCAGAGGCCATGAATAGAGATAGTGTGTAGCAGAATGCTTTAGTTTTTAAAGTAATTTTTTTCAGCGGTTTCATTTGATATTTAAATTAAACACTTTTAACGAATACTAGCGCAGTTTTATTGAAATGAAATAGCTTTATCAGAGGCAGTAACTCATACTCCAGTTGGTCAATTAGCTCCTTTGACAATCTATACACACTCACATAGTCGTCGTCTCGGGTTAATAAAGATAAACTTCGAATTTTGGTAGATTGTCGACGCTTCTCTAGTTTATCCAAAGCATGAGCTTCTTCTAATATAGATTTAAGCGAAAACATTCTTGCCATCGTTATCGCTTAAGTAGGTAGGCACTTATTCACTTTAAAACTTTATTTAAACACTATTTAACTATGATTTCTTCTATTTTCACTCGTAAAATAGATGCTTTTAATTTGACATTTTAAATCGGGTTTGAGTGCGAAGTGGNTTTTTTTCAGCCGTTTCATTTGATATTTAAATTAAACACTTTTAACGAATACTAGCGCAGTTTTATTGAAATGAAATAGCTTTATCAGAGGCAGTAACTCATACTCCAGTTGGTCAATTAGTTCCTTTGACAATCTATACACATTCCCGTAGTCGTTGTCTCGGGTTAATAAAGATAAACTTCGAATTTTGGTAGATTGTCGACGCTTCTCTAGTTTATCCAAAGCATGAGCTTCTTCTAATATAGATTTAAGCGAAAACATTCTTGCCATCGTTATCGCTTAAGTAGGTAGGCATTTATTCACTTTAAAACTTTATTTAAACACTATTTAACTATGATTTCTTCTATTTTCACTCGTAAAATAGATGCTTTTAATTTGACATTTTAAATCGGGTTTGAGTGCGAAGTGGGCGTCGAAGGGATGGTGGAATTACGCTATAGAATGCCACTTTTTACGTCATCTCATACTTTACCTGTCAAAATCTCGAAGTCAATTTAGTTCAACTCGCAAACACGTTCGCAAGAGGTAGCGCTAGTGTAGATTCGAATTAACAACCTAGTATTAGAATGCCAATCAAGAAACTCACAGCGGATTCAGATCCGAAGTTAAGAATGAAGTCTTACAGAATCACCCCCCAGCTATCTATACTTCATTCAAAAAATCTATAAATAAAATTAAAAAACAAACTAAGGGTGAAACCATCCTAATCAAAATATTCATAGCCGTTGTCCGAACACATTATAACCGCATCATTGCATTCGGTACACCGTCATCGGAAGCTGAACGACAGTCCAATTAACCACGTTTGTTTTGATGATCCAAAGTCATTATGACGAGTACATCAAAACTGAATGACGTGATATTATGTTAGATGATGACAACAATGATGTAAGCAGACTATGTAAGCTTGGCGTGTAAATAAACATAATCACGGATGCTAAAGACAAAAATTACGTCAGTGACAAGATACAAATTAAAGCATTCGATTTTACTGATCATCCCAGAATCTTTAACTAGACATCAATTAGTTGCTTTGCACAAGCTATAGTCAACTGATGACCCTTGCATATGGATTTGAAAAATCTAAACTGCACGCACGGATTGTTAGTGGCATGATGGCAATACAAACATCGACGATTAAAAAAAAATATGGCCAATTACACAGGTTCCGGATAAAGTGATACTCTGCCGATAGTTGAACAGACGTATCTAACAAAAATTTAAAATGTAGAAATAGAAAATGAAATGGAAAAAAGAAATAGAAATGGAAAAAATATTTAATGAATGAAACATGAAATCGTGAGCTTTGTGAAACAGCACACGATTTCATGTTTCATTCACATTTTTTTTCTCCATTTTAAATTTTACTGTTTTTAATTTTAACTACTTTTCTATTCTATTGCATTACCTGTCACATATCTATCTAGAACTCTATCTGAAACTGACTTCAAGCCGCCTTAAAGAACAAGACAAAGCCTACAACCCGATAACATAAGCAGAACCTGTCCCACATTTCAAGCCAAAGGCAATGCCAAAATAATTGACTGCTACCCTACAATACGTTTCAAAGTCAGTCAAGCTTGTAACACCAGCGGCGACGGAGCGTCGTCGCCTGTTGCTTAGCAACCAACTTGTCCCAAAGTAGGATCAATTGAAAAGTTGATTGGAGTGATTTTAACTGAATGGGTGGAAACAAAAGTTGTTTTTGTTATTGATTAGCTTGTTTGTTTGAGTTTGTGGTATTTTTGGATTTTATCTGAGAGGAGATGAATTGAGTGTAGGTATGATTTGTAGAACGAGATAAGATAGATCGTGTTACCAAATGCATCATATAAAAAATCTAATCAATCTTTTTAGTCCGAATTAAGTTATAAAAGTCTAGCTTCCGCCAGCGGTTTCACCCGCTTTCCCGTGGAAACTACTGCGCGCACCCCTAGCCTATAACCTTCCTCGATAAATGGGCTATCTAATACTGAAAGAATTTTTCAAATCGGACCAGTGGTTCCTGAGATAAACGCGTTCAAACAAACTCTTCAGCTTTATAATATTAGTATAGATGATATTGCCTCAAAAACTAGTACAGCAATTATTGTAAGACTTGTCAAGATCAACCTCTAGTTTAATTTACGATTTTAATTTATTCTGTCTAATCGACCCTCGTGGTCTTGATTGAGAGACGAGCAGTTATAAGTGACTATTAATACCGTTACATGAGTACGTCATGTTAAGGCTCTTTAAATAAGTCATTAGAGATTGATATAACCGGATCTGTAATTATTAGGGCAGCTAAGTTACATAAAGCAATGATAATAAGNACCGTTTCTTCTACGCTACAAAAAAAAAATGGTGAAGTTGGCCTCCACAAATTGATTTTCACCCAACTTTTAATAAATTTGTTTGAGAAGTCAAAACGCGGGCCGAAGTTAAAACTTTATAAAAACTACTTGCAAGAGACAACTTGCATTGTCACCGTTGTCCGTACACGCGAATAACAACCACTGGCTGGCTATAAATAATACTCCTAAAACACACAAAAACCCCTAAAACTGTCAAGATCGAGAAAGCTGAAGACTGAGCGCGAGGGTCCAGTGCAACAAACTATGAACGATATTCCTCACCCCTATAAAGTGATTGAAGCGTAACGCTAAGGGCGTGTTGTTCACGCACAATTTGATTGAATTTACTGCTGTTTGCAGCTTTGGGTGATCTTGAAGGTTTGGGATCTTTGTAGTGCAAAGATTTAGAGATTTTTGTAGTCTTTAAGACCGACTTGTCACCACTGATAATGCTGTGTGCGTGGCAAACTACCTCTCAAATGACAGATTGGTGGCCATCGACTCTCTTTAATTTTACTAGTAAGTCTAAGATGTTGTATTTTTTAAGAAACATACCTTTTCAAGTAGTTACTTTTAAGTTATGTTATGGCATGACGAGGAGAGCTTAAAAGGGGTCTGAAGATGTAGACAAATGAGCACTCGAAAAAAAATTTTTCTTTAAACTTAGAAGATATCAGGAAGAAGGGAAAAGGCTATGCAGATGGAAACTAAGAAGATTTCTAAATGAAGCGGATGCTTTTGTTATAAAGGCTAACCATGGCTAAATTAAATGACAAACAACGACAGATCATGAATGACGATGTTACTATCGTTAAAAACTTACAAGCCTACAAAACAAAAGAAGATACAGCAATATATCTAAGGTTTACCTTCTGTCGTATTTACATGTTCAGTGTAAGCCACGTCAATCCTAACAGCCATAAACACAGATTTCGTAACGCCTGTTCGACGCGACGAATCTAAGTCAAGACGACAAACTATATCTTGTACAGACGACAACAGATCAACCTACTCGAATCTGTAAAATTTTACCAATCGAACATTAACCTTACACTATTGTGAAAAGGTTGAAACTCGATTGCAGACAGATAGATTGTGGTTACTTGTTGTGCTGGCGTCAGTACACTATCAAACAGAACTTGTGAAACTGTTACATAGAACTTCACTTTTAATACAAAGTTTCCTTTCTAACCTAGCTTCCACCAGCGGCTTCTCCCGCGTTCCTTAGCAACTACTCTGCGCCTCATGATAAATTTCTATCTAACACTGAAAGATTTTTTTACATCGGACCAGTAGCCCAGATTGGCGCCTTCAAATTAACAAACACCTCGACTTTCTAATAATATGATTTATTGCATCTGACTGGTCTGATCTTCAGCCATTTAAAATTTAATGAAAAAGCTAACGATGCGTTTCATGGCGATTAGTAAAATAAATGAGGCTGCGACTACAAAGTCCCAAAATGTTATGTTTCTTTATATTTGGACATACTATGACTGTGGGTTTATTTCTGTCATGGGGATATGTTTAAATCCCTTTCAAAAAACTATCCATGAGTTTCCAAAATCACGTAGATTTTTAGTGACCTAGTGAATAATCAAAGTTACGGCCAAAATAGTCAAACTTTGAGTTTTACTATAAAGTCTTTCTGTGCAGAAATTAATGTAAGTGTGTCATAGACAGATATTTGAGCAGGACTTAAAATTGAGTGTAATTTTAGTATACGGCTGTTATTTGACTAACGGACATTCCCAATAACCTAACCATCTGTTGATTTATTTTCTAGAGATACAATTGTCTTATTTATATTTCTATCCTTACAGAAGATAGCCATAATTATACAATATCACCGACTATCGTAACAAAGACAACAGTACAACTCGTTCAAAAGATAGAAGATTCACTTTGAACCCATTCCGTTTATTAGTCTCAATATTTATGAGTTCATCTATTTTTGTAACCCATAATGCATGGGAGTCGGTATTTAACTAACGCTATGCGGGCGTGAGGTTAAAAAACACAGCTGATAGTTTAAAAGAGATTCTATGGTAGTAAAAAACAGAGTTACAATGTTTGTTTGTGTTAATAAATCAACAATATCAAAACTATTCACAAACTAATATGTCAATCAAGATATGATCTAACTGTTGAATAACGCTCAATTCCAATTTCACAAGTTCCAGATAAAGTTTTACATAGCTATCTAGTAGATACTGCCATGGAAAAGTAGTCAAGTCTTAAAAACACTTCTATGGCAGTATCTGACTATCTGTCAGACAGCACAGACTATCGGCTGGTCTTGAAAATAACCAAGACATGTAAAACTGAAATGACCAAAAGATCTTACGACCAACAAGATTCAATCACAATTCCGAACCCCATCAAAACTAGAACGACTTATTAATGACACGAACGTGACTAATACCAAACAACTAACCAATAAACTTAAGATCCGTAAAAAGCACTAAAACCGAATTAATATCTAGATCTATAAACTCATACTTAATAGAACTAAGGACCCTTCAACTGAGATGTAATAAAACGGACGCGAAGGCATTTCTCAATCTGGAGCGACAGACAAAAATAGACCTTATGCCGTAAGCTTAAGGGATATAGATCTGGCGTTGGCTTTTCGACAAATTCACATGGACTCATTAAAAAGCCCATAGTCATAACGGGCGGGTTATTGCATACAGTTTTGCATAAAAAGGCATCGAAATGGCCCCCAGTACTCGTAGCGAACCACCCAGCACCCTGTTGGAATTTTAATAGTTCAATATAAGTTTGTCTGCATTCGTCTATGTGGTGGACTTTATTGTTTTATTGCTCGATTTGAGTCGTGAACATTTTGGAGTGACGTCATCATTATAATTTGCAAGAAGGCATATAGATGGATATTCAACAGATATGGGAGCGGTACTGATCAAATTAGCAACTTAATTGACAGAAGCCAGACTCTCGTCAGTAAATAAAATTTACTAGGAGAAAAGGGGTCCCTTAATAAGACTATCTTCAAGTAGATTAACTAGAATGAAAGAATAATAACGAATTCGTCTATTCTTATGTTACCGTGCAATGTAGTGATCATTATACCGAAAGTATTAGCACAACTTTGGAAAAATTAAGTTAGCCTATTATAAGAACTCTACGATATCTTGATCATATCCCCTAATAGACTTTGTAGAAGCGCATAATAGATATGAACACACTTACACACTTAATTCAAAAATTCTATAAATAAAATTAAAAAACAAACTAAGGGTGAACTCTTCCCTATCAAAATATTCATAGCCGTTGTCCGAACACATTGTTACCGCATCATTGCATTCGGTACACCGTCATCGGAAGCTGAACGACAGTCCAATTAACCGCGTTTGTTTTGATGATCAAAGTCATTATGACGAGTACATCAAAACTGAATGACGTGATATTATGTATGTTGATGACAACAATGATGTAAGCTGACTATGTAAGCTTGGCGTGCAAATAAACATTATTACGGAAGCAGAAGATAAAAATTACGTCAGTGACAAGATACAAATTAAAGCTCTAGTATTTGATTTTAATGATCATCTTAGAACAAATTATTACGATAGATATTAATTAGACATCTGTTAAAACTGTATTACCAAATAATGTTGCTTGCATCTGAATTTGAAAAATCTAAACTACACGCACGGATTACTGGCATGATGACAATAGAAACATCAACAATAAAAAAAATTAAGAGCCAGTTACACAGCTTCCAAACGAAGTTCTATATCACTATCTGACAGATACTGCCATAGAAAAGAAGTCAAAATTAAAAACATTTCTATGGCATTGCCTGTCACATAGCTATCTAGAACTCTATCTGACTTCAAGCCGTCTAACAGCCGTTCCCAATAACCTATCTATCTATGGATTCTCTACTCCATACAAGTAATGTGAAATTCTTATCTCTAGTAAGGAAATCCAGAGATAGTCAAAATATTGAATTCCGCAGTTAAAGAACAAGACACCCACAACTCGATAACATAAGCAGAACCCGTCCCACATTTCAAGCCAAAAGCAATGCCAAAATAATTGACTGCTACCCTACAATACGTTTCAAAGTCAGTCAAGCTTGTAACACCAGCGGCGACGGAGCGTCGTCGCCTGTTGCTTAGCAACGAACTTGTCCCAAAGTAGGATCAATTGAAAAGTTGATTGGAGTGATTTTAACTGAATGGGTGGAAACAAAAGTTGTTTTTGTTATTGATTAGCTTGTTTGTTTGAGTTTGTGGTATTTTTGGATTTTATCTGAGAGGAGATGAATTGAGTGTAGGTATGATTTGTAGAACGAGATAAGATAGATCGTGTTACCAAATGCATCATATAAAAAATCTAATAAATCTTTTTAGTCCGAATTAAGTTATAAAAGTCTAGCTTCCGCCAGCGGTTTCACCCGCTTTCCCGTGGAAAATACTGCGCGCACCCCTAGCCTATAACCTTCCTCGATAAATGGGCTATCTAATACTGAAAGAATTTTTCAAATCGGACCAGTGGTTCCTGAGATAAACGCGTTCAAACAAACTCTTCAGCTTTATAATATTAGTATAGATGATATTGCCTCAAAAACTAGTACAGCAATTATTGTAAGACTTGTCAAGATCAACCTCTAGTTTAATTTACGATTTTAATTTATTCTGTCTAATCGACCCTCGTGGTCTTGATTGAGAGACGAGCAGTTATAAGTGACTATTAATACCGTTACATGAGTACGTCATGTTAAGGCTCTTTAAATAAGTCATTAAAGATTGATATAACCGGATCTGTAATTATTAGGGCAGCTAAGTTACATAAAGCAATGATAATAATTCCTAATTAATTTCCTTGTTAGACGAATTTCAAATAAGTCATCGATGAAATAAATGTAATAATGAAAACATAAGAAGGTTAACAAATCATCAATGAAGACTAGAAATTAATTCAACCAAAAACTGTTAGACGCAAAATTGCAAGTACTGCAACGACCAGCCATAGACACAATGACACAAGCAACAAAGACACGAGCACTAATATGACACAAAGGGAGTGTCACGTCAGACACCATAGTGCCGCACAATAGGAATATCGACACTATTATGGTGTAAGGTTACCGGGTGACGTGACGTCTGATACTTTTTGTATGGGAGACAATGGTTGTATCAGTTAATCCGCCATAGAGGGTTGGAAAAGGATTTTCTGCGGAAAATTTTAGAAGTAACGTAGAATTTGATAATGTGTCAGCTTTCATAACTAGCTGTAGTACCGTCCTGTAGGAACTTTATCCCGAATCCGGATAAAATATAGCCTATATTGCTGTGGATAGTATAGTTTGCCAACAGTGAAAGAATTTTTAAAATTGAAGGGATTTGATTTCTTTTAAAATAATAGTGTTGATTAATTGAAAATCGAAACACCAAATAAGGAACAGAGGAGTTACAACTAATATAAGTTATAATTATTTAAATCTAAATGCTGTTGATCAATCAGCAGTATCTTACATATCAAACTAATATCTAATATCATTCCAAACAGACAATCCAATCAGAATACAACAAACAACCTAATCAAGATTACCATAAAACCTTGATGTAAAAATTGAACCACCCATATAACTAAAAGGTAACAAACTACAGTATATAATGTACTGAAACAAAATCTATAATCTGAAGAAATCCTGACAAACAAGTAGCACGCATGCGCCACCCCCACCCCAGTGGGGGGGATCGATAGACTCCGGCGCCGCCGTGTCTGGCGCCGGGATGCTGCTGTCTCTCTCACTCATGGAGACAATGTGTGGGGTGAAATGAAATGGAAGATTTCAACATACTTATATGTATTATGTGGATAAGACGGGCGTGGTTAATGAGATTAGGTAAGAAGGTAATACGAGTATTCTAGAAAATCCTACATTTTTGTTCGAATTAGATTTTATACATTAATCTGGTAAACAAAGCTGAAACTGGTATTATTGACGATAAAGAAGAAATAACGAATACATATGCAACGACTAAAACATTAAATAATTACCAAAGTCATTATGATAGCGCAACGAACGCTGCATACAATACCGACATTACTGATACCAAACTAATAGAAGCAACAACCAAAGCGAAATCTTTAAAACCACCATCTGTTCGAAGTACTAAAACAACAAGGTATACCCAATTACCCATCTTACAAAAGAATACACTGCTTAGCAGTCGAGTAAAAAATCTTATGAAGCACACACATAATCATAATTAAGGATTACATAAGCAGTACCTGTGTTGACAACACCTACAAGCCATGAATCACGAACCACTATAATTAGTAATGATTACGCTAAAACAAAGCAAAAATAGTTTGGAGATCAAACAAAAATATCTCGAGACAAGATAAAAATGTCCATAGATTCTGCCAACGCACTTCCTGTCGCAACGGGAAGTCGTCACGGTGCTGAAATCCGATAGTTCTGTTTTTCTATTAACGAATTAGGGGCTATAGAGTGGACGGATGTAGGGGAATCTGTGTGATTTTAATATATTTAGGGGGTGATTGGTCAAATTGTTTGTTAGATGGGATGATTGAAGACAATGGAATATAAAGGAGGGAGGTTGCTGAATTAATTTCTTTACCAGCTTTGAAATTGAGCAATGACTTGAGGTTAACGCCTTTATTATTGAAAAGGAATTGATGAATCAAATATATCCGAAAACAATTTTCTGGAGATTCGGTTAAAATTATGTTAACATGCAGAAGATTATGAGGATGGAAAGATGTGACTGGATTAAAAGATCATGAAAAAATAAAAGATTATGTAAAAGGCCTTATAAGGACAGAACCACGTACGACTAAATGTTAACGAAACTTGCCACTGAAACACAGGACTTTTCTCTAACTTTAAAAGATACAAAACATAGATGAAAAGCACAATGGATTTGAACAAATCTAAAAATATCATAATCCTCATTCAGAAATCAACGGTAAATCACAAGATCAAGCAATTCATACAAATAAAGAACAGTGACAATTCAAATATCAAAACTGAACCTACAGAGACCCTTTAAATTATCCCCGATAATCCTTAAACAAGTCAGTCTAATTCCCATTCATCCATCAGCCCCTTAATCAATGAAGGTACGATGGCAGACAACCAATCAACTCTGCGGGAGCTGACTGCCCGCGGAGACAAAATTGACTCTAACGATGTTTGCAAAGAACTAATGAATGACGATACTATTACTGCTCACATGAAAACCGTCTGATTAAATAATCATGCTGATAAGATTGCTGAACCACGTCATTTTAAAGCAGTTGATAATCAGGATTTTGGATACGAAGGTAGAGATAAAATTGCAATAAATAGACATGTTTATAAAAATGTTATCTATAACGTAACATAGATTACGTGGTTACTACTATTACAAATAGAAAAACAAAATCCAAATGCATTGAATACAAGAAGATATGAACAAAACAGATAAGATATCCACGATCTAGTTTACAAAGTCAAGAATATAGCTATTGTGACAGTTGTAGTATTTATGAATGGGAAAGCATTCATTCATCGAGCGAATAAGACTAAGAAATGGGGCAAGTTTTTTTCCGATATCGGAACGCTGCGTAAGACAGGAAAGCGTGTAGGAGTTAGTTACAAATAAAAAGGTGCAACAAGAAAATATTCTCCAATAAATGCTGGTTGAGCAAACAGATGCAGATTGCGAGGCGTAGATTTTAATAAACGTACAAACAAATGAAGAAGATTCTATCTAATTTGGAGGCATACAAATGAAACTGATCGGTGGAAACCTTGAAGAGAGCTAACGAGATGTAATCACAGAGTATGCAAGCGTTAATTGTGGTGTTCGAAGGGAACCGATATGGTGTAATGTGTGGTTTCAATGAATAAATACGATTAATCGAGAGGATCAATCGAATGTAACCTGTAATTCGGCATCAAACGGTTTTCATTCATCAAATACACCTCTAGATTTTTTTCTGAGAACTTATTTCAATTCTGATGGGGTTAGATTTCAGAGATTTATTTTGGAAGAAATCTGGAGAAATAGTTTTACTAGGAATATCTTGGCCCAAGTAAGTTGAACTTGAATTCAACACTTACCCTGCTTAATTCTGTGGGATAGCTCCTCAGACAATAGTTAAAACGAAAGGTTGCAGGGAACAAAACCCCAAAGACACAGACAATTACTAAAACTGCCTGAATAACAAAACAAACCCAGCATTAACTAGAACATCAAATAGAAACCAATTGGATAAACATTAACAAAGGGCCACACAACACAATCAATAAAACATATTACGNAGTTGTAGTATTTATGAATGGGAAAGCATTCATTCATCGAGCGAATAAGACTAAGAAATGGGGCAAGTTTTTTTCCGATATCGGAACGCTGCGTAAGACAGGAAAGCGTGTAGGAGTTAGTTACAAATAAAAAGGTGCAACAAGAAAATATTCTCCAATAAATGCTGGTTGAGCAAACAGATGCAGATTGCGAGGCGTAGATTTTAATAAACGTACAAACAAATGAAGAAGATTCTATCTAATTTGGAGGCATACAAATGAAACTGATCGGTGGAAACCTTGAAGAGAGCTAACGAGATGTAATCACAGAGTATGCAAGCGTTAATTGTGGTGTTCGAAGGGAACCGATATGGTGTAATGTGTGGTTTCAATGAATAAATACGATTAATCGAGAGGATCAATCGAATGTAACCTGTAATTCGGCATCAAACGGTTTTCATTCATCAAATACACCTCTAGATTTTTTTCTGAGAACTTATTTCAATTCTGATGGGGTTAGATTTCAGAGATTTATTTTGGAAGAAATCTGGAGAAATAGTTTTACTAGGAATATCTTGGCCCAAGTAAGTTGAACTTGAATTCAACACTTACCCTGCTTAATTCTGTGGGATAGCTCCTCAGACAATAGTTAAAACGAAAGGTTGCAGGGAACAAAACCTCAAAGACACAGACAATTACTAAAACTGCCTGAATAACAAAACAAACCCAGCATTAACTAGAACATCAAATAGAAACCAATTGGATAAACATTAAAAAAAGGGCCACACAATCAATAAAACATATTACGAACATGCTACCAACAGGAAATCTGTGAAATGAATTCAAAAGGCAAACAATAGCTTTTGACGAAACAACGGCCAGCGGCGAGTTCCGACCACCTGAAACTGAAAACTAAAACTTTGAACACGTGGCCTCGTACAAGTGGTGCTTACCTCGTTCGGGAGCGGCGTACCATCTCGTCGTCTCGTTCCCACTTTAGAGAAATACTTTTCCTTCTCGCTCTCTCACACCCCGCTCGCTTGTGTATTGTTAAGCTTGGATTTGGTAGACAAGAGACTGGAGAATTGATTTAAATGGAGTTCGGAGAGCAAAGGGAGACTGAGTTGAATTGTGCTAAGTCGGGGCCGAGTATGGCACCCTGCGGTGCACCTAACACTTGAGAAGTGTTGTGCAGTTCTGCAATGTCGTGGCCGGGGGTGAGAGAGCGGGACCTCCGCCTCCGCGGACGGTCCACGGAGGAATGTTCCGCGACCCCGGCATCGCGCCAGGATCTCGCGCTTGCCACTATCAACGTTCTCTGAAGCTCATGAGGGGTTGACCCGCGCACGCGCCCTGCGAATCTCCCGTCCTTTACGCACCCGCGCACAACGCAGAGATGGGGGAACGAACTTTAGGGATGATATTCGGAGGGTGAAAAGACGATGAAAGATGGAAATGCATCTCGGACTCCGCTCGGATTTCCGGAGCTCGTGATTTTGTTTATTGATTCGTATCGGGGCGAAGACTTCTATGGGATGCTTTTTGGGGACGCCAAAGTTATTAATCCCCTTATCATGTCACTATAAGATTTAGAGCTCTTGTAGTTACTAATAAAACTTTTTACTAGCCATTAATATCTCCCTCGATGGACGAAATTCATGGCCGGCGACTAAATTGTACAATAAGTATTATAAAGAGGGTTGAGTTAACAATGCACCTGTGGCCACTTTGTTCGACAAAAGGCTGGTGATTGACAGAAAACTTAAAAAAACCGCTTTCATGCAAATCCGACCCTTATTTCTCGGCGCAGAAGAATTTAAATGAGAGTTTGTCGAAGAGCAGTTAGTGGGCCTTGATGTAACCCCAAAGGGTGTTGTCATAGAGGACAATTATGAATATTTACGTAGCGAAATGCAGTGTGCGGTGGCACAGAAGTAATCGGCGGCGACGTGAAGGGTTGGAGACGTGGCAACCGTTGTTCAAGACACTGTTGATGTTGATGTTGCAAATTGAGATATTGATGTCATTACAGATACCGTTTGTATCAATCGTAATTGTGTTACTTGAGCAGCGAAAGGTTTGATTAATGTAAAAGATAAAATAAACAATAATTACTTGTAATTTTCGAAACTATCTGATATAGAAATGATTACAAATGATTTTGTCAATAGTCACTTCNTGTTCAAGACACTGTTGATGTTGATGTTGCAAATTGAGATATTGATGTCATACAGATACCGTTTGTATCAATCGTAATTGTGTTACTTGAGTAGCAAAAGGTTTGATAAATGTAAAAGATATAAAAATCTATACTAATATTATAAAGAGGTAATTCTTTCACCATTCGCAAGCTACATTATCCACGAGTGACTACTAGGCTATATTTTATCCGGGTACGGGCAGTAATTCCCACGGGACGCGAGTGAAACCGCAGGAAAACGGCTAGTTGTTTAAAATTTTCGAAACTATCTATAGAACTGATTACCAATGATTTTGTCAATAGTCACTTTATCATAGCTCTTGCAAATACAATTAGCCTAAACATTATTCTTATACAGTCAGCCTTTCTAGTTCCGTANCGATAAGAAGAAGAAGACTTCATCATAGCTCTTGCAAATACAATTAGCCTAAACATTATTCTTATACGGTCAGCCTTTCTAGTTCCGTGTGGAAAAGATTTCAACGACATTCAGGCGCTAACTGACGCCAGACTTGAAAAGCTCGACGCTCAGTTTCACAGGTTCCAAATAGAGTTCTAGACAGCTGTCTGTCAGATCATGCCATAGAAATGATTTTTGAATTTGCTGAATAATTAATATATTGATAGGACATAATTCCATAATTTATTTGTATTCAATCTATTTATGGTAACATTCGGCAAAACAGTTAACTGGAAGGCGTATTTTTATCTATCAAATTATTCCTGGCTAATTTTACTAAAGTATCTTTAGTTTTTCTTAGAACTCTGTTATTTAGATGGAAATTTTCCTGTGTGACATTATTTGGCTGTATATTATTTTGCCACCTACTCGCAAAATATCCTGTGTCTATTTTTAAGGTGTAATCTACTTTAGTTTCTATTCTTAGGTTTAATTACTTTGCTGTTAATCACTTCTATGTTTATGCTAAGATTTCATCTATTTGCGAGCATTTCCAAACTAGCTGTTGTGGTTGCCGTGACTTTACTCGCGTCCCGAAGGAACTGCTTCGCACACCCGGATAGAAATGAGCCTTTAGGTTATTCTGATGTAACTCAGTACAACTTAGATATGTCTTTTGGATTTCTTTAACACATTGGTTCAAAAATACTTGTCAATTGATCAGACCCAAGAGAATCGTCACCTGCATAGTCTTTCTCACTCTCATCAAATCTAACCCTTTCATCTTAATATTGATCATTCCCCACATATTTAGGTTTATTGTCATCCACGCAACCCATTATTAAAGTAAATATTTTGACATCAGTTATATCACACGAGACAATTATGATTTCTGTTGCGTATGAGGTGTCAGGCGACGCCGGGTGAAAGACAAGTGTTTAGCTTGAGGATTATATTGGTGCTTGAGATAAGGGAGTAAGTATAGTTGTTATTGAAGGGTTGGATGATATAGGTGATGAATTGGCTACGGTTATTTATAAGGCTCATGTTTTAATGGAATCGGAATATTGTTTCTAGTTTAAATGTTACGTGTTTCCATGAAATATGGAAGCATCAGAGCTAAATTCAATTTTAATGTTGTCATAATGAGTGTGTGGGGCACATAGTATACTGTTACATTTGTCGATGGTTACAATAACATGGTCTAATTGAAAGGTGAATTATTAATGGTAACAGAACAACACCAAATAAACTTATGTATGACAGAATTTTACGAAACTTCTTTAGCTACTTATAGCTTCTACTTGCTGTGGGAAGTACTAAGCGCACCCGGATAAAGAGTAGCTAGGCCTTCCTCTTTAAATGGGCTATTTACAACAGAACGAATTTTTCAAATCGACCCATTCGTTTCCGAGATTAGTGCGTCTAAACTCTCTGTTTAGCCTTATAATATTAGTACACATTTTCTTCTTTACCTTAACCACACTAAATAAAGATTAAGTGACAAACACTGTAACCCCCACGTTTTTGGAAAATGTTTTTTTCACCAGCATTTTACTTGACTAAATCCATCGATATTTTCAGCAAATGTCCAGCACTTAGACTGACGTGACACCCGCTGGGTTGCATAGAAAACACATTTGGGTTTAAACTGAGGGTCTGTCTCTTACATGAATATGGACGGCTTGACTGTTTTTTCTTTTTGGAATATATTTTCATGATGACTTGCCTGCTGCTTGGCTCTTGTGTATACTATTATGTAGAGGAAATATTTTTTGGTCGTTTCCGAAACTACTAAATCGATTTGAAAAATTATTTCACTCTTAGGAAGCTACACTATCCTCGGATGACATAGCTTATCTTTTATTCTGGTACAGAAAACGATATAATCTATACTAATATTGTAAAGCTGAATAGTTTTTTTGTTTGAGCGCGCTAATCTCAGGAACTACTGGTCCGATTTGAAAAATTCTTTCAGTGTTAGACAGCCCATTTATCGAGGAAGGCTATAGGCTATACTTTTTATCCGGGTTCGCCGAGTAGTTCCTACGGAACGCGGGTGTGAAATATAAAAAAAAAACTGTTTTCAATGAATTATCTCATTAAGCATTTAGCATTAAGAATATTATCGGTTCAAAATATTCGAGCCCGTGGTCTCCAATGCTTACTTGATTCCCCTAATTAACCTCTTAACCCTCAAATTGGTTTATTGCCAATTTCCTTTTCACCTCATTAACGAAGTTTATCGTCCTTTTTGAATTTTTGGCAGATTTTTCTGTCTCACCTACAATTTTTTGTTCATCCTCCTAACTGTGTCTTTCATACTTTTACGCTAAAACTATTGAATCGATTTAAATTACATTTTACATATAGAGCTTGAGAAAGGACATAGGCTACTTTTTCCTTTTGTTGTTCAGTTGGCATTGGTTGGTGTGAGCTTCTAAGAGATTAAAGGCTGGGTAAACATTATTTTATTCCTCTGATGGCGTCCTAGCCGATTATTGGCCACGGCGGCTGTTCTTTTTATTTATTTTTTATTTATTTATTGCCACTTACATTAACAGTATTAAACCACACATATAAGTTACGGCTAATAAAGAAATCTTATAATTAATAACAGGAAATAAAATGAAAGACAACAGTATCAGCTTATGAGCTAGGTAGTAGAAATTGTACTGGGTGTGGAAATGGATTCCAGGTATAAAGTTGCAGAACGCAGGAGACTTAGTTCAGTGCTCGCAAACACGTCTAATAGATGATCAAATAATAAAATATTGTTGATGTGGGTAAGAGCTAAAAATACTGGACTAGTCCTAAGTGTAACGGTACTGGCTTGAGGTATGAAGAATAAGGGGCGTTGGCGAGGGCGCAGTGTATGTCGGATGGGTTGAGGAATGTTAAAGGAGATATGCTGAAGGAGTGAAGGGTTATACAGAGATCCACGAATAAGGTAGATAAAATATTTTACTAGGGCTATATTCCTTCTCACCTCTAAACTTTGGTAAGTTACCATACCCAATATAAATGGTGTTGGATACATATACATATGGATAGTAACCATACAGTTTAAGATAAAGGTAGCGGATAAAAGACTTCTGAACTTTCTCAACGAGTAAGGTATGTGTTTTTTCGTGTGGATTCCAGATAGAACTGTTTGATTCTAATAAACTGCGTATGTAAGAGTTGTAGAGGATGGTAATGGCCTGCCGATTATTGAAAACTTTTGTTTGGCTCATGTAAGGAGATCAGCCAGCTGTGCAGGACATATTATAGTACACAAGCATTTGCGCAGACACAGGTGCACTCTCTATTCCTTCACTCTCATAACCCGATGGGACAGCAATCCGACACGACCGGAGAGAGATCAGGCGCAGGACCGACATTAACGTGCTCTCCGATGCACGGGTGTATCAATCACCAACTTCCAACTTCGGGCTATTTTGTGAAAGTTTCGAAAACCCACAAAGTGATTTCGGCCCGTCCCGGGAATCGAACCCGAGACCTCGTGATCAGCAGTCGGCTATGCGACCACTAGACCAATGAGGCAGTGAGATATAGAATAAATAGTACAATACTCACCAATGATTCGCAGTATCGTCTTCGTATCGTTCGTAGCTAAACGTAACTATTTATAAAATAGGCACTTAGTCGATTGTAAGGCACTCGTTTTGGCGTGATTTCTATACTCTTCTTTACATTTCAGTCTGTTTACCTGGGGAAGATGGAAATATACATTATTAGTTTTACTTTCAATTACTAGATCATTGTTTATTGGTAAGAATAGACTAAGGGGCAGCTTCAGAGGTTCCAGATAGCTATCTGACAGATAATGCCATAAATGATTTTATTTTTGACTAATTTTCGAAATCATTATCTATCTGTATCCGGAACCTTTAAAACTGGCCCTAAGTATCACTCTCCATATAAGGAAGAAACGAGAACTCTTAAATCATTTCGTCATGACTATTATAATTGGCATGACTCAACATCAAGTCATCAATTAATGAAAATCAAGGAAACCTATTGAAAAACATTATAATTATGAAGGTAACGCCAGCCTGACAGTATCAGACACCTAACTTGATCTAACAGCTGATGATAAATCAAATCATCAAAAATGATGAAGAAACTTATTATACTTCCCAGTAGAAGAATGTAAAACTCTCAACACCCAAAGCTGACAAAATCAAAAGTTTCAATGAAGAAGAAGAAATAATTAATACAACAAACCAAGAAATCAAACACAAAGTACCAACAGTCCTATAAAAAGCGATATAAACTCACAACAATAGCCATCATCATAAAGCTATTCAAATCATAAATATTACGATCACATAAATGAGGGTAGATAAATAAAAACAAGTACCAATAAAGAATAGTTTGGCAGGCCTGACTCCAGTCGTTGACATTAACTAATCTTTGTTGCTAAGAGGCTGTTGCCAAGGAAGGT
>NWSH02000583.1:61544-79605 GCA_002382865.2 Heliothis virescens
ACAATCGAACTAATATACTATTATTTAATAGAATGCTTTTAAAAATAACGTACAACGTTACAAAATAAAATGCGAATTTTAGAATTCACAAAAAAATATAAATACACTATATCATAAATGATTTTACAACATAATGATTCAGTTAAGTACAGTGTTGATGTGAACTCTGATACCCAAGATTTGACTTGTATTATGGGTACCAGCGTTACTAAAAACGAGTAGAACATAGGGCAATTTTTGGCCACCTTTTCGAATATGTACCATTATTATCAATGTATTATTCTCTTCCCCAGCGATCAATACTACTCGGTACAGACGACGNGATACCCAAGATTTGACTTGTATTATGGGTACCAGCGTTACTAAAAACGAGTAGAACATAGGGCAATTTTTGGCCACCTTTTCGAATATGTACCATTATTATCAATGTATTATTCTCTTCCCCAGCGATCAATACTACTCGGTACAGACGACGGAGGCGGAACAGATCCTGCAGGTGATAGCGGGCTACATCGACATCATCGTGCGCAAGCAGCGCGCCAAGGACCACCTCGGCATCGAGGGGGACGAGGGCTCCGCCATGCTGGAGGACTCCGTCTCGCCTTCCAAGTTAGTATAATTTATACATATAATAAAATCGTAAACGAGCTGTGTCTTTACATTGAATATTTTGTCGAAAAAATGAGTGAAACACATTATTTGTATGCCACTGAAGCCGAAAGAAGTTTGTCTATGCGCGAAGGAATCAAAAACGGCTGAACCGATTCGAAAAATTCTTTTGATCTGAAAAAGACAATATCGAGATTGTTTGTCTATCGTTAAGTGCCTATACAAATTGTAGTATAGTATAGTCCACTAGCTTCCGTCAGCGGTTTCACCCGCGTCCCGGGGGTACTATTTCCGGCGTCGGATAAAATGCATCCTTTATTTTAACTTTCAACTTGCACTCTAATCCATATTATACCAAACAGCTCATGTCGACACGAATATGTAAATTCACAGACTTTCACTTTTATAATATTATTAGAGTTACAATATACACTAAATATCTTTTTTCATTCCCACAGGGCCAATATAATTCAACACGACACATTCAAGTCGGCCAAAGTGAACACGGAATCCTTGGCCAAACCCGCCGTGCACAGACCTGGGGCTGAAGGTAGGAATTTTGGAGTTTTTTCAAAATTTGATTTCACACTGTAGTTTTTGTTTTTTTTATTAGAAAAAATCAAAATGAAAAGGCTATGGCCCAGTTTCAGAGGTTCGGATATGATAGATATTGCCATAAAAATGTAGTCAAAATTAAATACATTTGAATGGCATTATCTGTCACCATGTATAACTTTGTCCCTCAATTGGCCCTCAATCTTAAGTCCTAATTTAACTATATTTTTTGTACAAATTCAATGAGTTTAATATTTTTATCATCCTCCAGTCCTTATCCCAATTTCATTTGAGGTCAGCGCAGCATGTTATTTATAAACAAAAAGAAATTAGTAATTTTATTATACATACAGTGTGATACTATTTTTATTTTAAATTATATTTATTTTGCCAATTTTTTTTCTCTACGTTTGATTTACTTTTGCCAACGCTTGAAACAATAATTTGCACATTTAGGAGCGAAGCCGTTTGCTGTGAATCACATGACTGGCGCCCAACAGACTACCGTGTCCGGACAGATTATAACCGGACACACACCGCCTGCCGTCAGTATTTTTATTTTATTTTGTTACGTTAGCTTTGTGCTTGTTTTTTTATTTTGAAATTTTTTTGTCACCCTGTATAAGGTAAAAGTGGTGTATTGGAAAATTATATTTAAATCGCTGTAGCTAAGATACAGAAGAGATTTTTTTAAATCACAAAACTGTTCTTTTTCAAAGATATACTGAAAAATATATTTACTATATGGACTAATTGCATGTCAATTTTGATTATTTAATTAACTTTATGAAGTTTTTTATAATGTATTTTTAGTAAAAAACATACTCAAAAATGTGTTGAGGTAGATGTTTAAAAATTTTAAAAACCTGATATGACAGTTTTTAAAATGGTTGCCAGAAACAATGGAAAGATATACCACTTTTGCTGTTTTTTGTCTGTAATATAACAATACTAACATAAATATTTGTTAATTAATTTTACTAATAAATGAAAACATTTTGTTCCACGCTGCTCTAATGGCTACATATAGTCATCGAAATGGGCTGTGTAGGTATATACTGTACAATTACTAACATACTTATATTTATAGTAACTTAATAATAATTCACGTTTTCACATTCAGTGATCGTATGATCCCATATTTTATATTGGCTCTAAAAGTAGACTAGCTTCTGCCAGCGGTTTGACCCTTTTCCTGAGAAAACTCATTGGTATGCCGGGATAAATAGCCTATTATTATACGACATACAAGCTACATTACACTCAATTTTCAACGATAGTTCGGTAGTTTTTACACGAAAGAGTAACGAATGACTATTTTTACAAACTTTCGTGTCTACAAATATCTTATTAAGTGAATAGATAAAAAATAATGCATTTGTCTTGGCTACAGGCTACTTTTTATCTAAGTACTTCTCACAGCAAGTGGGTGAGACCACTGGCAAAAGCTTATAGTAGGATATGACAATAAACCTTAAAGTTACCTATAACAAGACACTGAATAAAATTGTTTACAAATCCAATATCTACTCCCCAGGCATCACAAATGCAGCAGACAAAGGTGACATCTATCCTGACGGAGCCGCAGAGAGCCTTGCTGTCCACCATCAGCTCAGGAGTCGAGATCATCAAGCAGACGGAGGAGGGGCTCACCAGGGTATGTACCTAGCACCTACTCTTCATAGATTTGATCTAAGTGAAAAATATATAAGTGTAAAAAACACTAGAAAAACACGTATTATGAGGGCACCATATAAAACGGTCAAAGTTTATGACAAGACCTTTTTAACAAGTTCAAACACGGCTATCATTCGATATTCAATCATGGAATGCCAGTGCCTATCTTCCCACTTCATCATCACACCTTGAAACCGACTACCCAAAAAACCTACTCGTTGGTTCAAAAGTTCGAAATTTAACTATTATTTTGTAGCTTTAATTAAAAAACTAAATGCGTCCACAAAATTTCATCACAAACGGTTGAATATATCTACTTCAAAATTGAGTTCAAAGATTTCACCCGAACACACAAATATATAAATATATTTACATACATTGCAAGTTAAAAATGTTTTCTAAAATCTGCAATTTCAGTACAATACAATTATTTTCCCCAGGCAACTCTTCCAGCGTTAGGACAAGACGCGGCGTCCGTCAAATGGAAGCAAGTGACGATGGACACGAACAAACAGGTCGTGACGTCACAGATCGCCGCCATGAACGCTGCCACTGCGCAAGTCGTTACTTTGACTTCCGGTAAGTTGCTTAAATTATTATTAGTATGGCAGCACTGCTTTGATTATCGCGCCTTCCGAAACTCGGAAGAACTCGTTATGCCAAGATGGTAACCTATCCACGGATCGACCGCGCCAAGTGTTGCTTAACCATATAACCGATCGATCTGCCCGGCTTTTACTTAGTAACTAGCTCTTGATTGGATTACTTATCAATAATGTAATTTTTCAAAAATGACGTCATAATATAATTCATGCCAAACTTAATGGCAGCAACAATAGATATTTGCAGCGCACAATCAGTTTTTAGGCATCAGTGAAGAGTTAGAAACGTGGGGTTGTATGGCCATATGCGCGTACACTAATGTTCGGAAGTTAGTTGACAGCCGCCATTAACTTTGGCCGTTACATACCTAGAATTGTGTGCTTTACGTACTTAAAAACTGAAACACTATAGGGTGTTATCGCGGAAGAGTTACACATATTACGTTGAACAAGTATTTTCTCAACATTTTCTTAAACATTTGTCAAACGCCTTTTCAACTGAAATTACATCAGGAGATCCTATCCCTAAAAGCCTTAATAACCACCTTTTATACCCCCTCCAGGTACCGAAGAAGTAGACCACACAGCAGTTGGCGCAGCAATCACCACAATCACCACGAATCTCCCCGAAATGACGAAAGGCGTGCAGATGATCGCCGCGCTCATGGACGATGGTGATCACGGTGATAAGCTGCTAGACGCTACCAGGAAGCTCTGTACAGCCTTCAGTGATTTGCTGAAGGCTGCAGAACCTGAGACTAAGGAGGTATGGGGATTTTGGTGATAATATGTAGGACAATAGTGTATCTTTGCAGAATATTGTAATTGCGAAAGTAACATTGTCGAGCTGTCAGTGGACGTCACGTCAAAACTGCTTAGCTGATTTCAATGAAATTTGGTAAACGGATGATGTGGAGCCTGAGAAAGAATAAAAGCTTTTTTATTTATAAAAGCTTTTTTAAGCACGTAAAGAAGTTATTATTTACAGCTAGTTATCAAGAAACATGAAAAAAAATCACTTGTACCAGTTTTTGCATTGATCGAATCTTTTAAAGAAATTTTAAATTCTGTTACGTTTTAGGATCAAATAACTAGCTTTTTTTAAGTTTACAATCTTGGAAGTTTACTTAAGTTTTATAAATATAGCTTCCAAAATCAAGAATCACTGATTAATTTTGTCATCACTGAAAAATTTACCTAAGAAACCATCTCTACCATCAATAAAATTCCCAACAATAATCTCAATGTCATCGACTTCCAGCCACGTCAGAACCTCCTGAACGCAGCCTCCCGCGTCGGCGAGGCTTCCACCACAGTCCTCTACACCATCGGCGAGGAAACCGAAGAAGACAAGGAAACCCAGGTAATTGACAACGACCCCAAACGGACCCCCAAAAAATCATACCTCTACAGAAAACTCAATTATTGCTACGACAACTTCTACAAAGTCTTCTTTGGTAAAGACAAAGATGACACTTACGACAGCGACTTCGAAAGTCTCGATATTGGCGCCTGTGACAAAAAAGACATAGTCGATGATGGGATCTATGAAGATGTCGATACTACAAGGAATTGGGGACTCGATGTCATACAGGAAGAGTCTGATAGCGATTATTATAGAAGCATCGATTATTGTAACATGATCTTCAAAAATAAACCCGAGAAATCGAACAGTGATAACGATTTTGAATCGATAGTTCAAAATTGTGAAGGTTATTTAGACAGTAACAGCCCTAAGTTGTATCCTAAAACGATTTATGATAAGATCTATAACTTCAAAAAAGATTTCTCTAATCATGATTATGCTAACGTTATTTATGATGTCCCAAAAAGTAATATCGAAAAATCCAACTTAAATATCGATAAATCGAACGTTAATATCGACAAATCGAACATCACTATCGATAAATCGAATTACGAGAACGTTAATATAGACTTTAACCGTCGCAATAAGAACGATATACTTCGCGAACAATTCTTCTTATCCGACAATATCGATAAAAACGACATAAACGATAAATTCAATCGATATAACGGCAAAAAAATCGAATGTCACAGCATAGTTAACGACATTACAAAATCGGGTCCCGACGTCAAAGTATCAGGTTCACTAAACATGAAATTGCTGAACCCAGATCGGTACAATCGCGTTCTAACCACAACAGAAACATTCATGGAGACCGCCGAAGCCAGTTTCACTAAAAACGAAATTTCAAAACTACGACGCGACGGTTTCGAAAATTTCGTCAAAAAAAGCGAGCGGTACTACACAACAGAAACAGGGGACAAACAGACAAATATTTTGAACAATTCTACTGAAACTAAGCCTAAAACTGAGATACGGATATTCTATAACCCTACGTTTAAATGTACGGGTGAAAATATTAGAGGTTTTTGCAAATTTTGTAAGCGAAAATGTCCTAGGACGGAAGAAAAATGCTGTGTGCGATGTGAATGCCTAGAAATTGAGCTAGCTACGATTTGGAAAGATAATTGGTTAAATATATTATGCTTGCTTTCTATATTATTTATGTTTTTAGCGCTGTTAATACAGTGCTTGATGCCTAAAGATGTTTGTGGGGGGGATGATAGTACTGAAAGTGGGGAGAAATGCTTTGAAATGATGTAGGGAGATTTTTGTAGGTTTTTTTTCCAAGGGTTGGTTAAAATGTAGCTTCAGCTATAGTTTGGTACAGACGACAGCAGGTCAATGTATACAAATCTGTCAAATTTTACCAATCGAATATTAACCTTCCGCTATTGTGATAAGGTTGAGAATCGATTGCAAAAATTTGACAGATAGTGGTAACCTGATGTGCTGTTGTCTTTACATCAGTTTCATTAACATTATATTTAGAAGACACAGAAAAAAACGAAATATAATGGAAAGTCTAAGAACTAAGTCGTTTTGAGTTACAATAAAAACACTTTAGGATACTTTAAGCAGGTAGCGAGTATGTCGTAGCCAACTCGTTAAAATAGGCATTCAATCAAACAGCCAGTCCTTTGACTAAACGACGCCAGCGTCATGTAGTTGTAGTGCTTAATGTTGCATTCAATAAGTCGGCTACATGACGTATTAGACATTTCATTAAATGGCGTTTATTCAGTAAACAGGCTAGGTGTTTTATTAAACAGCTGGCTGTGACAAACACAGTTTTTAATTTAATGTCTTTGGAAAAAATATGGTATGTTTTCGGTGGCATATTCCTTATGGTATAGGGACCTATATTGATATAATGTATGTTTTATGAAGTGCCTAATATGGTATTCAGTTCTTTAATATACTCCAAATATTTATTTCAAAAAAAGTCTAGTTCAAAACTGTACTTCTTTTCATCACTCTCTGCAAAAATCTACAACCTAATTGAAATTACCATAATGGTAGAATTGAATCTCAGTACCCGTCACAAAGGGCATAAAATTCCTAAAAAAAATATTGATTTATCTATACTAATATTATAACGCTGAAAAGTTTGTTTGTTTAAACGCGCTAATCTCAGGAACTACTGGTCCGATTAGAAAAATTATTTCAGTGTTAGATAGCCCATTTATCGAGGAAGGCTATAGGCTACTTTTTATCTGGGTACGCGGAGTAGTTCCCACGGGACGTGGGTGAAACCGCTGGTGGAAGCTAGTAGTTTGATAAATATCGTGATTATAGCCGCTCTGGCTAATTTCTTTCTCAAGTCATATCTCACATGGTGCCAATGTTGCATTTTATTTATACTCCGCCAAAATTGCGGCTGTATAAAATTGAATTAAAAATATATAAGTATTATTCTATACAATTATATGTAATACCTTGAATTATTTTATAAAATTATAATATGTAAAACCTTTTTAAAGTATTTCTTTGTCTCTCTAACTATGTAGGTTTTGTATAACCTTATTTTATAAATATAATCTCACGGTTAATAAGCCCAGATTTTACAAAAGTGAAATCGATAAGTTTTTTAACAACCAATAGAATTTCGCTATTCAAAGATCAGTAGCGTTAGTTGTAGTGGCCTTGTGGGTAAAGCACCAACCTCTCAAGTAAGAATGTGTGGGTCCATTCCAGGTCAGGGCAAGTACCAATGCAACTATTCTAAGTTTGTATGGGTACGTTCTTATTATATCTTAGACAAAAATGGCTGATTGAAGGTGAGGGAAAATATCTCGAGGAAACCTAGACTATAAAGTCGAAAATCACCAACCCGCATTGAGCGAGCGTGGTGATTGACGCTCAATCCTTCCCTGTGTGAGAGGAGACCGCAGCACAGCAGTGGGACGATACAAAGACTGATGATGAATTCAAACATCTTGTCTTCGCCCACTCAGTAGTATCTCTAAGCAGAGGCATTCTATTGGTAGTTTAAAATCTTCTGCGCCATAAAGTCTGGGCTAAAGTCTTTTTCCTATATTTTTCTTATAAAAGCTTTCGGATATACGTAATCGGAATTATAAAGACAACATGAAAGGGAAAAGACTGCACAATGATATTTGTTTTTTTTACTTATGTTTTTATTTACAAGTAGTTTAGATTAGGTTAGTTCTTGAGAGTATGTGGATAACACAAGGAGAAACTGCAGAATTCAATATTCTGTCTATCTCTGGGTTTGCTTACTAAAGATAGGATTTTTACATTACTAGCATGGGACTAATGTCAAAGTTCTATCTCTAGTTAGCAAATCTAGAGATAGATAGGTTATTGGGAACGGCCGTTAGAGCATTTTAGGTTCGATCATAAGTCACTCTACATACTTTGACTTAAAAACCTAGCTCTTGTCGGTGCATCTAATTACACTCCTATCTATCATCTCAACATAAATACTACTATTTAGTCATTTTTAAAAGACTGAAAAGAGTTTTTTACTATGACAATATATTATTATAAAACCCCCATGTCTGGGACGGCACGCAAAGCCGGCGTCCCCGAATGCTACTCAGTAGCAGTCGTTGTTACAGTTCCACGTCAGAGGCCGTCAGGCGGATTTGAGAAAACTCTGGCACTAGGGCTTGTTAGGTGATTAAACCTACAGCGAGTGAGATAAGAAGAAGAAGCATAAAATCAATATATTATTTAAATAAGGATGAGATAGTATGTTTATCTCATCCTTATTTAGAAAGTTAATTCTCTTCTTGTGTAAAACACATACTCTCCCAGTTTCAAAACTATCAAGTTAACACACTAACTGCCAGTTAGTTTGTCTTAACTATTAGTCGGTAAACTACATAAACGTATGCACTAACTAAAATGTTAGTTATACTAGTTTTTTAAGACAAAAACCAGCACATCAACCTACCACAATCTGCCAAATTTCTGCAATAGATTTTCAACCTTATCACAATAGTGGAAGGTTAATGTTCGATTGGTAAAATTTGACGGATTCGGGTAGTTGTCTATACCTAGACTATTTTGGAACTGGTTCTAAATGTAGGATGAAGGGTTTGGTTAAAATAGGTACACTCGCTTATGATAAGCTAGTCAAAAGTCATCACAGTAAATTGTAAAATAAAAAAGTCATTAAATTATAATTTCGAATTGGGGCCATATTTACGGAAAACCGATAATAAGTTTTCTAGTCAAAATTGCAGCTGTTTCCTTAGTTTATTATAACTCTCCTCAAACTTTTTGTCGTCACTGAACATCGCGCAGAAACCAATTCTACGTACCGAAGGGTACACATGCACGGACTTATGGTCGGAATTTAGATTCGGAACGACATCAACTTTTACAAGAACTGTATCGAAAGTTTAGACTGATGCCTAATCAATCGCATGATTATTATGTAAGTAGTCCCATCGCGCTATGCTCGTGAGGGAATAGAGAGTGAACCTGTGTCGCAGCTAATGTGCAGCCACTACAATATGTCCTACGCAGCTGGCTGAGCCGCCGTGGCTGGCAATCGGCTAGGTCGCCATTGTTATAACTAAACTGTTGGCCCGATGGTTAAATGACAGTTTATTTTGAAGGTTATGAATCTAATCAAACTTTTTTGTCGGTATGGTATCGGCCGGATACTTGATCGTTGTTATGTGCGCACTACCATTCATCTCTATACTGATTTATGAACCCGATCTAACTATCGGTCAACTAAAAGTTTTTAGTGTGCTCTTAATTAGTCTATTTGGTTATGAGATGTTTTTAAAAGCACCTTTTGACCAATGCCTATCATGATATAAAAAAGGTATATATATTTTTTTTCTTTCATCACAATCTTGCCATCACAAAGTCATAAGCGAGTTGACGGGTCTATTTTCAGCTTTATATATACTGGTCTATTTTGTACAATACTAATAAGAAAATAACAGTCAAATTGCGAACCTCCTTCTTTGATTTCGGTTTAAATGGGTAACACCACTTTTGGTTTTCGATAAAATATCAAGCATTTTAGTGTAGGTGTTTCTCGATAGGAGTAAATTTTTTTTTTGGTCCTCCTATCTTAGAAGTTGGTTAAAAATGTGGTTTTGATACAGGTGGGTACAGTTCTGCCTATCTCTTTGGACAATACAGTCGTTATATTATATTGTCCACCATAGGCCATTATGTAAAAAGCTTTATAAATTGTTAAGTTAATACTTTTGTTTTTAATTTTATATTTTGTTAACAATAATCTTAATGCTTACTAATCTAGTCTTACGGCCAGTTTCCAAGTAAAGTCCTAGATAGCTATCTGACAGATAACAATACAAATTATCTGTCAGATAACTATCTAGAACCTTATCGGGAACCTCAAATTGGCCTTTAATCTTTTATTATTTTTCTTTTTGTTTAAGCATTAAGGTAATTGCCAGTTAAGGGTCGCCTTAACCTCTTTTAATCGTTTAATGTACCTTTATATTTTTTCTATTTTTGTTAATTTTTGGCAGCTTCATATTTTAGTTACATTTTTTAAGTGTACATATTTTATTATTTTTCTTACGTATTGTTGAATAATCGTACTAATATATTGTGATTTTTAACATCACAATAATAATATCTAATCTAAAAAAATACAAACATCCGTATGAGAACCTCCTTTTTGGGAAGTCGGCTAAAAGGCGATTAATCAATAATATGTAAAAGTAAGAAATCTGTTAGTTATTTGTCTTTTTGCATATAGTAATGGTCTTTTTGGATTACGTAAAAATGTTTTATTTCTTGAAACAAGAGAGCTATAGTTGTGTGTGTAAATGTTACATGCACATCGTCTTTGTGTGCGTAAGCTCGGGAGCGCTCAGTAGTGGTCGAGTCACCGAGTCATACAAAGACAATGTGCTTGTACATTTATAGACACATATATGCCTCACTCGTTTTCTTGCGCGATGAAATTATAAAAGGTTTACGATAAGGTCGGTGCAATTCGGCCGAAACGTCGGGAGAAAAGAGGTATCGTATAATTTCATCGCGAGTAAGGCCCGTTTGTTGTCTAAAATATGTGTACAAGTCGGTGAAGTTTGAAAACATTTATACCATATTCTTTTTATTTGTCATTTATCATATAAAAAAAACAATTGCATAATAATCTGTTTTCCATTCCTAAAAATACATAGTCAAAAAAATATTTTTCTCAAATTATATTTTACCAATGCAAAAGACCTATACGTATTATGCAAAAGCCACAAAAATATTGCCATCATCAAGTACAAAAACACAAATTGCCATTTTATTTTATTACATGTTTTATTTCTTAATTTTATTTTTTTGCTATTTATTCTGATAACGCTTGGCTAGTATCGAGATACATTTAATTAATTTAAATATAAAAGTCATACTTCCATTGGGCAGCTAAAATACTTAAAATTACCTGAAAGTTACTTAATCTTAAAATTACAGACTGATTTCTATTTAAATATGATTTATTGGCATTTTAAAGTTATGCTCGAAACTCGCCAGCGAATCGTCATAGTTATTTTTATAATAATTTTTAAATACAATTGAGTGCAGAAAAATTGAACCAGTGTGCAAAAAAATCTCATTTCATGAATCTCATACACTAAGGCTGAGGCCAAACGAGCGTAATTTTGTGAGTTGTGAGTAGCAGAATTTCGGTCGCAGAAAATCTGCTACATTCGGTTTCATACAAAAGTCCTATTTGATTCACACGGCAACGCAAAATGAGTTGTCTTTTTTGTTTGTAACGATTTTCTGCGACCGAAATTCTGCGACTCACGACTCAAAACATTACGCTCGTTTGGCCTCAGCCGAAAGGATTTTTTACTTAAATAGTGTAATGTATTGGTTCAATTTTTCTGCACTTCAATGTAAGGTTGTGGTTTAAACTGACACTGCCGTTGGTTATTTTTGGTCAATACATTTGCTTTAGAAAACATATTGTTTTATTTATAACTAACTGTCTCGAAAAGTGAATGTATTTACGCAAAAATGACAACTAATCAACCCCCTGTATAGTTGGAAAAAATCATGCTGTATATAAAAATAATGTTATTAGTACATGAAACGAAAACTTTTCTAAGAATAACAAAACGCTAATTAACTTGAACGTATGAAATATGGACAATATCAACTTACTACAAATGTCATAAAAAAAAACAAAATAATTTTTCAATTCTCTATAGCATATCATAATGTATACAGTTTGATTGCATATAGATAATTTAGTCACAATTATTGACCCTGTCGGGCTCAGAGTGTAACTTAAATAAACAAAAGCATCTAAACATATAAGTAATATTACTAAGATAGACCAAAACTTGCGCAAACGCAGCTCCTTCAAAATCTCTGTATCAGATAGAGAACTACCTAAGGAAGTGATTCCGCATCAAGACAACAGATGGCGTTGTTATAAAAATACTCAAGTGTGACCTACATAGCGGGCACGGACGACCGGTTTCAGTGCCGTGTCGTGGACTCGATTCCCGGTTCGTGACATGTTTTGGCCTAGATTTTTGTGTTTTGACTGGATTATTTTTCATTCAGAAATGTTTTTTTTCGTTTGATTTTTTGTATGCGCGTGTAGTAGATTTAAAATATGAAAGTAGCTAGCCGAATTATGTTTAACGACATCGTTTTGAATGATATTTGGGCAGACAGACATACTAATATTTATGATAAAGAGATTTTTTTTTAGTTTGTTTGTACTCAAAGACTCCGAAACTACTGGACCGATTTGAATAATTGGGTCAATGTTGGGAAGCTAGACTAATCCCGAGTAACATACGCTATATTTTGTCCTGGCACGGAAAGAGGTTCCCCGGGAACCAGAACTCAGTTTGAAAAATGAGACTCAAAAGAAATAGAGATAGATTATACCAGAAAAACGTACAACATGGTATAGTTATCTCAATTTGCGAGGAAAACCACAGAAAAAAACTTGTATAGGTAACTATAAATAAACCAACATAAATAAAGCATACTACTTCATATCTCAGTACCGGATATACGTTGTCCCATCAATCATAGTTTTAACGATTTTAACACATGTTTATATCTTACGGCTGTAATATTTATCGTGCGTATGCGTTTGCGTTTATTATTATTTACAAACGAAATTCCAGGAAATAGTTGTATCGATAATTCGCGAAATTAACTCGAGGTTGAAGTTTATGTCACTGAGAATTTATGTATGTTTTGATGACTTGATATTTTATCTATACTAATATTATAAAGAGGAAAACTTTGTTTGTTTGTTTGTTTGTTTGTTTGTTTGTTTGTTTGGTTGTAATGAATAGGCTCAAAAACTACTGGACCGATTTCAAAAATTCTTTCACCATTCGAAAGCTACATTATCCACGAGTGACATAGGCTATATTTTATCCGGGTACGGGCAGTAGTTCCCACGGGAAAGCGGGTGAAACCGCTGGCGGAAGCTAGTGTTAGATATTTTTACAGATAGATTTCCACTAGCAGTAAATACTGTTATTTTTTTAGTTTGTATATTGTGATTTTTATATTTATAACTGTCATCACGAATGTTGGCTTACATCGCGTCATGATATGGATGGGCCTGATAACAGATTTTTTCATAAAATCTCTTTGCCAATAATTCACTACACTCCATTTAAATAGGCATTTAACTAAAGAAAAACAATCTTGATAGGACCTTTCCACGAATACATTTTAAACAAATAAACTACTGCTCGTATAAGTACAAAACTACAAATAAGTTACTGCATGAAATTATTATAATTCAATTTGATCATTGATTTTTAGTCACATTTTATCTATATTATTATAATAGCTTTTATTTAAACTACTGAACCTGTGAACTTTTGAAAGACAGAGTAACTTAAGCTAAATTTTGTCCGGGTACAGGAAATAGTTCCCCAGAGATGCGGATGGAACCGCCGAAAACAGTTAGGTTTTAAATAAAAGTATCAAAATTGTTTATTACTCAAATCCGTACTCAACTAAACAATTTTTAGCAATAAGCATAATTTTTAGTACTACTATGTACTGCATACCTATTAGCTTCTTTATGCTGTGCCCTACCGGGTCCATATTGTTTCTAATATATTGTTTTAACTCTTTAAGATACCACCTGTATAACATATGGAATGCAAATAAAGAATTGAGTATTGAGTATAAAAAACCATACAACCCCACATTTTACACACCAAATCTAATACCACAATTTCTTCTCCAGGATATCCTGCTATCCCTGGCTAAGGCAGTAGCGAACACAACAGCAGCCTTAGTCCTGAAGGCTAAGAATGTAGCAGCTATGTGCCGTGAAGAACAGGCGTTGCAGAATAACATCATATCGGCAGCTACACACTGCGCTTTGGCTACCAGTCAGCTGGTCGCCTGTGCTAAGGTATGTAGCTATCGGCCTAGGATTTTTAGGATTGGTGGATGAAGGGTGATATCTGCAACTTGTCAAAATCAAAGTCTTCATTATTTGTAAATTATACATCACGTAGAAATATTTAATTTTTGTTATTAGTTTGTAGGTCTTTTAGTTTAATATGGATTGAAGAATCTACACTTCTACAACTAATATTATAAAAAGGAAAACTTTGTTTGTTTGGTTGTAATGAATAGGCTCAAAAACTACTGGACCGATTTTAAAAATTCTTTCACCATTCGAAAGCTACATTATCCACGAGTGACATAGGCTATATTTTATCCGGGTACGGGCAGTAATTCCCACGGGATGCTAGTGAAACCACGGGAAAACGGCTAGTCTGAAATAAAGTTATTATTTTTGGTAAATACAGTGCATAATGTTTTTAGATTTTTGGTGTTTAGATTGTTCCTAAACTATGTTGGGTTTGGCATTTCAGTTTAATAGTATGCAGCTGAGTACCAGTGTTTCATATGTAACGACTGTTTATCTGCCTTTCGCAATCCAGTTATTTGGACAAAACAATACCTTTGTTATAATAGGCATGACGACAGGGTAAAAAATAAGCAAATCCATTTAGTCCGTAATTTAGATTATCGCAAAATATTGGACACGTATTTTTTGTTTTTAAAAATCTATCAAGAATAACAAAGATAATGAGTATCAAAGTTCAGGAGTGGGGGGTCCTGACGTCACGCCTATGTCAAAATTGTACGTAGGCGTGACGTCACGCGCAATTTCAGCGGTCTATAACTACGTAATTATTTGTTTAGATGAAAAACGAAAAAATACGTATGCAATATTTTTTTATAATCTAAAAGACGGACTAATTAGATTTTTTTAGTCGTCATGCCTATTCTATTTCAGACTATTTGTCTCTAGTTGTTACTTCAAAATCTTACCATTTATTTCACCTAAGCCAAAACATTTATGAAAGTTCATTCCATTCTAAAAGTACCTTCCTAATGGTGAAGAACTGGTTTTTGAGAATAATTGATTCATATATTATAGGCATGGGCGTTTTTGGATTTTTTCACAAACCGATAGAAATCCGATTTCAGATTTTGAAAACGATTTCACAAACCGTTTTTAGAAATCGATTTCACTAGCGGATATCGGAGCGTAGTTTCTGGTTATAGTATGCTTGTTTTTGCAATACGCTTTATCTCTTTTGTTCTTTCAACGGACCTCGTATGATAGAAAGAGAGAGAGATGAAATTCGCTCTCTCTCTCATTCCAACTAAGTATTCGTTTGGTAGAGTGATAGAGAAGGAATGAATATGAAAACTATCGAAAACGGTTGGCTTCAGATTAGATTGTTTGTTTGCGTTATCGTATAACCAATTCTTTTAAGTTTTCTAAAATCAGTTTTCTCATATTGGAATATCGATACGATATGATTTCTGACAGCAATCGGATTTCAGATTCGTTTTGATATATCGGTCTCATGCCTAATATATTATGTAATTAGAAGAAAAAAGACTTGTTGTTTCTTATTATACTCGACTGATAAGAATGGTTATGTTCTGCTATGTTTTGTATACCAAAATAACCCGTACCTACCTTAAATAAAAACAAATCTAATATTCATTTTTTGCAAAATAACTAAGAAAACTTAGAAGTTTTACAAAAAAATCTTGTGGCGTTTTGTAGACCCTCTAATAACAGCTACACAACCTCCTCCTACAAAGTCGGCTAACCAACATAAACTCACCAGGTGGTAGCCCCAACTCTCCACAACCCAGCATGTCGGGAGCAACTAACCAGCGCCGCCAGACTAGTAGCCCAGGCCGTGGAGCGCCTGGTGCAGGCGTGCGGCGGCGTGCCGGACTCCGCCGCGCCAGGAGTGGAACAGCTCACGGCTGCTGCCCACCGTGTCACTGAGGAGCTGGAGAGGCTGCTGGCTCATACTGATCTCGGTGAGTGCGGACTTCTATAACCTATCAATCGGTTAATTAGCGATTAAAGATTCGGTCTATAATCGCAAAACAAATATAAGTGTATCAAAGCAATGTTGTATGGTTCTGTACGAAAAGACTAAAACGAGACCTTTTCACTAAGACTTCGCTGTCCATCCGTCCGTATTACCAGACTGTATCTCATGAATTGTGATAGTGTTAGTTCAAGTCAGTTCAAATTTTCACAGATTATGTATGTGTTGCTATTGCCGCTATAACAACTTCTTCTTCTTCTTCTTCTTCCTAGCGTTTGTCCCGCTATAACAACAAATACTGAAAATTAGAATAGAGTATTTTTTTTATCTACAACAATCATGATTTTTGACAAAATTATAGATAGCACTTGGCCGCATTTTTAAATTGTTATTTATCGTTTTCCCAATAATGATGATATAGCCTTGATTTGCTACAAGAACTTAGATTAAACCCATCCACGGACCGACCGCGCCAAGTGTTCCTTAATGATCGATCGATCCGCGCGGCTTTGACTTAGCCACGAGCTCTTATGTCGAGTCTGGTTATCGATACGTTGCGGGGAATTCATTAATCATAACAAGGATTCATTGACTTTAGCAAACTTATTGACCATCAAAATTAGTATTTTTTAAGTCTTGTTGATAGAAATTGAGCTATAATATTCTGTTTGTCCCCCAGATCGTCGTGTGCAGCCGACAGTGACGGAGCGGTCGGTGGAGAGCGTGATGTGTGCCAGCGAGAGGCTGGTGGCGGCCGCCGACCCCGCCGACATGGTGCGCCACGCCAGGCTGCTGGGCCAGGCCACCGCGCATCTCATCACCAACATCAAGGTATACCTGACACCTTCAGCTCCGAGAGAGGAGCTTCCTTCAAAGGCCGGCAACATACTTGGGACTTCTTTGGTGTAGCGAGTGTTCTATTGTCCATGGAAAGCGAGCGATTGCTGGTGGCAGCTGGCAGCAGAACGTCGTCCTAAACCCACTATTTTTTTGTAAATATTAAATAACCAAGTACCGTCAATAATAAAGATAGGATATCCCACACATGTACCTTCTGGAGCCTAGGTTTCAAGGCTGGATAATTCGCGCGAGTTACCGTGACCCAGGTAGACAAAGGGCTCAAGAAAGAACAAGGTGGGTTTTGGCAAGAGTCTGACACTCCCTCACGCTGTCACCCATAGCGGGAGGGGTTATATTATGATTTTCCACCCAAAAACTCTTGGTAACTTGGAGAAAACAATCCCGCAGCGAAAACACTATATCTATACTTATTATAAAACAAAGTCCGCCGCCGCGTCTGTCTGTGATTTACTCGAAAAGTACTGAACGGATTTTCATTCGGTTTTGTACAATAGATAGAACCATTCTTGAGGAAGGTTTTAGTGTATAGTACAAACCAACGCCGATCGGGAGCTTTCCAGGAAGCGAGGCGAGGGCGGGCAGCTAGCTAGCTTTAGCTATTCGATACTAATTATTACTTCTATTCCACATAGACGGAAGCAGAAAGTCAGCCGTCGGACTCGCAGCGCAAACTGTTAGCGGCCGCTAAGCTATTAGCCGACGCTACCGCCCGCATGGTCGAGGCTGCTAGACAGTGTGCCTCGTCACCACAGGTCAGTTGTAGCCTTTATTTATTTATATATTTATTACACGATGTGACTCCTTTTATACGAATAAATGAAGAAANAGACGGAAGCAGAAAGTCAGCCGTCGGACTCGCAGCGCAAACTGTTAGCGGCCGCTAAGCTATTAGCCGACGCTACCGCCCGCATGGTCGAGGCTGCTAGACAGTGTGCCTCGTCACCACAGGTCAGTTGTAGCCTTTATTTATTTATTTACAACACGGTGTGATCTAGACACGCGGTAGCGTGTCAAGCCAAGTTCAAGCAAAGACTGGCTGGCAAGCGCCACGT
>NWSH02000583.1:84565-94790 GCA_002382865.2 Heliothis virescens
GCCTGACTCCAGTCGTTGACATTAACTAATCTTTGTTGCTAAGAGGCTGTTGCCAAGGAAGGTAAAATACGTTTCATTTGAAGGCCTATGTGAGTATACTAAAGTTTAGCAGAATGTTATACCATTGGAGGGTATGTCAAATATTCATGTGAAGGAATTAATGATCTATAGTGGTTGTTTCACGGTTTACTGCGGAATTCAATATTCTGTCTATCTCTGGATTTGCTAACTAGAGATAGGATTTTGACATTGCTTGTATGGGGCTAATATCAAAATTTTATCTATAGTAAGCAAATCCAAAGATAGATAGGTTATTGGGAACGGCCGTTAATTTGCTGTAACCTATCTAAAAGATAATCTTTATCAACTAAAGCAATACGAGATACAAGAGTCTCCTCCAATTTTATTTTCCAAGATATCAATTCATCTATCTAAATAGTTTTCCCTTCAAAAGATAACACCCCTCCCCAATACAATAAATTAAAATGGCGACACGAAAACTACATCAAATTTATCTTCGTGAATTTTGCACCAATCGAAAAAAATAACAATGCAATAAATTTAAACAAATCAAAATGGTATAAAAACAGTTTTTCCCCTACGAAGTTGTTCGGTAACGGCGTCCCACGTTGGGCGCCAAAAGTCTGTGGGGGAGCGAGAGGGGGGATAAAGTGTGTCTGTCTTTGTCTTGGCGCCAGTCGGACCGGCGCCGTCTGCCAGCCGTCTGCCGCCTCCGTGGAGCCTCTTACATAACCTGAGCCCGGCCGCAGCCCGGGAATTCGTCCTTTGACTTGCGAAAATTTTCTACACACATTATGGAGATGTTTGGCATTAAATATAAGAGGAGATAAGACTGAAATATGATAAAATTTGTTTTTCGTTGTTGGTTAAACCACTTGATATTCTGGAAGGCTTATATAATCAAGATCATGCCTGAGGCCATCCAAGCAACAAGGCTTAAACTAAACGAAACTATGGATCTTTTTATGACACAACCGTGTTCGAACACTTTAGCAACAAAAATCTAACTAACGGCCAAATCACAGGTTCCAGATAAAGTTCTAAATAGCTATCTGACAGACAGTGCCATAGAAATGTTATAAATTTTGATTACTTTTCTAGGGCATGATCTGTCAAATCTAGAACCTATGAAACAGGCCACTAGTCTTTCGGTCAATAATAGGAAATCTAACAAGAAATATACATACATAAGTATCCCTTTCAACAAAGAACAAAACAACTGACACAAACAGGTGAGGTATACCAGCGGTATTGAGGACAGCTCGCCAGTAGGCGGTAAATAGGTCAATCATGATACAAGCATACCGCCAGTTATTAGATATATGACGTGGTGACGTGGATTTGTTTGTTTGTAAGGGTTTAGTAGATAGAGAATTAAATGAGTTAGGTGAAGGTGCTCATCAGTATCATATCAGGTTAGAATTATTGGAGTTTGGAGACTGGAGTTTTAAAAGTTTCTATCCTGGTAGTTGTAAAAATCAATCTAGGATGGTTTTCTCATAGGAATATCATATCATGAAAATAGGGAAGATTATAGGTTTTTAGATTTGGACTGCTGACAATCTGTCAAAATCTCTTTATATTGCCTACCCAAGTTGAATGGAAGACTGAAGATTTTGATGGTCCGCCTGCCTGAATAAATATCGGGACTCACGCGTCTTTGCTAGCTACATAGATGTTTTATCACTGGTAGTGGGTGAGCCATACTTGCGTATATGGTCACTACCGAGCGCTTTTGAACGTATGCATACAAAGATAATTTGCATGTACAGTCGCCAGCACATCAACCTACCTCAATCTGTCAAATTTCTTTAATAGATTTTCAACCTTGCCACACCAGTGGAAGTTAATTTTCGATTGGTAAAATTTGACAGATTCGGGTAGGTTCACCAGCTTACATAAGATAAAATGCTAGAATGCCACAAAAAATACTCTTATTCTAGATCTAATTCTACGTCTGTTTAGTCTAAATCCCTAGATATCTACTACAAATAAAACAAAAACAGATACAATTACATCCAATCACAGCCTCGCTAACCACATGTGTACAAAGCTAGTGTTGACACGTGTCAGTGTCGGCTAGTTGCGTGCGCGCACGTGCTATCGTAGGGACCGCAAATATGGGGGGATAAGGCAAGCGATTATGTCCTGTCTCAAGGTTACTACTTGGCTCACCTGGATAAAAAGTAGCCTTGTAATTTGGTCTTCCCCTAATCTAACTATGGGATGATAAGTACAGACAACGGCAGGTCAACGTATACGAATCTGTCAAATTTTACCAATCAAATATTAACCTACCTCCATTGTGATAAGGTTGAAAATCGAGTGCAGAAATTTGACAGATTGTGGTAACTTGATGTGCTGTCGTCTGTACTTTACGGTTCCGCAAATCGCGCAATAGACGAAATAAGATCGTATTTTTTTTTTNACCTCCATTGTGATAAGGTTGAAAATCGAGTGCAGAAATTTGACAGATTGTGGTAACTTGATGTGCTGTTGTCTGTACATCAGTATAAGGAGTTCTTTGAGTTGAATCTTCTTTGTAATTAATACTTCAGGAAGCTAATCTTTCAAAATAGATAATTACCGAAAAATTGACAGAAATTATAAAAATAGTTATGGCTAGTTTTACAGGTTCCATAAAGTTGTACATAGCTATCTTACAGATAATGGCATAGAAAGTGACTCTTAGTAAGCAATAAACTATTAGTAAACATAATAATTATTGTCTATACGTTTTAAAAGTAACTGGTAAGTTTTCTTTTAGTTTAATCAAACCACTAATCATAAATCCGCCCTAAACAACGAAACTTCTAAAACTGAACCTAATTTGAACTACATACACAATGAATATGCTAGTTTGTATGTTTGCATCACCATGTAGTGCTAAGTAGCGACGCGTGCGCCGTATGCGCGGGCGCAGCGGCACGTGCCAACAATCGCGCTACTGTTTGTTGTGAATTACGTACTGAGATAAAGGACTGATAGATGGCAGTACAGGAATTTTAATTAAATAAATGTTAATCAAATTAGGTCAAAATTATGTTTTGAAAATTAAGGTGGGGGTGTTTATTTAATGGCTAGTCTATCAGGTTGAACCAATGTGAATTTGTAGATGGAAGCTGCCATCATCTGCCTAGCCTTTTCCCAACTACGTTGGGGTCGGCTTCCAGTCTAACCGGATGCAGCTGAGAACAAAACTTTTTACATGGAGTGACTACCTGTCTGACCTCCACAACCCTGTTACCTGGGCAACCTGGCACCCCTTGGTAAGACTGGTTGTCAGACTTTCTTGGCTTCTGACTACCCGTATCGACTGTTAAGGATATTCAAATGACAGTCGGAACCCACCAGTTTATCGTGCCTTCCAAAACACGGAAGAACTCGTTATGACAAGATGGTCACCCATCCACGGACCGACCGCGCTAATAGTTGCTTAGCCTTATGAGCGATGGATCCGCGCGGCTTTGACTTAGCCACGAGCTCTTCCGTGAGATAAACCCTTAGAGTATACATTAGTAACCTATAGAGTGATAATGTCATCATAATTCCCTTGTGCCGAACGGGAGCAGTTGTGTTATCTGTGGTAAAACGCTTTGATAGTGATGTTCTTAAGATGCAGCAAGAATATCGATAATTAGAATTATAACATCAACGTAACTTAATTATTGTTTTGGTTTAATAATTGAATTGTTTGGTTTATTTGTTTAATAATAATATTGTAAAATATAGCGAGTTGAGTAATGATACCTATAGTCCATTTTAGTAGGAACTTAAATAAAGGTAATTAATCTTGATAGGACTTTTACACAAATACCTACCTACATTAGTATTAGTACTATGAATATAATGGAATTATTTTTTATTATTATAGTTAGGTACAGACGACAGCAGGTCAACCTACCCGAATCTGTCAAATTTTACCAATCGAACATTAACCTTCCACTTTTGTGGTAAGGTTGAAAATCTATTGATGAAATATGACTGATTGAGGTAGGTTGATGTGCTGGCGTCTGTACCTAAAACCTTCTCCTAAGTCTGAATACACTATGCTGAATACCATCAAATCAGCATCAAAATCGATTCAGCCAAACGTGAGGTAATCACGTACATACATACAGTCAAACTAATGCTGTAAGAACCGCCTTTTCTAAATTCGGTTGAAAATGTGAACAACTTTTGAAGTCACGATAAAAACATATCGTATCCAATAATCGACTTATGGTACAACGCTATGTTCCAATGAAATTTGAAATTAGAAAAATGGCCGTTGACAACGCGTGATGCTGACCCGCCCCGCGTCTCTCGCAACCCCCTTTCAGACCCTTATTTTTTTTGGAGAATTAATCAATTACTAAATAAATACTACGTAATGACTGCTTGAAAAAAATATTAATCTTTTATTTTGCTTGCTGGAATATTTTTTACAGCTTTGCGCAGTATATTTCACCATTTTAACTTTAAAATAAAATCAAATATTGCTCTGTGACTTGATGTGACGGGTACTGTTTTGACACTGATTGAGAGTGACAAGAAGAATCGCGCATGTTCACACCTGTGCACCCGGAGTGTACCCTGTTAGACGCACTCTATTATAGATGTATACTCTAAGGATAAACCTATATTGAATGGAAGCGACGCTTTCCATTTTACTGAATATCATCTACACATACATAAGACGAGCAGTAGCAACAATTATGAATGAACATAGTAAAACATGTCAGATTCCAGTCTGCCCACAGCTCGGTCAGAAGCAATACTCCATTAGTGGGCGGCGCCAAACGACCTGACAGCGTGTTATATACACTTTGTATGTGGGTAGATTACGTATTTTTAGTAGTATCTGATGGTTGGTTTTACTTGTTTCTTGGGTAACAACTAAATTCGTTCTCAAAATGGTAACTTTCGTATCAAAATTATTTATTCAAAGTTGGCTGCAAAGCAGCACTTTTTGATTAACAAAGGACAGCCCCAAAAAGGCCCATCCTTTTCCACTTCCTATGTGTTTTTGCTGGGAAGAAGTGGTGCAACAAACTCCCCAGCAACTATGTTTGTATGTTGACCTATTACTTATGGTGTGAACTAATTTAGACTTGCAATAAAACACTGATATACTTATCTGGCAACATTGTATGTACAGTCGCCAGCAGGTCAACCAACCCAAATCTGTCAAACACCAATCAGTCATTAACCTTCCACTATTGTGATAAGGTTGAAAATCTATTGCAGAAATTTGTCAGATTGTGGTAACTTGATGTGCTGTCATCTGTACCTTATACAGACGACAACAGGTCAACATACCCTAATCTGTAAAATTTTACCAATCGAAAATTAGCCTTCCACTATTATGATAAGGTTGGAAATCTATTGAAGAAATTCGACAGATTGAGGTAGGTTGATGTGATGGCGTCAGTACAAAGCGAGAACCATATATGGCATAGTAACATGTAACCAGCCAGATACACACTGGAAAAAGAGGACACATACCAACAAGCATATGTACAAACAACATCACATCAACCTACCACAATTTGTCAAATTTCTGCAATAGATATTCAACCTTATCACAATATTGGAAGGTTTATGTTCGATTGGTAAAATTTGACAGATTCGGATACCGTGACCTGTTGTCTGTATATCTCTCTCAAAATCTCTTAATTAAGATAAAACTCTCAGTTTCACGAGTTACACATAATAAACATGGCGTACAACCATTGCATCAGGAGTTTATCAACCTCATGGCGACACGCTAACCCACTTCCGAAGTAATATCTCATGCAGCAGTGGTTCTGTAAATAGATCGGATTCGTGGCGCTAGGCGCGAGGCGGGCCCGTTTTATGGATTTCCTTCTAATTTAAATATGAATTTGTTTAAAGCGTTTGGTGTCAAAATATTCACCAATTCTAGTATCTTCTAGACTTCGACTATCTGCAACTAGCCTCATAAACGCAACTGATAATATTTTGTGCAATTTTTAAGTCTAGCAGTTAGTTTCACAGGTTCCAGATAAAATTCTAAATAGCTACCTGACAGACCTAGAAATGTTTTTAATTTTAATTACTTTTCTATGGCATTATCTGTCAGATATCTATACCTGGAACCTGTGAAAGTAAGCCGCAGTAGTAGTAAACGCGATTGAACTAATCCTAATTTTGATTCAGGGGGTCCAGAATTATTTAGGGATTCTTCATAAGTGCCCTGATTGAACCTGCCCTACTGGTAGATAAGCTGTGACTGGTCGAGAAATAGGTCTATCTACAAACATTAAATGGGATCCGATACCGTAGCTAGCGTCATATGTTTCTATTTTTAAAGAAAGCCAGAATTCATAATCATTCGGACAAAATTGGTCTTACTACAAAAAAAGTTAAACACGCGATCATCACGTGTTTTAGAAAATTCTCCATACAACATTTTCTTAATCACATGACAATCACCTGTTTAACTTTTTTGTACAAAGACCCAATATAAGTTTTGCAAAATTGTAATCAAAGATAGTAGCTACTTCCGCAACTTCAATTATGGTCATCCAAATTCTAAAACACCTTACTTCATACAGCCCGTAGTCTCCTAGTAGGCTCACTAATAGGTCAGACATCCGGCCAGTAGGCGGGCAGCCTACGCGCAGCAAAGGTCGCAGGGCCCCATACAATCATGGAGAAAGTTGTCCAAGTGGGTTTAATACCTTCATTTTTAATCGTCCCCTCTTGCAAATGTAAAAGTGGGTTAGTCTGTCGCAATTTGGTGAATATTGATTTGGGCAATTTCACTTTATTGGATTTTCTTGCATTTTAAAGGGTTTTTGATGACGAGTTTTCGGAATAGTTAAGTTGGAAGTCATTGCGTAAATTTATTGGTAGCTTGGTCAGGGTTAGTCTTACCTTGAAGTATAGCAAAAACACCAACTATCAATGATTGAAACCTACATGCAGTTTGTTTGTATGACTCGGTGTCTCGGCCACTGCTAAGTGATCCCGAGTTTTCGCATAGACGAAAGTTAAAAAAAATATCCATAGAAGTTAACATGCTAAATCACATAGTACACTCTTATGCAATACTGAAGTCAAAACTGCAACATCTCTTTAGTCAGCAATACCAAAATCAAAACATACTGAAATGACATCATCATACTACAACACAAGTAACTTAGAGGACATGGTCAGATGTCACGTTTGCAAAGTCCTATATTTCATGAGATTGAGGAAACCCCCTTTTTTAATGCATCTTGTTGAAAACCATGACGTAAGCACGACCGAGGTAAATTGTAACTATCGGTTTTGTGCAAGTATTCACACTACAGAGGTAGGTAATTTTCATTAGACCACAGTAACTTCAAAGTACTAGCAAACACTAAGAACATTCCAGGCTTTTCACTGGCTGCCGGGGCTGCGGGATTGTTCGCGCGAGTTACCGCGGCCCTGGCACACAAAAGGCCCCTGAAGGAACACGGTGGGTTATAGTCAGTAAGAGTATGACACTCCCTCACGCTATCACACAACGGGAGGGGTTATCTGATGATTTCCCATCGATAAAAAAAGGCTTTTCTCTTGGGATTGGCCACATATAGTTCCCAATAAATACAGTGGCGGTTCGCACTAGTTTTCGATACTATTTCGATAGGATTTTCCGAGCGATATTAAGTTGACATGGTATCTACCAAATGAATCAGAGAGAATTTTGTTTATTTTCCGTCGAGCATTAATTTACCCATCACGATTTATTTCACACATCTCAATTTTAACAACCAAGCGCTCACCAGATATTCCAATTTTGGTCATAACTTCTTGCTCTCACACAAATACAGCTACGCCATCACCACTAACAACAGTAGCCATACATAATACTACATTGTTTGTATGTTCACTGTCTATCTGTTTGTACTCGCGTTTCACGGACAATTACCTCTCAGTTGAGCTTGTTAGACTTGCGATCGTAATCATAATCTTTCTTGCATTAAAGGCTGTTATCATTAAAAACCGGCCAAGTGCGAGTTGGACTCGCGCACGAAGGGATCAGTCGATCCATGAAAAAACAAAAAAAATCGGACAGCAAAAAACAACTTTGTTTTTTATACAAATATATGAACAACAAAGTTATAATTTGCGGTTATGGGATTAATTTTCTTTTTTTTTAATTTTTGGTGGTTGTTGTTGCTTTCTAGCTATCACGGACAGCTTTTTAGCTATCTCCGACCGGAATCGCTGGAGACAGATTGTGCGCATGAAGACTTCGAGCACAGAATAAAGATGTAACAGTAATGAAGCTAAGCCTTGTTGTCAAAATGATGACGTAAGCACCATCAAAGCCGTAGGGTTGTCACTTGGTAGTTCTGACTTAAATGTCTGTCAAACTTTTGTACCTATTTTGCCCAAATCATAGCTGGCGCGGTGGCTCTTGACGCGACAGTCAGTACTGACAGCACTGGTAAAGGTACATAAATGCTCGTTAATGCGCATGCTTGCGTGAGTGTAACATTTCGAACGTTAGTAGGTAGCTTCCCAACTGTTCTACATATATTTAAACTGTGCTTCGAGTGACCACTACTACAGAGAGAGAGCTATCACGGTTAATGAAATACAGCGTGGAGACGACGAAGTCTTAGTAATAGGGTCCCGTTTTACCCTTTTGGGTACGGAACCCTAAAAAAGAAGAGTTATTTGAGGTTGCATCGTATTTAGGTTACGCACGCTAGATTTTTTTGGCATTATAGTGTAAAACTAGTTACGTGTCTCGAGGGAACTTCTTTACATACCCGGATAAAATATAGCGTATGTTACTCGGGGAGTCTAGCTTTCTAACAGTGAAAGAATTTTTCAAATCGGATCAAGCTTCGGAGTCTTTAGGGTACAAACAAATAAGCAAAAACTGTTATTATATTATAATAAATGACCTCAAGAAGATTATAATCGTGACCATATCATCCAATGCTAACATTTCGAGCAAAAATAACCATATTAGTGGATAGCGAATAAAAATGGCGGGTCTATAGGCGATGTCGTAAGCGCTTGCGCAACCGATGTCAATGTCGTTGCGGAGAATGGCGCTAGTTGCTAACTTTATAGGGGGTTTTATTAATTCAATCGAATGTTTTATACAGGGTGTCCCAAAACTCAACGATAATCTGAGATCGGATGAAAGGCCAAGTTATACCAGTCCTGGGAAAAATAAAAAAAAATCCATATCACTCAGTTCAGCGATAATAGTCATTTTTTGTAACTTAACTTTTCAAAACTCAACTTATTTTATTAAATTACTAATGTTTTTTGCATTTGTTTGTAGTTGTGATTAATATCATCGTTAATGAAGATCAGGACATTAAAAAAATTACAGTGAAATTGTGACATTGTTCACATCACAGGACTTGAAAACGCGACCAAGGGTGTCGAATTTCAACTTTAAAAAAAATGTAGGTTTTTTTTTATTTTTCCCAGGACTGGTATACTTAACTTGGTCTTTCATCCGGTCTAAGATTATCGTTGAGTTTTGGGACACCCTGTATAGCTGTAGAAATTCCAAATTCTNTTCACATCACAGGACTTGAAAACGCGACCAAGGGTGTCGAATTTCAACTTTAAAAAAAATGTAGGTTTTTTTTTATTTTTCCCAGGACTGGTATACTTAACTTGGTCTTTCATCCGGTCTAAGATTATCGTTGAGTTTTGGGACACCCTGTATAGCTGTAGAAATTCCAAATTCTTCTGTAGATGGGATTGAATAGAATCTACATATATCCATACTAATAAAATAAAGCTGAAGAGTATGTTTGTTTTTGTAGGGTGTGGGAGCTCCAAAAATCTCAAAAACCATCTTCGTCAAAAGCGACCACCCTGTTGGCAAAGGTCACCTGCCGAACTGATGGTCCTGGGTTCGATTCCTGGTCAACATTTGTGTCATGGGCATGTTTGTTGGCTGTGGCATAAACATTATTATAGTCTGTAATACTAGCTATAAATAGCTTACCATGGGGCTAACCGACCGTGTCAAAGGTATCCTGATATATTTATTTATCTAAATTGTCTTCCAGAGGAATGACCATCACCTCTTTTAAGAGGAAGGGTATCCCCACCTAACCTCACCCCAGAGTTTAGAGGTAAATAAATCACAAATACACATACATTCTATCATTGTATGACGTCACATCGTTATGAATGGCCGTGACGTGTGTCATGACCAGTTCTAGGAAAACTGGTTGAGGTTTGATAC
>NWSH02000583.1:109772-120014 GCA_002382865.2 Heliothis virescens
GAAAAAGTGCTAATCTAATTAGCCTACTTTCAATAAATGCTTTTGACTTTGACTTTGACTTTATCATACGAGTTCTACATACTTTTTGCACTAAGTTCAAGTTGCTGCTGTGGGTTGTTCGCGCGAGCTACCGCGGCCCTGGCACACAAAGAGCTCCCCAAGGAATACGGTGGATTTTAGTCAATAAAAGTCTGACTCTCCCTCACGCTGTCACCCACAGCGGGAGGGGTAATACTGATGATTTCCCATCGTTAAAAAAAAGCTAAGTCTATCTTAATCAACAGTTAAGCAGTTCGAGGAATTGAGAACTTGCTTCTTATGGGAAGTCGGTTAAAAATTAAGTATCAATTCAATCTTCAGTCCTATGTCTCGTCATCAGCCTTTTTATAGTCCCACTGTTGAGCTTCTACCTCGTCTCATACAGAGAAGGAATGAGCGTTAATCACCACGTGCCCTCAAGACGAGTTGGCAGTGTCAGATTCTATAGTCCAGGTTTCCTCAAGATGTTTTCCTTCACCTTCAAGTCTTTGATGGCTACATGGAAAGTACANGTCATCAGCCTTTTTATAGTCCCACTGTTGAGCTTCTACCTCGTCTCATACAGAGAAGGAATGAGCGTTAATCACCACGTGCCCTCAAGACGAGTTGGCAGTGTCAGATTCTATAGTCCAGGTTTCCTCAAGATGTTTTCCTTCACCTTCAAGTCTTTGATGGCTACATGGAAAGTACAGACAGCACATCAAGTTACCACAATCTGTCAAAATTCTGCAATAGATTTTCAACCTTATCACAATAGTGGAAGGTAGATGTTCGATTGGTTAAATTTGACAGATTGGTATACGTTAACCTGTTGTGGTCCATACAACTTTAGAAAATTTACTTCGTTACTTACTTGACCCTGGAACTGAACTCCTCTGAAGATTGGTGACCCATAGTGGGCATTTAGCACAAATATACCTAATCAAAACGACCGTGCTGAGTTCAACTTTTAGAGATGATGCATACCTGACTGAGCCTAATCAAGAGAATAACAAACTTAACCACAGAATAACAGCATGACCATTCCATAATACATTTTCCTACATTAACGGCGTCCAGTCATCCCGTCTGTCTGTTTGTAACAAAACAAGCGGTCATACTCTTCATACGAATCAGTTGTAGGTCAATGTCATTTATATTAGTGCTAGTTTATTTCGCTCCATGAGGAAAATAACAGTAGGTGTTACGTGCTGAAATTAGGGAAACATATTTGTGGCTATAATCTGTTTTTGTGTATAATATACATATTTACATTTATTACCTTAACTAAAACTATTCTTGATTATGACTTGATATGATATCTCAACTTGTTTGCATCTAGTTTCATCCAACAGGGATAATCTGAACCTAGTTCTAACCGGAATGATATCGGATAGACCTAGTTTTATCCAACAGGGAATGGCCGAACCTAGTTGTAGCCGGCATGATGAAGGCTAGACTTAGTTTTACCCGAAAATAATCGGCATGATCTAGGTTTAACGAAGAGTGAGAGGCTACACCTAGTTCTAACCGGCTAAAACTAAGTGTAGCCGCACTTCGGGTATTAGCCGTAACATATACATAGCTTAAACCTAATATAGCGCATCAAAAAATTGGTTTGTTTGTTTGAACGCGCTAATCTCAGGAACTACTGGTCCGATTAGAAAAATTCTTTCAGTGTTAGATAGCCCATTTATCGAGGAAGGCTATAGGCTACTTTTTATCCGAGTACGCGCAGTAGTTCCCACGGGAAAGCGGGTGAAACCGCTGGCGGAAGCTAGTTAATAAATAAGATAATTAGGTCACGAGAATGTATCACTGTTCTAAATTACTGGCTTTCCTCATCTCGTAGTCTTCCAAGAAATATGGCAGAGCGCTTGAATCACATCTCTTTTTAATATAAAGATGACGTATGAAAAATATTCCCATTAAAATTCCATCATATAGGATACTAGGCCAAGGGTATTTAGTAAGAATTTGTATGATTATCTCTATGACATCACATCACATCATGGATTTTTAAAATTCTTATACACTCCTCTAAAAAGACAAAGTTCAGCACTTTCTCAGCGTCAGAATTTCGGAAAATGGGAAATTCGGAATTTAGCTTTCATGATGTTTTTACTAGCATATGTAAGAGAGATTTCCTTCTGCTGGTCCCTCCTGCGTCCCGTGGGAACAATTCCGCACATCCGGATAAAAAGTAGCCTACAGCCTTGCTCGATAAATGGTCTGTCTAACACTGAAAGATTATTTCAAATCAGGCCAATAGTTGCAGGGATGAGCGCGTGCAAAATATCAGATCCGAAAGACGTCCACTGCTGGACTGCTGCCTCCCCCAAGCTGGGGGGTTTGCCCATACTCACCGCGCTGGGCATGCGTGTTGGTGATCGAACCAACTCTTCAGCTTTATGATATTACTAGCGCCGCCAGCGGTCGCCCGCTTCCCGAGGGAACTACTTCCCGTACCCGGATAAAAGTAGCCTATATGTCATTCTGATACGTAAGCTATATTACTGCCAAGTTTCATCAAAATCCGTCCAGTAGTTTTAGCGTGAAAGAGTAACAAACTTACATCCATCCTCACAAACTTTCGCATTTATGATATTAGTAGGGTTATAGATTTATGACGAAAGCTTTAAGTATACAACGTGCGAAGCCAGAGCGCGTTACTAGTCTACAAGTAGGTACATTAGTCATTTTATGTAGCGTAAGGTCAGGTCATTCAGATAACTGGGAATACGCACTAAGTTTGTTCATAATGTGCTTATTTTAGCCCACTTTTGAGATAACAAGTTCAATACTCAAGGGTGTTGAAATAATTTATGTAATAACTCGCATCCTGTAAAATATGCACCCGGAAAAAATCTTAAAATACTATATCAATACGTCCTTCTTTTTATCAAGTATTTATATTAAGAACTAGCCGTTTTCCCGCGGTTTCACTCGCATCTCGTGGGAATTACTGCCCATACCCGGATAAAATATAGCCTATGTCACTCGTGGATAATGTAGCTTTCGAATGGTGATGNTTGTTCATAATGTGCTTATTTTAGCCCACTTTTGAGATAACAAGTTCAATACTCAAGGGTGTTGAAATAATTTATGTAATAACTCGCATCCTGTAAAATATGCACCCGGAAAAAATCTTAAAATACTATATCAATACGTCCTTCTTTTTATCAAGTATTTATATTAAGAACTAGCCGTTTTCCCGCGGTTTCACTCGCATCTCGTGGGAATTACTGCCCATACCCGGATAAAATATAGCCTATGTCACTCGTGGATAATGTAGCTTTCGAATGGTGAAAGAATTTTTTAAATCGGTCCAGTAGTTTTTGAGCCTATTCATTACAACCAACCAAACAAACAAACAAACAAAGTTTTCCTCTTTATAATATTAGTATAGATTCATTAAGAAATCATAATTTTGATCTAAGCTTCTTCAAAACTAACAGATAGACATGGGAGATCAGCCAGCTGCGCAGGACATATTATAGTGCACGCACATTTGCTGTGACACAGGTGCACTCCCTATTCCCTCACTCTCATAGCGCGATGGGACGGCAGTCCGACACCACCGGAGAGATCAAATATTACTAGAAAGGATTGCACAACCACCATAGGTCAAGTTATACTTAAAAGGATGGTAGAAAACCATGACTCAGTAGTCGAACCACCAAATTATGGTGAGCTAACGGTATAGGTAGTATGGGGGTTTACAAGACTTGGTCATTGATTCACTAGATGAGTCATATTCAGTGGAAATCTATAGTGGATGCTGATATCTAAGTGTTTCCTCTGCGTCCTTCTAAACTGAAATTATGACTAATACTGTTATAGTTTTGCCTGCGACTTTGTCTGCGTATATTTCTACTATTATAAAAAACCGGTCAAGTGCGAATGGGACTCGCGCACGAAGGTTTCCTTACCATATCTATTTTGTTTATTCGATGATGATTCATATTTTTTTTTTCATATTTTGTATTTGTTATTATAGCGGCAACGGAAATACATCATTTGTGAAATTTTCAGCTTTCTAGCTTTCCCGGTCATAATATACAGCCTGGAGATAGACAGCGGAGGTTTAGTAATAGGGTCCCGTTTTACCCTTTCGGTACGGAACCCTAAAAACCAATAAAAATGTTGTTCAATGACACTAGCTAATTCGTTCGGCCAAAGCGGCTGTTCTTATGAGGAGATCAGCTGCGCAGGACATATTATAGTGGCTGCACATTAGCTGTGACACAGGTGCACTCCCTATTACCTCACTCTCATAGCGCGATGAGATGGCGCCCGACTCCACCGGAGATACATCACAAGCAGGACCGACAATATCGTGCGACACGATGCACGGACCAGCAAAAGGCAGTATAAATAAAATATTTTGTCCATAAACGACATTATGAGTCATTTATTATACAAATCTATACTTCTATACTAATATTATAAAGAGGAAAACTTTGTTTGTTTGTAATGAATAGGCTCAAAAACTACTGGACCGATTTTAAAAATTCTTTCACCATTCGAAAGCTACATTATCCACGAGTGACATAGGCNTTGTTTGTTTGGTTGTAATGAATAGGCTCAAAAACTACTGGACCGATTTTAAAAATTCTTTCACCATTCGAAAGCTACATTATCCACGAGTGACATAGGCTATATTTTATCCGGGTACGGGCAATAATTCCCACGGGATGCGAGTGAAACCGCGGGAAAACGGCTAGTACAAAATAAACACTCTTTTGTCCTTATTTAGACACAAGAATTCATTACAACAATCTTAATCAAAACAAACACCTTTAACTTTGAACTCTAATAATAAGAACATAACGTATAAAATTCTTTGCTAGATTACATTTTTACATCCTTAACGACATAGTAAAACGGTTTATATTAATATGTAATTATATGTTATCTACAATAATGTTACACAGCTCGAGTTTACTGTCTGTTTGAACGAGCTTATCTCGGGAACTACTGGTCCGGTTTAGAAATTACTTCAGTATAACATAGCCCATTTATCGAAGGATTCAGGTTACTTTTCATCTATGTGCTTGAAGTAGCTTCTACGAGACGCGGGTGAATCCGCTGGCGGAAGCTAGTGTAATATACGAGTATATTATTGTATGACCTTCTAACAATGAGTCAGAAGCATTAGTAATATAAATATATTAGATAATACTTCGTATACACTCATGTTTTGATTGAGAACATCTGTCTAAAATCACGTACATTTTTTGTCTCAAGACATTAACATAGATGGGAAAAGGCTAGGCAGATTATGATACTTCTTTCCCCAGGGAACTTCTCTCAGCACCCGGATTAAAAGTAGCCTGTTTTTCAAGTTTCATGAAAATGCGTTCATCAGTTTTTGCGTGAAGTAGTCACAAACAAACTTTAGCTTTTATAATATTGGTAGGACATCCTACTTTTTTCTGCGACTTGACAATCGCTAAGGATAGTCAGAAGCCAGCAAGTCTGAGGTTTCGGGTTCTCAGGTAATTGAAGAGGTCAGATAGGCAGACTCTCCGCCAGGCACTCTGGTAGGTACCTTACTCAGCCGCATCGAGTTAGACTGGAAGCCGGCCCCAAGACAGTTAGGAGAAGGCTGGGCCGATGATAGTCTGACGAGTAATAAAGTGCACATAGCAACATGAAATTGGTCATCTTTCTTCAGTCTTAAACCAATTCACGTGCTTTCACTGAGTCAGAGAATCTCCTTTATAGTCATGAGCGAATATTGGCGGCCATCCAAAACATTTGGACCAACGTTGGATAAAATGATTAGATCATGCTTATGTTTTTGTGTCACATCTCAGCTCGGGAAATAGGAATGACTGATTTGTGCGCGTTCTGATTAGACTGGGTGGTCTAAAAATTTTTGTCTTTGCTTTATTTTGCATTGTGCTTTTTCTTATCTCTCTCGCTGCAGGTTTAATCACCTAACAAGCCCTAGTGTCAGAGTTTTCTCAAACCCGTTTTTTTTTCATTCAACGTAATAAAAAAAATAAGAAACTAGTTGTATGTAACTACTTAACAATAACAGAGCTGATTCTTATCTAGTTTAAAAAAAAACATAAGAAAATCCTAAATGTTTTTTTATCAAATACCTACTATAGAACTACCCAATGACTCATAGAAAGTGAGGGCAATTCCAGATTTCAGCTAACACATACTAGTATTATAAAGCTGAAATGTTTGTTTATTTGTTTGAACACGCTAATCCCAGAAACCACTAGTCCGATTTGAAAAATTCTTCCAGTTGTAGACATCCCATCAACATACTTAACCAGTCATACCAATGGGTATCGGGTTGCCCGGGTAACTTGGGTTATGGAAGTCAGATAGGCAGTCGCTCCATGTGGCACACTGGTTCTCAGCTGCATCAGACTGACTGGAAGCCAACCCGGCCGAAAAGGCTACGCAGATGATGGTAGATATCCCATTCTCCGCGGAAAGCTAGCCTATAGGTTACTAGCCGTTTTCCCGCGGTTTCACTCTCGTCCCGTGGGAAATACTGATAAAATATAGCCTATAGCACTCATGAATAATGGAGCTTTCGAATGGTGAAAGAATTTTTAAAATCGATTCATTACTTCCAGAGATTACCCCCTACAAACAAACTTACAAAACAAGCAATTTTACCTCTTTATAATATTAGTATTAGTAGTATTAGTAGAAGACATATCTGGGTACTGGAAGTATTTCCCACAGGACGCAAGCAAAAACTATCAGTTAATCTATACTTACTAATATTATAAAGCTGAAGAGTTGGCTTGTTTGAACGCGCTAGTCTCAGGAACTACTAGTCCGATTTGAAAAAATATTTCAGTGTTAGATAGCCCATTTATCGAGAAAGACGATAGGCTACTTTTTATCCGGGTGCGCGAAGTAGTTCCCACGGGTCGTGGGTGAATTCACTGGCAGAAGCTAGTCCCATAATAAATACAGACCACAAAAACAAGATTACCTTACATAGCAGCACAAGGCTGAACTAACCTAGACTCAAACACAGATACAAACGACCTTCGTATCATATCTAGTAGCGAAACTAAACTAGACAAAGCGAAAACTATTTCTAATCAGAATAAACGGTTATTCTAGTCGTCTTAACTATGGAATTGTACAGCAGGTAAACCTAACCGAATCAGTCAAATACCAATCGAACATTATAACCTTCCAATATTGTGATAAGGTTGAAAATCTATTGAAGAAATTTGACAGATTGTTGTAGGTTGATGTGCTGGCATGTACAGATGACAGATTGGTAAAATTTGACAGATTCGGGTACCGTGACGTAATGTTGTTGCTGTTTTATATGACAGGAAAAGCTAGAACCCAAAACTTCAATAATAATTGCTCAAACGACAGAAAACCCTTACATCCTAAATTCCTAACTAATCCTTACTAATATTATAAATGCGAAAGTAACTCTGTCTGTCTGTCTGTTACGCTTTCACGCCTAAACCAGTGAGCCGATTTTGATGAAATTTGGTACAGAGATAGAATAGACCCTGAGGAACAACATTGGGTACTTTTTATCCGGGTACGGGAAATAGTTCCCTCGGGAAGCGGGCGAAGCCGCTGGCAGAAGCTAGTATTCCAATAAAAACTCTATCTGTCTGTCCGGCTCTCAAAACAAAACTACACAAATATCCTACCTAGAACCTACAGACATGTAACGCTACTTTTTATCCGGGTGCGGGAAGTAGCTCCCTCGAGACCGCGAAACCACGGGGAACAGCTAGTTCCACATACCTACTTAAATAATATAAAACAAAAACAAAGCTAAATGCTGTCGTACCAAGAATTGGGTCAAGACTGAGGTGACAGCGTGACGCTGAATCGATCGATGATGGCACACCATGGTTACAGGAACGCCCAATGGACTACAGTTTTTTAAGTCAAAAATCAAATCAAAATCAAAAAGCATTTATTAAAAGTAGGCTGAAAACAGCACTTTTCGATCGTCAAAATTACATCAGACAGCCCCAAAACCGCCCGCCCTTCACCACTTCCTATTAATTCATCTGCCTAGCCTTTTCTCAACTACGTCGGGGTTGGCTTGCATGCAGCTGAGAACCTGTGTTTTACATGGAGCCACTGCCTATCTGTCCTCCACAACCCAGTTATCTGGACAACCCGATACCCCTTGGTCGGTCACGGCGGCTGTTCTCGTATAAGGAGATCAGCCAGCTGCGCAGGACATATTACAGTACACGCACATTTGCGCAGACACAGGTGCACTCCCTATTCCCTAACTCTCAAAGAATGACGAATTAAATAATATATAAAAAGAGAAACAAAGCTAAGTGCTGTCGTACCAAGAATTGGGTCAAGACTGAGGTGACAGCGTGACGCTGAATCGATCGATGATGTCACACCATGAGTTACAGGAACGCCCAATGGAGGGCAGCTTTGTAAGTAATTCAATCATCTGCCTAGCCTTTTCTCAACTACGTCGGGGTCGCCTTCCAATCTAACTGGATGCAGCTGAGAACCAGTGTTTTACATAGAGCGACTGTCTGTCTGAACTCCACAACCCAGTTACCTGGGCAACCCGATACCCCTTGGTCGGCCACGGCGGCTGTTCTCGTATAAGGAGATCAGCCAGCTGCGCAGGACATATTGCTGGCACGCACATTTGCTGTGACAGAGGTGCATTCCATATTCCCTCACCCTCAAAGAATGACGAATGAAATAATATAAAAGAGAAACAAAGCTAAACGCTGTCGTACCAAGAATTGGGTCAAGACTGAGGTGACAGCGTGACGCTGAATCGATCGATGATGTCACACCATGGTTACAGGAACGCCCAGTGGACTACAGCTTTGTAAGTAATTATTATGGTTCTCTTACAGATAATTGCAGACTGTAATAAAATTAAAGACGAGATTTTTTGTTGAAACAGAATGACTTAGTAACAACGCATGAGGTTTGGTAAAAACCGACTTCACAAAAAAACACTAAAAGGGATAAAATAAAACTTTTCACATGGCTCTAGAAGTCGATGTCTGCAGGTCTGTTGACCGTGTTTATTTTGCCACCGACTTCTAGAGCCATGTGAAAAGTTTTATTTTTCTATTCCTTTCAGTGTTTTTTTGTGAAGTCGGTTTTGTTTTTTTGTAAAAAGTTTTTTTATTTTATGCTTTTCAGTTCTCGGGTCTAAAACTATAATATCTTTAATACCCATACCCACCCACCCACAGTGACAGTCGGTCCGGTAATAATATCATCGACGTAAAAAGCGTATGAAATTTGAAGAGTTCTCTCGATTTATCCAGGATCCCATCATCAAATCCTGGTCTCCTTACCATGGGACCACCTGTGAAGAACACCCTTTCAAACAAAAAAAAGAATTTTTAATATCGGTCCAGCCATCTTCGAATAATCGGTGAACATACATAAAAAAGATACGGTCGAATTGAGAACCTCCTCCTTTTTGGGAAGTCGGTTAAAAAACAGTAGGTTAACCAACCCGAATTTTACATATTACCTTACACTATTGTAATAAGGTTGAAAATCTATTGAATAAACTAGCCTAACCAATTTCCGTTAAATGTTCCGCGCACCCGGATAAAAAGTATCCTATAGCCTTCCTGAATAAATGGGCTATCTAACACTGAAATGATTTTGCAAATCGGACCAGTACTTCCTAAGATTAGCGCGTTCAAGCAAACAAACCCTTGAGCTTTATAACAGCCAGTTTCACAACTTCCAGATAAAGTTCTAAATAGCTATTTAACAGATAGTGCTTTATAAATGTTTTTAATTTTGTTAACTTTTCTATATCAGTCAGATTCCTCTAGATAGATCTAGAACTCTATCTAGAAACTGACTGTAAGGGTCGATTTATACTAGCGCAGAGTCGAAGCGCATCGAAGCGTCAAATTCTTTGCAACTAAAGCGAAGCCGCACGAATGCGCGCGCATTCGCACGAATGCGCGCGCACTCTCACGTGTAGTAACACCGACGCAGGCCAATTTCCGACTGATGACGCGTTGGTTCGCTAGTGGGCGCGCGAATGCGCGCGCACCAATCAGCGTTATTCGTCGGAATTCGCGCGCAGACGCGCGAATTCCGACGAATGCGCGCGTCTTTTTAAATTCTCCGAAGTAATGTGTGCATTACGCTGTGGAGTTAAGGTTGAATTTATTATGTTCAGTTTTGGATAGACGCTTCGATGCGCTTCGACTCTGCGCTAGTATAAATCGACCCTAA
>NWSH02000583.1:120849-131384 GCA_002382865.2 Heliothis virescens
TTAGGGTCGATTTATACTAGCGCAGAGTCGAAGCGCATCGAAGCGTCAAATTCTTTGCAACTAAAGCGAAGCCGCACGAATGCGCGCGCATTCGCACGAATGCGCGCGCACTCTCACGTGTAGTAACACCGACGCAGGCCAATTTCCGACTGATGACGCGTTGGTTCGCTAGTGGGCGCGCGAATGCGCGCGCACCAATCAGCGTTATTCGTCGGAATTCGCGCGCAGACGCGCGAATTCCGACGAATGCGCGCGTCTTTTTAAATTCTCCGAAGTAATGTGTGCATTACGCTGTGGAGTTAAGGTTGAATTTGTTATGTTCGGTTTTGGAAAGACGCTTCGATGCGCTTCGACTCTGCGCTAGTATAAATCGACCCTAAGTATTAATTTGACAGATTGAGGCAGGTTGATGTGCTGTACAAAATGGCGTAACAGCATCGACACCGTCCCTAACTGTACCAGGTTAGTGACGAAACATAACTTCCCGTGTTATTTCAGTGTGGCCTATTTATTTACAATTGTGTTAGCAGTTTACTACTCTGAACTGTTTCCTATATTATTTGCGGAAGGTTTAGTTAACTAACTGTTGCCTGCGGTTTTACTCGCGTCCTGTGGGAACTGATGGCGTCCTAGCCGATTATCGGCCACGGCGGCTGTTCTCATATAAGGAGATTAGCCAGCTGCGCAGGACATATTATAGTGCACGAGCACTTGCGCCGACACGTGTACTAGTGCACTCCCTATTCCCTCTCTCTCATAACCCGATTGGACGGCAATCCGACACGACTGGAGAGAGATCAGGCACAGGACCGACATTAACGTGCTCATCAATCACCAACTTCCAACTCCGGGCTGCTTTGTGAAAGTTTAAGAAAACCCACAAAGCGATTTCAGCCCGTCCCGGGAATCGAACCCGAGACCTCGTGCTCAGCAGTCGGCTATGCGACAGCTAGACCAACGAGGCAGTATGTGGGAACGACAGCTGGTCTAGATATATCATCATCATCATCATCTTCCTGCCCCTATCCCAATTTATTTGCAGTCGGCGCAGCATGTTTTCTTCTTCCACACTCTTCTATCTGCCGTCATCTCACAAGTAACGTTCTTCCTAGCCATATCGACTTCCACACAATCCGTCCATAGTTTCTTTGGTCGTCCCCTTCCACGGATTGTAAAAGTTACCCACAATTTTTTCTAGTCATCGAATGGCTGGACCGATTCCGATGGTTCTTTTTTTCTTGTATTCGGTGTAGTTAAGATAAAGTTTATCTGCATCCCGGGGGAAATCTTTCCGCACGTGAACAAAATATAGTCTATGTTACTCGGGGACAGTCAAGCTTCCCAAAAGGGAAAGAATTTCTCAAATCGATTCAGCCGTGTGTTAGTTTCGAAACCTTCAGGGTCCAAACAAATAAAATATTTTTCCTCTTTATAGACAAAAATAATGGAAAAGTTGTGAGTTCTCTCGAGACGCGGGAACAGACAGTAAAATAAAAAAAATACGGGTCCTATACTGCATTCACAGCTTAAAAAAGTGCAGTACAATACTGAGATGACATTATCAGCAAGTCAACGAACTCTTATCGAGATATTTTTATCGGCAAACAAAAATCTGACAGATCGCGTAATTTGCCAAATAAACATTTGTTTTCAGTAGTTCTGTCGTGTCCCGACAGATAGGGTTACTTTTCCATTTATAATATTAAGGACCCGTGAAATGGACTCTAAGCGCCAGTTTCAGAATTTTAGATCTAAATCTAATAGATAATGCCATAGAATCTGACTACTTCAGAAAAAGAATATTTCCATGGCATTATCTGTCAGATAGCTATCTAGAACCTCTGAAACGGGCTTAAGGTGAATGCGACCACTAGAAGCTGTAAAAAACTTTTTATTGCGAAATATCATAGTTTCGACAGTTACATTTGAATTGTAAGAAGTTTCGGAGTTAAACAAGGACATCAGAAATTACTTTGTGGGATATTATAACGCCAACGTAAGATCAACCATCATATTGAATTTTAACTTAGGTAAAACATGAAAAAACCATTTTATATTTGAATTTCCCGCTTCTAGTGGTCGAATGCACCTTAAGGCCCGGATTCTAGATCCGGTTTTGTCTAAATTCAGTCTACCCTAATGCACAGGAACAAGGCTTTCAGCTTCAGCCTTAGACAGACAAACAACCTTACACACTATTATAAAATTAACTCCATATTGTCTTTCAATACAACAATCTTGGAAGCCATACAACTCGAGGCGACGACTTTACCTTTATTTTACTACGTTTTTTCTACGCTATTCACATTTGTATGGAAACATACTATACTAATATAATAAAGATGAAACATGTGTTTGTTTGTAGGTCTAAAGGCTCCGAAACTACTGAATCGATTTGCAAAAATCTTTCACTGAAGGAAAGCTACACAATCCCCAAGTAATATAGGCAATATTTTATCCCAATACGGATAGAAGTTCTCCCGGGACGTGGGTGAAGCCGCGGGAAAACGGCTAGTAAAGTACAAAATTATTTCGTCGCAAGAACAAGTTATTGAAGTCATCTCTTTCTAGCGTTTTCCCAGTGTAACCGGATGCAGCTGAGTACCAGTGTGCCACATGGAGTGACTGCCTACCTGACCTCCACAACCCAGTTGCCCGGGCAACCCAATACCCTTTGGTAAGACTGGGTCAGATTTTCTGGCTTCTGACTACCCGTAACAACTGCCAAAGATGGTCAAATGACAGCCGGGACCCACCAGTTTAACGTGCCTTCCGAAACACGGAAGAACTCGTTATGACAAGAGACCCATTCACGGACCGACCGCGCCAAGCGTTGCTTAACTTTATGATCGATCGATCCGAACTTAGCCACGAGCTCTTCATAAGTTATTGAACTAATAAAATTAATTAAATACATTACCAAACTATCAATCAAAAACTTCATTACATGACAAATATTTGCATTAACATAAGGCTTAGGACAGACATACCACACATTGTCAGCATAGGCTTCGTCATCGAAACGGCGCCCACGACTTGTACATACGTTACCAATCGAACATTAACCTTCCACTATTGTGATAAGGTTGAAAATCTATTGCAGAATATTGACAGATTGTGGTAGGTTGATGCGCTGGCGTCCGTACCTACTACGAAAACAGCTCTAGATCAACGGAATGACATCTACAAACCATATATAGTGTTTTACAAGACTGCTTGTCTGTGTTGGATTTTTTTCTCGGAAATTGCTAAGCTATTTGAGTTAATTTACATAGTTTTGTTGTGCTATTTTTGTGTAATTTTATACCTACGGATTCAGGGACCGCAATATCAATTACTATGGGTTAAATTAAACAAATTGTGAAGCTGAGGGTTTCGTAAAGTAAGTACCTACCTACTTCGAGAATATCCGTTTCTCGTTAATTTTTGCTGTCAAAAAATATGCATAATCATCACATTTTGGTAATATCAAAAATTACTTTAACGAAAGTATTCATTTTTAATACAGAAACATACCTATACCTACTGATAATATAACAAAGAGGTCATTGAACTAAATACAAATTTCGTAGTATTAACTAACAAAACTGTACAGTGTAGTCTAACCTTAATAATGCCTATTATAATATGCATTGTACACACATTCTACTGATAAGACAGCCTGTACAATACGGCATACTAATATCTGTTGTCTTTGACTTAGATTTTAATAAAACTATTGAATAGAAAATCAAGGTGTTATTGTGAGTATAGACTAAGAGCCAGTTAAAGTTCTGGATCTGACAGACATTGCCAGAGAAAAGTAGTCAAAAATAAAATCAAATTTCTGACCCTTCCTGCCCGTTTTACAGGTTTTAGTAGACACAGCTCGTGGCTAAGACAAAGCCGCGCGGATCGATCAATCATAAGGTTAAGCAACGCTTGGCGCGGTCGGTCCGTAGATGGGTGAACATCTTGTCATAACGAGTTCTTTCGTGTTTCGGAAGGCATGATAAACTGTTTGAGCGTTAAAGAGTTACATATATATTTCCTCACAAACTTTCGCATTTAAAATAAGTACTTGCTTCCGCCAGCGGTTTCACCCGCTTTCCCGTGGGAACTACTGCGCGTACCCGGATAAAGAGTAGCCTGTAGCCTTCCTCGATAAATGGGCTATCTCACACTGACCATCTCTGGGCTATCTCAAATCGGACCAGTAGTTCCTGAGATTAGCGCGTTCAAACAAACTTTTTAGCTTTATAATATTAGTATAGATTTATTTGAAACACAGGATGGATAANACTGGTTCTCAGCTGCATCTGGTTAGACTGGAAGCCGACCCCAACATAGTTGGGAAAAGGCTAGGCAGATGAGTAGATAAAGTTCCATAGAAATGTAGTCAACATTATAAACATTTCTGTAGTATAATTTGTCAGATAGCTATCTAGGACTTTATGTAGAACCTCTGAAACTGGGGCTTACTGTTGATTTTAACACCCTATCTATCTTTTGATCTACACTAAGTATATAAAGCTGAAGAGTTTGTTTGTTTGCATGCGCTAATCCCAAGAAGTACTGGTGCGATTTGAAAAATTCTTTCAGTGTTAGACAGCCCATTTATTGAGGAAGTCTATAGGCTACTTTTTATCCGGGTGCGCGCAGTAGTTCCCACGGGAAAGCGGGTGAAACCACTGGCAGAAGCTAGTTTACTTATAGAGATAGAATTTTGACATGAACCTAATACAAGTAATGTCAAATTGTGATCTCTAGTAAGCAAATCAATAGATAGATAGGATATTAAAACCCGCTGTGGATTTAACAATAGAGCTAGTACAAGAGCATTCTTTTGCAATATTTTAGCATTGTTTTTCTATCAAATTCTTTAAATGTAACAGATAGAAATAACATATTGTAGGTTTCTTTGAAAGAATTTTGATAAATAGATATATAGAATGAGCATTTGTTTGTGTAGTTTAAGAGCATCCTTATTTTATTCTTAGAAGATTTGGTGTAACGCTAATCCTAGGGCAAAATTTCATGATTCTTTAATTTCAGCGATTCAGCAATACCGATAAAGAAATAACAGATGAAGTTTAAATTTAGATATATTATAGTAAATCAGTTATGAAATGTTATTCAATTAAGTTCTTGTTAATTAGGTATCACAGTAAACTATATTTTAATAAATTGAAAACTCAATCAATTTTTAATTAATAATAATAGGGAAAATGGTCATGCAGGTATATTTTATGTTAATAATATTAGATAATTGTCAGTCAATTAACATCTTTATCAGTAATAAAATTATATTGAATTAATTTATAATAAAAATATTCAAAAATAGGCACGCAAATTGTGCTGTAAATATGTTATGTTATTTTCTTTCTTGATATAAGACATTTTGTAACAAAATTTATCTATTATTTTTATATGAAGTAGATAAATAATTGTAACAGCTACATGAAAAATTATAAAGACATTTTGATTAAAGGAACCATTCCGGCTAATTGCAATCCAACAATAATATTGTCAATCTAAATTGTGAAATAAACTTGTTTGTAACGAATTGAATCATATCACAGTGCATAATATTAAAAAAGAATTAAATAATTCATTAATATTTACTCAGCACTATTAGTCACTGCTGATGAGAGCATAAATTATTCATCATAATATTATTTCATTGATTCACTATGGAAATATTTTAAGAATATGCGTAGCTATTGATTTAAATTTTCAAGTTAATATTTAAGTAGGTCTTAATCATATCATCAGCCGAAATTACTATGAAGGTTTTTTAGTCTATTCCATGCCCAAATTGGTTATGGTCAGCCTTTATCTGAAAGTAGGTTCTGTTTCTTAGTTTTTGTATTGATATCAACTTTTTTGATAATTTGTGGCACATAATTATACTATAACAATTTAGCATTGAAGATATTCAAATAGGTAGTTTAAAAGGTAAACGAGTTGAGGCGGAGCGTACAATGTAACTACTACCAAAAACAAAGTATTCTTTAGAAAATCTATTTAAGAAATGTGATGTCACTCGGACATGTAGGCGCCTCAAGCAAGGCCGATAGAATACACGTAAACTACAACCATTATTAATAATTAGAGCGCTGTTTTACACTAGCTGTTAAACAAGCTAGCTTCTAATGCGAGATTTACACGGCTTCTTCCCAAAAAAACGCCTTAAAAATTAACTTTTATCGCAAAAAATTACATTCAACTCTATGTCAACAAACCCTAGCGGCGCCAATTTAGACATGTTAACATGTAAACTTCATTAATTATCAGCATTAAACAGACGCTATGCTTCACGCGGAACAAGAATAACGAAGGAATTAGGTTACACTAAGCTTCCGATCGATATATTTATACAAAATCCTGAAAGCTCAAGTCACAAGATGGCGGGAATATAACCCTACCGAATTGAAAACGACGGGACCATTAGGAAGTGCATCGATAATGACGCGACCTAAATTCGGTCGGGTTATACGTCTGATCGGACAGATGTAAGAATTCTCGTTTCCTACGAGTTTTCTGTAAAGTCGACAATGTTGCGATTACTGTATATGAGAGTTTGGGGTGGTATATAACTATTCTTACCGTTTTCGTTCTCCATTAGCGCTTAAAACAACACAAAACACTTAATTTTTTACACAAGCACTCACACGCCCATACGGTATGTAACAACATCACGAGTACTACTGCGCCATCTGGTGCCGTGGTGCGTTCTTGATCTAATGCAGCAATTACCTGTGGCTACGTTCACTGCGGTGTTAATTTAATTTCGTCAGTCTAATTAGCGTAGTTAACTTTAAATTATGACTAATTTTCAATAAAACAACTATTATAAAGCGTTAAACTGTTGAAAACACACGCGTTTAAGTCGTATTAATGTCCCAGTCTATTATGAGATGTGAGAAATAATTCATGTAACGCGCGCAGTATTGATTTTTTCACGCAGCTGATTCACAGGCGAACGTAATAGGACGTCCGATTTCGCGCAATCGAACAAAAGTTTGACTCATCGTTATTTTTGTTCGATTTTTACGAAGTTCTTACTGATAGTTTTTTGATAATAATGCTGCATTCATAAGAAAATGCTTTGTTGATTGTATGCATGACCAGTATGGTAAGTGGTCAGCTAGTTGATATTTTTCATCTTAGGAATTCATTGAATGAAGGTCGGCGTAGGCTTGCTGGACTTTTAGAAGCTAATCAATCGATTTATCTTGTACTCTGTCGGACTTCCGCCACCATTCTGATGTACTTAGACTTGCGTTCCTTACATATGCATTAGTGGAGATGATAATAAGTAATTTGTTTACAGTAAATATGAACTTAATTTAATATAAGATGCAGTCAGTCAAACAATTATGGGATAGTCCTGTACCTGTATAATCAACTAAATATTCTGCCTGGCACGTTAAATAACTAATACGTAATTGCATAGGACATTGCAACAACGAATGATTATGTCATTTAAGAATATTCGTATGACATGGTTTTGACTAAGATTCGATAGCTTTTTCTTCAAAGTACTTCTACATACTCAAATAACATTTCCCGCAGCATTCGTGCCAAGTATAAATGAAATTACACATCAATTTCTTCAACCGCTAAGATTCTGCCAACTCCTATATTACTAACTGTTTTCATGTACCATTCAGCTTTCAGCGTGAAAAACAATCGGAGATTTTGATTTGCTACCCGCAAGCGATTTTATACGAATAACTTGAGAGCGCCATCTTATGTCGAATAGCAGAAACTAAGTTGGCATGACGTTCACGCGGACCTACAAATTAGGTATGCGCAAGTGTTGCGTTGAAGCTGTGATTATGATGCGTTGTTTTATTAAAGACTTGAATGCATACAATACCAACACGATAAAAATAATGGAGAACCCACTTAATTAAGTTGTTTATATTACGGATTAAAACCTCTTCTTATTGATGCAATTACAAGTTACCAGGACAATTAAGAAGCGTACTTGACAGTCGGATTATAACTATCAGTTTCACAGGTTCCATAAAGTTCTGGCTATCTGAAGCATATCTGAGATTTTAAATTTAACAACTTTTCTATGGCATGATCTCTATATAGTATCTTAGATAAGGATATCTATCAGATATATCTAACTTAATTCTGGTACTCCGTGAAACTGGTCGTAAGAGTGTGCGTATTGACAGTCATCTCTAGTCAATTATATGTACAGCACATCAATTACACATTGTCAAATCATTCTGCAATAGATTTTAACCTTTCAACAATAGATGGAAGTCTGTACTTTTACTTTTCTAACCTAATCATCATCTGCCTAACCTTTTAACACACTATGTTGGGCGTCGGCTTCCAGTCTAAACTGATGACACTGAGAACCACTGTTTTTATTATGAGCGACTGCCCTGACTGACCTCCAAACCCATTACCGGGCACACCTGACACCCCTGGTAAGACTGGTGTGTCAACTTTCTGCTTCTGACTACCCGTAACGACTGCCAAAGATGTCAAAGGACCCACCAAATTTATTCGTGCCTTCCAAAACACGGAAGACACTCGTTATGACAAGAAGGTCACCCATCTACGGACCGAACGGCCACCAAGCGTTGCTTAACCTTATGATGATCGTATCCGCGCTGCTTTGACTTAGCCACGAGCTCTTTCTTCTAATCCTAATTCATACTGACTGGAAATATCTAAGATGTATTTCGTAACATTTCATACTATAATGGCCATAGTTGCCTAACTCCCCACAACCCACAAGCGCCGAAAAACTTAAACGACCAAGAAACATTTTACCCTCTTCCGACCCACTTAACTTCAGAAAAATCTTGCAAAAACAACATACATTTAAAAACTACCCCAACAAGAGACTTATTTTTTCTGATACAAAAACACTAATATAAATAATACTTTTAGTTCCCCGCGTTTTTAGCGCGGTTCCGTACAAAGGTTTAAAACGGGGCCCTATTACTAAGACTTCGTTGTCTGTCTAGACAGTCTCCACGCGTATCTCGTGATAGCTAGAAATCTGAAAATTTTCACAAATGATTATTTTCCCGTTGCCGCTACACACAAAGCAAATACTTACTAAAAAAATTAAATACATATATTAAGGGGTCCCCATACGATAAATGTGTGCGAACCGCAAAATTATACTTGTTATTCATTATTTTGTTTGAAACCAAAAGTTTTTTTTGCTGTCCGAAAAAACATTTGTATTTTAGCTAGTTGTACAGTTTTCACACGATTAATGGTACGGAACCCTTCACGCAGTCCGCCTCGCATTTGGCCGGTTTTTTTTGACATAAATTGACATATACACCTCCCTTTTACTCTTATGTATTTTGTGGCTGGATTAGAAAGGGATGGTGAATAGATATGAATATTTTATTGCTTAGATAAGGGTGATAGTTATGATGTAAGTTTGATTCTGATGTAATGGCGTGACAAAAATTTTGCTTTTGTTTTTTGCGAAAGATTAAATAAAAAAAAAATTAAGACGTTTTCAAGTCAAAGTCAAAGTCAATCGTTTATTTCATTTAGGCCTTTACAAGCACTTATGAATGTCAAAAAATATAACTAAGTTGATTCTAATTGCCATTCCAAAAGTAGCTTCCATGGAGAAGAACGGGCAAGAAACTCCATGGTTACTCTTTTAAAAAATAGAATTACAGTGTGTATACAGAATAATAGCATTCGAAGATCATGTAAGATCACAGAAGATATATGAGAATAAAATAATAACAAAAGGAATTGCCTACATGGTATTCACATTTACCAATTGATTATATTTTGGTACAAGCTGTAGCATATTGATTTTGTCAGTGATGTCTATGGAGCCGAGGACCAGCATGTTTCCAAGCATTTTTATCTGGAATGTAGTCTTCTGTTTATAATATGCTTGTTTACAAAAGTGTGGCTTTTATGTGAGTTTTTTTAAACCTCTTCTCACTCAATTCTAAAATGTTATCTGGTATTTTGTTTGTAACATTTGACACAATATTCCCATGAAGGATGTATGAACTTTAGGACAGTCTAAACTGCGGAAACAGCTATTTTATTTTTATTTCTAGTGTTATAATTATGTCTTATCACTTTATTTTATCAAATAAATTATAGGTTTTGCCTAACATTACTTACATATATTTTCATCAAAATAAATTGGCAGGGTACGGTCATAATATTAATGTTTTTAAACAGTTCTCTAGAGATTCACGCCCACGTTAAATTATACCATAGCTCTTGACAGCTCGCTTTTGCAAGACAAATATGCATTTCAATGTCAGCAGCTCGTCCCCACAGCAAAATGCCATACGGACATGTGCTATGTGGAAGTAACTAAAATATACCAGTCTAAGCTGTTTCTACATCCGTAGCTGCCTTATCTTTCTTATAGCGTATGCGCCGGAGCTAAGACCGACCCGCAAGAGATGTAATGTGCAAAGATTTGTAGTTGGTTTTAAAATTGCCATTAATTCCTGTAGAGTAAATTATATTATTTTGCGAAGTAAGGTGAAAATATCACTTTGACACCGCAAAAAGTAGAT
>NWSH02000583.1:140658-153516 GCA_002382865.2 Heliothis virescens
TACATAGCTCTGACAGCTCGCTTTTGCAAGACAAATATGCATTCAATGTCAGCAGCTCGTCCCCACAGCAAAATGCCATACGACATGATGCTGTGGAAGTAACTAAAATATACCAGTCTAGCTGTTTCTACATCCGTTAGCTGCCTTATCTTTCTTATAGCGTATGCGGCCGAGCTAAGACGACCCGCAAGAGATGTAATGTGCAAGAGATGTAGTGTGGTTTTAAAATTGCCATTATGATTCTGTAGAGTAAATTATATTTATTTTGCAAGTAGGTTGAAATTATCACTTTGACACGGCAAAAAGTAGATTTGAACATATTTTAAATCTACATATACTACTATTATAAAGCTGGTGGGTTTGTTTGTTTGAACGCGCTAATTTCAGGAACTACTGGTCCGTTCTGAAAAATTCTTTCACTGTTAGACAGCCCATTTATCGAGGAAGGCTATAGGCTCTTTTTTATCCGGGTGCGCGCAGTAATTCCCACGGGATAGCGGGTGAAACCGCTGGCAGAAGCTAGTGTATAAATAACTATGGTGTTTCCTCGCGGTTCCGTGTACCGAAGGAACTTTTTCCCGCACCTGGACAAAATATAGCCTTTGTTACTTGGGAACAGTTTAGCTTCTCAGCAGTAAAATATTTTTTTCAAATCAGTTCAATAGCATCGTACGTAACCTTTAGGGTTACAATAATTATATAATAATAATATCGGTACACCTTTTCACACATGGTCGGTTAGCCCCATGGTAAGCTATTAATTAGCTTGTGTTACGGGTGCTAACACAACTAATGAACTACATATAATTACGTATATATTTTTATAAATAGATACATATTATAACACCCAGACCACAGCCAACAAACATGCTCATCACAAAAAAACAAAGACAAAAATGTTAAAACTACTTAAAACTAATAGGCATAATTACTTTAATAGACCTAGTACTCATTTAGCTATTCCATTAGTAAGTAATAGGTACCTACTCTCGCAAAATATTTTTCACTTCAATTTTTTCTCAAGTCTTTCCCTCCCAACTGTACAAGAGTCATCACAATGAATACATCTAACAATTAAGCTCAAGTTAAACGTTTGGGCGTCCGCTAATGGTTAAACTCATTTAAATAATTATTGTTTATGCGATAACAAATCGCTCAGTCAACTGCATGCACATTGCACTCATTTATTTAAATAATATAACAATGTTTTAATTGCGTTTGGTGCAAAGTTCTTTTAAATTCGTCCCTCGGGTGTCTGCTGGCAAGCTTGTAGACTTTATTGTTAATTGGATTGATGAGGGATAGAAGAAATTAAGTGCATAAGTAATATCTTGCGTTGTTTTAGCTGCTTGTTAAAATTACTTGTGGCTAATTAGGGGCTCGTGGCTAAGTAGTTCGTGGCTAAGGAGGGGCTCGTGGCTAAGAAGTTCGAGGCTAAAGTAGTGCTTTTGGCTAAGGAAACTGCCTCGTTGGTCTAGTGGTCGCATAGCGCGACTGCCCTGCCACGGGTCTCGGGTTCGATTCCCGGGACGGGCCGAAATCGCTTTGTGGGTTTTAGAAACTTTCACAAAGCAGCCTGGAGTTTGGAAGTTGGCGGTGTTACACCCCCGTGCCTGGGAGGGCACCTAAAGCCGTCGTCCTCGATTGTTACTCACNAATTATAACCAAAAACACAAGCATAGTCGCAGTCTGAAGTTATAGCAAGTCTAACTACATAGAATATGTAATTATGTTTATGTAACTTAGCATTCTAGTCCAATTAGGTCAGGTCTACCATTGTTGGTACCCTATTATGAAATCACTCGATATTTATAATTTTTATATGTTTTGAAGTAATGGTCCGAATGCCACACAGCAGTCGTAGTTATAATTCCACGTCAGAGGCCGTCAGGCGGATTTGAGAAAACTCTGATACTAGGGCTTGTCAGGTGATTAAACCTGCAGCTCACTCGATAAGAAGAAGTTCGTGGTTAAGAAGGAGCTCGTGGCTAAGAAGGAGCTCGTGGCTAAGTAAGGGCTCATGGCTAAGGTGTAACCCGTGGCTCAGGAAGAGATCGTGGCGCCGTAGGTGCTTGTGGCTAAGGAGGAACTAGTTTATGTAACTGCCACACGGTCGATGGTCAAAATGCGGTAATCCTTGGATTTTGAGATTGGACCATCAGTCATGATTAATCCCTCCCTGTTCCAGAAGGCACGTCCCGGCTATTATTTGCATTTTCGACAGTCGCTACGAGTAGTCAGAATTCAGATGCAGAAATATCATGTTGCCCCGGTTAAGGAGGTCAGATAGGCAGTCGCTCCATGTGGTACATTGGTACTCAGCAGCTTCCATTTAGAATGGAATACGACCCAAACATAATTCTGAAAAGGCGAATGGCTCTTCATAACAAGATCGTAAATTCAACAGCCATGCGATTCTCTAACTGACACATCATAGATGACAACAACGACGACCTCACAAATGACAAGCTTTTCGGTTTGAAGGATAAAATCGAAGGCGAAGTCGTCGTTGTCGTCGAAGGCGAGGATGATTTTTCATACATTTGGAACCAAATTTTAGTTCTATGTCGCGCCGTCAACATCGTTGAAGCGCTGCGATCGCGCACTTATAGATGTTGCAACGATGATTTCTTGGTTGTAAAGATGTTTTGCGTTAGAGAATCACCCCCCTGATCTTGTCAACCAACTATTACTGAGGGGATATTGAAGAAATACCAAATCCAATCAAAACAACAGCAAATAAATCAGATGTTATCATATATATTGTTACAATTGTAGTGGGGGTCATATATTTAGTGCTCTATCGACAAGACGAGTTGTAAGATGCATATCACTACGACCCCCCATGGTTATGTCTCGTGCATCGGGGTGCACTCGTGTTTTCGACTTTATTTCACGAGTTTTGGGAAATCTTGAATGGTTTGGTTCGTTTGTCGAGTTGTGAAAAAACCCGATCTTCATTTTGTAGTTTTTTGATTGGTAAGAATTCTTGTATGAAAAATTAAGCGTTTCGTGATAAGTGTGGTGAAGGGCGGGTGTTTTTGGGGCTGTCTCATGTAATTTTGACGTTCAGAAAGTGCTGTTTTCAGCCTACTTTGAATAAATGCTTTTTGATTTTGAGTATTATTAGAACTTAATTAATAAATAAATTACTTTACTAATATGGTAAGGAGGAAACATATTTTTTTTGTTTGTTTTACCCTAAATGCGCCGAAAGTACTAGACTGATTTGAAAAATTCATTCACTGTTGGGGAGCTAGACTATCCCCTAGTAACATAGGTCCATATTTTTTCCGGGTACGGGAAGTAGACCCCCGGAATGCGGACGAAACCGCGGAACTACTACTACATTAAGAAGAAAGCTTAGGATTTTTTTGGAAAATAAATTAAACCTTTGTAATCTGCTTGATCTTTAAGAAACATAATTTTAAAAAATATTCTTGTAGGGAAATCATATTCATTCTACTCGTACTTAGAAAGAGCAAAATTATCTACGTCCATAAGTATGAACCCTACATAGCTCACTTTACAAATCCATCCATACTGATATTCTATTCAGCTAAAAGGCCTTCAGCAGCGCCACAATAATCAATCGCATAAAGTATATCACTTAGTGCGAGAGCCGCAAATCTGTACAAACAAGCTAAGCTCTCACACTAGGGGACGAACAACATTGAACTAGGCTTACTAGATACGGTATAAGAATTGTTAGAATAGTAAGGTCTTGCTCGAAGCGCAATTGTTTTACAGCGCACTGAGTGAAGCGCACCGTTTAGTTAGAATTGTTGTCGGGAGCGCTATTAGAAGGTGCCTTTCACTAGGTGCACTTCAAAACAGTTGCGTTTCGAAGAATACTAATAATACGCCAAGTGCGAGGACTCGCGCAAGAAGTGTTCCGTACCATTATCTATGAAAAATGAACGTATGTATTACCTACAACTAGCTAAAATATTGTAACATTTTTAAGGCAGCAAAAAATAACTTTGTTTTTCACACAAATATATGAATAACAAAGTTATAATTTGCGGTTTCACAGGTCAGTCCGTTCACACTCATCCTGGAGACAGACAGACAACGGAGTCTTAGTAATAGGGTTCCGTTTTGCCCTTTGGGTACGGAACCCTAATAAACCACTGTGACCACGGTCGGTGCAATTCGGCCGAAACGTCGGGAAACAAGAGGTAGGTATCGTAAACCTTTATAATTAATCGCGAGACCCGTGTTGTTGTCTAAAATATAAAATGAACTATGTTCTACCACATGAAACTACCCCATCCAGTACCCAATAACTCGCTATTAATGCAACGCAGGGCGGCACCGTGTCAATATTTGTGTGCCGGACGCTGGACGCTGGACGCCGTGCACTCTGTCGGACAAACAACATCGTACGGCAATCCGATTAGTGAAGTCAAACGCTTTGCTAAATATGTCACTTTGTTATAATAACCGATATTTTTGGGGAAGAAGTATTCAATATTAAGCATAGAAAACTTGATGTAAAAATATTCATATTTCATTAAACTTATATTTTTTTTCACACATTTTCTTGCTGTGTAGGAACTTAGGTAATAATATTAGAGGTAGAATTATGTATTCTTTATTTACTTGAATTCACTAATCTAGAAGCAAGCTATAGGTTTCTTTTATCCGGGTGCGTGAAGTAGCTTCCACGGGATGTGGGTGAAACCGCTGGCAGAACAAAAAAAATACTGACATTTTCAGGCATTTCCATTGATCACACCACATATTTGTATGTAACGATTTATCTATAACAAAAAGGTTTAACTTTAAACATCTACCAAAACCAATTCCTCTATATTACCAAAAACCACATCTCATCCTGTCACCTTTCAAAACGATCAACTATGAACGTCACATTAAATTAGCACAAATACAACACAAACTTTCAAATAGTCCAGAAAATTCGTAATGAAAGCAGCATGCTTAATTCTAACACTGCTAATCTTCTTGGCCATAATGGCTGTGTGCGTTATGGTGAAATTTGCGACAGATATAACAGTAGAAGAGAGGAAGAGGGAGTATTCGCAAGGAGGGGCGGTGTACCAGTACACCAAGGCTATGGGTGTGATCTCCATAAATGAGAACTCTTCGCGACTGATATCGGATAGGTTTCCGTACGTAGCTGCAGTGACCAGGAATACTTCACAGCTATGGTCCTTTGCTTGTTTTGCTAGTATCGTGCTTATCAAGTGGGTTGTCACTTCGGCTCATTGCAGGTATGAGTCTCTGAAAGTTACTTAGTTTTGTGTATCTTCTTTAACTTAGTTTAGTATGTGATGTGGTAGATCTAGACAGTATCAACAGAAAATACCGTTACAACTAGATACACTCTAACCCTTACTTCCAATATTGAGTAAAAGAAGCTCAACCAGTCAATCACCCATATTATTAACGAAGAAGAATATATGTGTAGAGTTTGTCCTGGATGGTTTGAGCTGGATTATCTCAGTAACTACTAGTCCGATTCGGAAAATGATTTCAGTTTTAGATTTATTTATCGGAGAAGGCGCATGCTACTGAGCTGACCTAGACCGAGTACGCGGAGTGTGAAACGTAGATTGTTTAACAATGTTAACGAAAAATTGCATTTATGTACAGAAAACTGCCTGTAAACCTATAAAACCAGAATTTTTAGTTCCCATCTTCACAGGAACAGGGCTTACAATTAAAACTATTTTTCCAGGCGTCAAAGCGCAACTCACCGTGTCCTCCTCTTCCACGACTTCGCCCGCAACTACACGCACACCTACCCCATCCTATTCTGGAGACTGCACGAGAAGTTCAACATCAGCAACCCGACACCTCGCTATGACATCGCCGTCGCCAAACTCAACCTGGACTATTACCCCTTCACCATAAAACCTTCAGTCTTCGACGAGAAGGAGACCACGGAACTTGAAGCCAGCATTTGGAAGACTGTGTCGACTATGGATAAAAAGCTGTACCTTACCAATGACTTTGATAGATACGAAGTGAAAATTGCGAATCCCACGAAATGTTTCGAAGGATATGGAGTGGAACTGGATGATAGCATGATCTGTATAGATATGTCAGATTACGATGACTGTTTCATCCATGAGTTTGGGCCCCTGTATTCACTAGATAAGGTGGTCGGCATCCTGGCGGTGAAGCCGAGGGACTGCGACATGAAGCTGGCTATATTCACCAATGTGTCGCACTATACGCATTGGATTTTAAAGTCTACACATACCACTTATTATGGATGACAAATCGTTTGTTTATTGTGTTGTTTTATTTTTTTGCATTCATCTTGGCCTGGAACTTCGTTAAGTGGGCACGGGCGCGGTTTCATACAAAAGTGGTCCACGCGTGCCCCTGGACGGGGCGCTTTTGTATGAAACCGCGCCCGTGTCCGCTTAACGAAGTTTCAGACCTTATTTCCAAAATCATCAGGCCACGTTCACACGGCGACCATTCGATTCGATTTTTTCACGTACACGGTTTTACCGTATACGATGCAATCGTTAACACGGCAACCATTCGATTCGATTTTTTCACGTTCACGAAAGGCGAGTCGTGTTGAACGAGATAACATGAACATAAGCGCCACTGCGTGTCGTATTCGATAAAATCGTTCCCGCTGACAACTTCGCACGGTATACGGTAAAATATATTTCTCCAACACGGGATTTTCCCTTATGAACGCCGTGTAAACTATTTATAAGTTTTCATATTATTCTCTTGTCACTACTCTATTCGATAAAATCTCGTATACGGGAAAATAATCGCCGTGTGAATGTGGCCTGTGGGTATGTCAGACGTTAACTGACTAAAACCACCTCTGTTCCTTCTGGAGTCTTTTGTTTACCAGCCCTGGTAAACTATGGGTCCAATTCGTTGTGTCCTATATTAACTTTTCAATCAAGTCTTGTCAAGGGTTACTAATAATAAGTATAAGACCTTAAAACTAAAATAAAACAACCAAAATAAAAATCCAACATCAGAAGTCGTAAGTCGATCTCAAAATCCANAAATACAACACAAACTTTCAAATAGTCCAGAAAATTCGTAATGAAAGCAGCATGCTTAATTCTAACACTGCTAATCTTCTTGGCCATAATGGCTGTGTGCGTTATGGTGAAATTTGCGACAGATATAACAGTAGAAGAGAGGAAGAGGGAGTATTCGCAAGGAGGGGCGGTGTACCAGTACACCAAGGCTATGGGTGTGATCTCCATAAATGAGAACTCTTCGCGACTGATATCGGATAGGTTTCCGTACGTAGCTGCAGTGACCAGGAATACTTCACAGCTATGGTCCTTTGCTTGTTTTGCTAGTATCGTGCTTATCAAGTGGGTTGTCACTTCGGCTCATTGCAGGTATGAGTCTCTGAAAGTTACTTAGTTTTGTGTATCTTCTTGAACTTAGTTTAGTATGTGATGTGGTAGATCTAGACAGTATCAACAGAAAATACCGTTACAACTAGATACACTCTAACCCTTACTTCCAATATTGAGTAAAAGAAGCTCAACCAGTCAATCACCCATATTATTAACGAAGAAGAATATATATGTAGAGTTTGTCCTGGATGGTTTGAGCTGGATTATCTCAGTAACTACTAGTCCGATTCGGAAAATGATTTCAGTTTTAGATTTATTTATCGGAGAAGGCGCATGCTACTGAGCTGACCTAGACCGAGTACGCGGAGTGTGAAACGTAGATTGTTTAACAATGTTAACGAAAAATTGCATTTATGTACAGAAAACTGCCTGTAAACCTATAAAACCAGAATTTTTAGTTCCCATCTTCACAGGAACAGGGCTTACAATTAAAACTATTTTTCCAGGCGTCAAAGCGCAACTCACCGTGTCCTCCTCTTCCACGACTTCGCCCGCAACTACACGCACACCTACCCCATCCTATTCTGGAGACTGCACGAGAAGTTCAACATCAGCAACCCGACACCTCGCTATGACATCGCCGTCGCCAAACTCAACCTGGACTATTACCCCTTCACCATAAAACCTTCAGTCTTCGACGAGAAGGAGACCACGGAACTTGAAGCCAGCATTTGGAAGACTGTGTCGACTATGGATAAAAAGCTGTACCTTACCAATGACTTTGATAGATACGAAGTGAAAATTGCGAATCCCACGAAATGTTTCGAAGGATATGGAGTGGAACTGGATGATAGCATGATCTGTATAGATATGTCAGATTACGATGACTGTTTCATCCATGAGTTTGGGCCCCTGTATTCACTAGATAAGGTGGTCGGCATCCTGGCGGTGAAGCCGAGGGACTGCGACATGAAGCTGGCTATATTCACCAATGTGTCGCACTATACGCATTGGATTTTAAAGTCTACACATACCACTTATTATGGATGACAAATCGTTTGTTTATTGTGTTGTTTTATTTTTTTGCATTCATCTTGGCCTGGAACTTCGTTAAGTGGGCACGGGCGCGGTTTCATACAAAAGTGGTCCACGCGTGCCCCTGGACGGGGCGCTTTTGTATGAAACCGCGCCCGTGTCCGCTTAACGAAGTTTCAGACCTTATTTCCAAAATCATCAGGCCACGTTCACACGGCGACCATTCGATTCGATTTTTTCACGTACACGGTTTTACCGTATACGATGCAATCGTTAACACGGCAACCATTCGATTCGATTTTTTCACGTTCACGAAAGGCGAGTCGTGTTGAACGAGATAACATGAACATAAGCGCCACTGCGTGTCGTATTCGATAAAATCGTTCCCGCTGACAACTTCGCACGGTATACGGTAAAATATATTTCTCCAACACGGGATTTTCCCTTATGAACGCCGTGTAAACTATTTATAAGTTTTCATATTATTCTCTTGTCACTACTCTATTCGATAAAATCTCGTATACGGGAAAATAATCGCCGTGTGAATGTGGCCTGTGGGTATGTCAGACGTTAACTGACTAAAACCACCTCTGTTCCTTCTGGAGTCTTTTGTTTACCAGCCCTGGTAAACTATGGGTCCAATTCGTTGTGTCCTATATTAACTTTTCAATCAAGTCTTGTCAAGGGTTACTAATAATAAGTATAAGACCTTAAAACTAAAATAAAACAACCAAAATAAAAATCCAACATCAGAAGTCGTAAGTCGATCTCAAAATCCAACTAGTATAATAAGAAACATTTGTAAACACCGAGTATTTCATTTCACAATCAACCGGCTTAATCGCTATGATGCCCACCACCTTGTCTCCAGAGAAAATTGGTCCAAATTCATGGGTGAAACAGTCATCGTAGTCTGAAGTGTCGATGCAGATTAGGCTATCGTCCAAATCCACTCCATAGGTTTCGAAGCACTTGTCCTTGGTCGTGATCGTCAAATCGTACTTATCAAAGTGATTGGTCAAGTATAGCTTCTTGTCCATTGTAGAGACAGTTCTCCAGACGCTTGCTTCGACCTCCTTTGCCTCGTTCTCATCGAAGTCTGCTGGCTGCATGATGGTATGGTAATGTTCCACGTTCATCCTGGCTACTGCGATGTCGTACTTCGGATTAGGCTGGGTCATGTTGTATTTCTCATGGACCCTCCAGAAGAGGATGGGGAAGGAATGGGTCTTGTTGCGGGCGAAGTCTTGGAAGATGATCACGCGGTGAGAGTGGCCTGAAAGCCTGGAGGTGAAAATAAAGAATTTAATGGTGTAGTTCAGCTTCTAGAAGGAAATAACAATTATTTGGAAACAATGTTCTGAATTATTTAGAATTTGATATTTTTTCAAATCTTTAAAGACGTTAAAATTAAATACAGAAGGGCTTGAATAGATAGTGAGATAGGAATTATTAATAATGCAAGGTAAGATAATATTACAATTCAATAATAGGTACCTTCACTGGGTACACCAGTATTTTATAAAAGGCGGTGCATAACCGACGGTAAATCTAAGGGAATTATTAATATTGTAACGGGTTGTCGTCCCATCGGACTATGAGAGTTGAGAAATAGGGATGCACCTGTGTTTGTGTATCAAAAGCGTGTGAACCATACACATGTGTGTAAATGTATGTACATGACATTGTCATTGTATGTTTGCATGCGTGCTTACGCAAGTTATGTCCCTAGAAGCTGGCTGATCTTCGAGAACAGCCGTAGCTAAATATAGCAGACACGAAACAGAATCAAACTAACCTGCAATGTGCAGCAGCAACGACCCACTTCGTCATGATGACGCTGGCGAAACACGCAAACGTCCAGAGACCGGTGGCATTCCTCGTGATGGCTGCCAGGTAAGGAAACCTGCTGACTAGTGTGTCGTTTATCCTATTCTCTGCCAGGGAGATCACGTGACGAAGGCGCAGGGAATGGGGACACGGCCTGAGGAGAAGAATATAAATGTGTTTGGAGAAGGAACTTTTGTTTTTTAGGGTTCCGTACCCAAAGGGTAAAACGGGATCCTATTACTAAGACTTCATTGTGTTCCGGACCGTCACATCGCGCCGGCCTATGAAGTCGCGCCAGCACACGTCACCGTGCGCCCCACCTAAGCTGGGCCCTCACCATACGCCGGACCCCCGGACACTCGCTCACCGACCCCGGTCGCGCATACATGACCGCACGCGCATCGCGCGACTACTCTTGTACCTACTTCAATACAAATCGAAGTTTTATTTAACCGCCGAGACCATCATCCTACATCCTGGACCTCGGCGCTCAAACAATTGTCTGTCTGTCCGTCTGTCTGTCTGTCTGTCTGTCTCCACGCTTTATCTCACTAACCGTGATAGCTAGAAAGCTGAAAATTTCACAAATGATGTATTTCTGTAGCCGCTATAACAAAAAATACTAAAAACGAAAAAAAAAATAAGGGGGATGGAGTACGGAACCCTTCATGCGCGAGTCCAAATCGCACTTGGCCGGTTTTTTTAGAATTTCGTATCGAGAGAGTAAAAAGGGGCCTTGTTACTAAGACTTCGTAGTCCGTCCTTCCGGCAGTCACCAAACTGTATATCATGATCTATGATAGCTAGAACTGAAATTTTCAGAGCTAGCCTCTTCTGACACAGACAGAGAAATATTGAGCATAAAATACCACGCTTGCTCAATCCATGTTTCCTTGAGGTGTTTTCCTTCAAAACGACAAAATACTAAAAACTAGTCGTTTCCTATCGTTTCACCTGCATTCTGAAGTAGCTGAAAGTCTACACGACCAAAACAAAACTTAGTCTGTAATCGACTCTGCGGCGTTGTTTATCTGAATTAATATTGTTTGTTTGTACATACATACTATGAATCTACATACTAGCAATCATACTTTAAGTTTGTAGGTACCGATTTGAAAGATTCTTTCTTGTTGAAAACCTACACTATCCCCACCGTGCATCGGAGAGCACGTTAATGTCAGTCCTGCGCCTGATCTCTTACCGGTCGTGTCGGATTGCCGTCCCATCGGGTTATGAGAGTGCGGGAATAGGGAGTGCACCTGTGTCTGCGCAAATGCTTGTGCACTATAATATGTCCTGCGCAGCTGGCTGATCTCCTTATATGAGAACATAGGCTATATTTTATCCAGTTACGCGAAGTAAATTGAGTAAAAACAGAGGAAAAGCAAGCAATAATACAGTTTACCTGTCTGATAATGTGTGGGTAGTATTTACGAATGTAGATATTTGTATTCCCAAAATTATAATCCCTATGAATATTAGAACTACTACGACCACTAGAACTATTGTAGTTTTCTTCATTTTGGAATGGAATTTTGATGACTGGTCAAGAAAGTATATGACATAGTTGTAAAAACTATAAAAATGAGGGATCCGTTGTGATGTGTGACGTTTGAAAATTTTGGGCGCGTTCTGTTTTGTTGCTGTTAATTTGGTGGGAAAGAGTTTTTATTTGCACAAATTATTGTATGTTTACATGTGAGAATGGAAGAAGAGCTTGTGGCAAAGTCAAAGCTGCGCAGATCGATCGATTATTGAGTTAAGCAACTCTGGACGCGGTTGGTCCGTGGATGTGTGACTATTTTGTCATAATGAGTTCTTCCGTGTTTCGGAAGGCACGAGAAACTGGTGTGCTCCAGCTAGGTTTCGGCTGTAATTTGACCATCTTTAGCATCGGTAGTCAGAAGCCAGAAAGTCTGACGACCAGTCTTACCTATCGGGTTGCCCGGGTAACCGGGTTGTGGAGGTCATTCAGCAGTTACTCAATGTAAAACACTGGTTCTCAGCTGCCTTCGATTAGACTGGAAGCCGACCACAACATACCATAATATGGGAAATGGCTAGGCAGATGATGACGACATACGAGAATGGAAGTTTGCTAGTTAAGAAATTAAACTAGCTTCCTTCATGAGTAAATAACTATTTCCCGCGGTTCAACCTGGGTTTCAAGGGAAGGGCTTTTAACTTAAAATTCGGAAAGATAAACAAACAGACAGAATTATTTTCACATTTATAATATTATCGAGGATATTAGTAAGTAGGTACTAACCTCCTCATTGCCATAGAATTTCATTATTTGGCTCTCTTCTCAATTAAACTCAGTACCTAAGTACTATAAGTACAGACGCCAGCACATCAACCTACCACAATCTGTCAAATTTATTCAATAGATGTATGTTCGATTGTTAAATTTTGACAGATTCGGGTAGGTTGACCTGCTGTCTGCTCCATGACAAAACTAAGAACCAAGGATCCTCCGAAAAAAACATATTAGGGAACACAAAAATGCATATCGAATTATATTTTCAAAAACGACGAATTAATAGTCTTCGCCTCATTTAGAAACCGCAATGAAAAACAAACTATCTTTACAAATTACCATACAAACGTCATTGCACCTTACTGTATTGACATAAGGTCGAAAATCCAAGAAGACTTTTGTCTGTGTACC
>NWSH02000583.1:157682-173726 GCA_002382865.2 Heliothis virescens
TCTGTCTGTCTGTCTGTCTGTCTGTCTGTCTGTCTGTCTGTCTGTCTGTCTGTCTGTCTGTCTGTCTGTCTGTCTCCACGCTTTATCTCACTAACCGTGATAGCTAGAAAGCTGAAAATTTCACAAATGATGTATTTCTGTAGCCGCTATAACAAAAAATACTAAAAACGAAAAAAAAAATAAGGGGGATGGAGTACGGAACCCTTCATGCGCGAGTCCAAATCGCACTTGGCCGGTTTTTTTAGAATTTCGTATCGAGAGAGTAAAAAGGGGCCTTGTTACTAAGACTTCGTAGTCCGTCCTTCCGGCAGTCACCAAACTGTATATCATGATCTATGATAGCTAGAACTGAAATTTTCAGAGCTAGCCTCTTCTGACACAGACAGAGAAATATTGAGCATAAAATACCACGCTTGCTCAATCCATGTTTCCTTGAGGTGTTTTCCTTCAAAACGACAAAATACTAAAAACTAGTCGTTTCCTATCGTTTCACCTGCATTCTGAAGTAGCTGAAAGTCTACACGACCAAAACAAAACTTAGTCTGTAATCGACTCTGCGGCGTTGTTTATCTGAATTAATATTGTTTGTTTGTACATACATACTATGAATCTACATACTAGCAATCATACTTTAAGTTTGTAGGTACCGATTTGAAAGATTCTTTCTTGTTGAAAACCTACACTATCCCCACCGTGCATCGGAGAGCACGTTAATGTCAGTCCTGCGCCTGATCTCTTACCGGTCGTGTCGGATTGCCGTCCCATCGGGTTATGAGAGTGCGGGAATAGGGAGTGCACCTGTGTCTGCGCAAATGCTTGTGCACTATAATATTTCCTGCGCAGCTGGCTGATCTCCTTATATGAGAACATAGGCTATATTTTATCCAGTTACGCGAAGTAAATTGAGTAAAAACAGAGGAAAAGCAAGCAATAATACAGTTTACCTGTCTGATAATGTGTGGGTAGTATTTACGAATGTAGATATTTGTATTCCCAAAATTATAATCCCTATGAATATTAGAACTACTACGACCACTAGAACTATTGTAGTTTTCTTCATTTTGGAATGGAATTTTGATGACTGGTCAAGAAAGTATATGACATAGTTGTAAAAACTATAAAAATGAGGGATCCGTTGTGATGTGTGACGTTTGAAAATTTTGGGCGCGTTCTGTTTTGTTGCTGTTAATTTGGTGGGAAAGAGTTTTTATTTGCACAAATTATTGTATGTTTACATGTGAGAATGGAAGAAGAGCTTGTGGCAAAGTCAAAGCTGCGCAGATCGATCGATTATTGAGTTAAGCAACTCTGGACGCGGTTGGTCCGTGGATGTGTGACTATTTTGTCATAATGAGTTCTTCCGTGTTTCGGAAGGCACGAGAAACTGGTGTGCTCCAGCTAGGTTTCGGCTGTAATTTGACCATCTTTAGCATCGGTAGTCAGAAGCCAGAAAGTCTGACGACCAGTCTTACCTATCGGGTTGCCCGGGTAACCGGGTTGTGGAGGTCATTCAGCAGTTACTCAATGTAAAACACTGGTTCTCAGCTGCCTTCGATTAGACTGGAAGCCGACCACAACATACCATAATATGGGAAATGGCTAGGCAGATGATGACGACATACGAGAATGGAAGTTTGCTAGTTAAGAAATTAAACTAGCTTCCTTCATGAGTAAATAACTATTTCCCGCGGTTCAACCTGGGTTTCAAGGGAAGGGCTTTTAACTTAAAATTCGGAAAGATAAACAAACAGACAGAATTATTTTCACATTTATAATATTATCGAGGATATTAGTAAGTAGGTACTAACCTCCTCATTGCCATAGAATTTCATTATTTGGCTCTCTTCTCAATTAAACTCAGTACCTAAGTACTATAAGTACAGACGCCAGCACATCAACCTACCACAATCTGTCAAATTTATTCAATAGATGTATGTTCGATTGTTAAATTTTGACAGATTCGGGTAGGTTGACCTGCTGTCTGCTCCATGACAAAACTAAGAACCAAGGATCCTCCGAAAAAAACATATTAGGGAACACAAAAATGCATATCGAATTATATTTTCAAAAACGACGAATTAATAGTCTTCGCCTCATTTAGAAACCGCAATGAAAAACAAACTATCTTTACAAATTACCATACAAACGTCATTGCACCTTACTGTATTGACATAAGGTCGAAAATCCAAGAAGACTTTTGTCTGTGTACCGGTCAAGGGAAAATAAACCTTATGTATGAAATGTTAACGTAGAGAATAGATTAAATGGTGTATAATAGGGGGTCATAGAACATTAGTTTGCGAACCATAGGCAATCGATTTGGGGATGAATTTGTATCTATTTTGTTGTTGACGTCATTGATTTTGATTTAAAATAAATTGCTATAAGGGTTCTGTAGCTACATAAAAATTGCCCCTTCATATCATCAGCCGAAACTTTTCCCAACTATGTTGGAGTCGGCTTCCAGTCTAACCAGATGCAGCTGAGTACCAGTGTGCCACATGGAGCGACTGCTTGTCTGACCTCAACAACCCAGTTACTCGAGCAACCCGATATCTCTTTGCAAGACTGGTTGTCAGACGTTCTGGCTACTGACTACCCGTAACGACTGCCAAAAATGGTCAAATGACAGCCTTGTCACTTCATGACCTGGGATAATCATTAAACATCCACAGTTACACATTAACTGAATGTCAAAAAATATTTATTCAAAACTTGGCTGCAACACAGCACTTTTTGTACGTCAGAACAAAAGACAGTTCCCAAAATGTATTTTTCCTAGCAAGAACAGTCTCAAGAATCCACCTATGTAGGTATTTTATCCTACCAAGAAGAGTCCCAACAAGCTCCCCAGCATCACATATTTTTCTCCATAGATTATACTTAACAAAAACAATCAAAATTAAGCCAAAACTCCTCCTAATGAGATGACCGTTAACTCTCAGATTGCCTGATATCGCGTGACCCCCTCTCTCTAAACCAATAGTTTATTCGCCATGTGGTTTAGAAATTAACAGTTAAATACGATACTGTGGTCGCCATTAACGGATAATGAGGATGGTCAGGCAGGTCAATGACTTTTGTATAATTGCAATGCAATATTGCGTTTTAGTTTGGGTTTTCGATAGCAAAATGAGTAAGTAGATGTTTTTTTTTTTTAAGAAACGGAGAGAATAACCTACCTTCTGGAATAAGTAATTTATCATATCTTTACAATAGTAATTGGCGTCTAGGCCGATAGTCACACCACAGCGGCCGTTCTTGCTAAGGTGATAAGCCAGCTGCGCAGGACATAGGTACTTATGCGTACGCGTATTATAGTGCACGCACATTTAGGCAGACCCAAGTGCATTCTCTATTCCCTCGATCTCACAGCGCGATGGGACGGACATCCAACACCACCGGAGAGAGATCAGGCGCAGGACCGACATTGACGTGCGACACGATGCAAGGATGTATCAATAACCAACTTTCAAGCTTTGGGTTGCTTTGTAAAAGTTTCTTAAAAGATGTCGGCCTGGTCCAAAATTTCAAGTGCTATGAAAACCATGCGCAGATAAATCATGCCGAAAATTCGCCAATATGAATGCATGATATTAATTTATTCAGATAATGAAGATCCACATTAATACAAATCACAAAATGTTCATCGAAATAATACAATGTAGCAAAACCATTGATCGATACAAATTGTGTAAAGACTAGTCAGTTGTGCAAACAGTTGTAAGTGGTTCAACTATCAAGTTAAACCCTTTGTTTGTGCTGTGTGTTTGTTTATTGTCAACGTGTTCAGTTACTGGATAATGGCAACAGCAATATAAGTATGATTTTAGCCGTTTCTCGAGGTTTCACCCGCGTATACGGAAACCACTTCCCGTACATTTTTTTATCGATGGGAAATCATCAGATGACCTCTCTCGCTGAGGGTGACAGCGTGAGGGAGTGTCAGACTCTTACTGACTAAAACCCACCGTGTTCCTTCGGGAGCCCTTTCGTACCACGATCGCGTTACTGACAGGCTCTGGCCCTAGTTAGCCCCATATAAATAAACAAATGCCATATATCTATGTAGAAAACAGCCCACCAAATGCGATTGTTCAACTAATTTCTGCTTTTTCAGTTCTTAAGTTGAGGTTTTTCAAGCCAGCGAGTTTCTTAAATTATACATTTTTAACTAGCTTCCGCCAGCGGTTTCACCCGCTTCCCGAGGAAACTTCTTCACGGACCCCGAAAAAAGTAGCATATACGTTGGTCTGATTAATTACTGAGTTTCATAAAAAAAACGGAAGGAGTAACAAACAAACACACAAACTTACGCATTTATTACGTTAGTAGGATATTCGTAAAAAATGCTATCCATTACCATCCATTCAATTGGATCGACAGAGCATTTTAATCGTATCACTTCAGTAGTAAAATCCCCGCGTTCAGTAATCAGATTTAACTGAACATAAATATCAGTTAGCAGTAACTGCGCACTTTAACTCGCAAGTTAACTGTGTCGAAGGGAGTGTGATAGATGGTTCACTAAAATATATCTTAGTTAAATTGAATTGGTATTGATATCTTGTTTTGGTATGTTTAAAATAGAAATATTTGATCTATATTCCATTTCAGCAGGCATGTATTTAAAGATAAACAATCTTGATATAAGTACAGACAACAGCACATCAAGTTACCACAATCTGTCAAATTTCTGCAATAGACTTTCAACCTTATCACAATGGAGGTAGGTTAATGTTTGATTGGTAAAATTTGACAGATTCGTATACGTTGACCTGCTGTCGTCGTCTGTACCTAAATGTAAAAAAGAATCATTTTGCTAAAAATCAATGTAAAACAAACACTACATATAACAACAGTAATTTAATGTATTGCATCTTTATTTAAGGCAGTAACTGTAGTTTATTGATTTAATATGTATTTATGTAAAAAGTCCTATTAAAGTTATAGGAGTATAGTTTACAGATTCAGAAAAGGTAGACAAATTCGAGCTGGGCAATATCTCGTCCATGTCAAACTGGCCCGCGGGCGAAATGAAGATTTTCAGGCCACACTCGCCCTAAAACCTTTTCATGGCTAAACAAGTTGTTATCAAGAAAAACTGAATTTCATTGACCTTCGCAAAAAGTGCAGCATTTTTCAATATCACAAAACAGTAGCTTAAATTACACAAAATAAACTTATAACTTATAATATTTTTTGCAAATTAACTAGCAACTAAGCAGCTCGTTAACCATAAATAATCTTGCAGCCATACATCACACTTACGTCTCCCCTTCAGTTACATCTCCTCACATCCGCGCACTGATGCGTGTGCGCTTGGCAATTTACAAACGGGGTGCCTGTCAGGCTCGTCTTTACCCTATTTGTTGTATTTTTCCGACTGCAGATATGGATATTGTGTTTTATCGGCCGTTTTATGCCACAATTCCCAATAGGTGAGAGTGAGGTTTGTTGGTACTGAAACGGCTGGACTGATTGAAATATTTGTCATGGAAATGGGACTGATAGACAGTCCCCCAAACCTGTTAGGGGTAAATTTCGGGGCTGTTGGTGAAATTGGGCATTAGACATTTTCCTCGCAGACTGGCCGTAGCACGCTCCAAATTGACAAAGATGGCCTTTGGCGAAGGCTTTGGCCCAGCTGTAGGGAAATTATAATAGGTTAAGTGAAAACAAATAACTTCTAATTTTTTGCTTCCGTCGGTCGATGGCCGCACGCGACAGAGCAAGCACTGGAATCCCAGCTTAAACTTCGCTAAGAAATGCTTACAATTTATTAAGTATTTCTTCAACCCAGACAATTTTCCACACTTCCCCGATCCCTTTTGTCCAAAAAATCCGTACAAGCAAGTTGTACACATAATAATATATCAAGTAACTGAACGTGGATGCCGTATGTAAATGTGAGGGCAATGAGGCGAGTCTGTATCGAGAGGGCGGGCTTGATATATTGCCTGACTTGATCACGTCTCCCTAAAGGGAGAGATTCTTTGGAATGATGTTCGGAATGCGGGATTGTTCGTACGAGTTACCGTAGCCCTGGTATTGTAGGCTCCAGAAGGAACACGGTGGGTTTTAGTAAGTAAGAGTCTGACACTCCCTCATGCTGCACCCACAGCAGAAGGTGTTTTTCATAATTTCTCATTAAAAAAACAAGATGAGATTCCTCCGGTGTGCGANCACTCCATAGGTTTCGAAGCACTTGTCCTTGGTCGTGATCGTCAAATCGTACTTATCAAAGTGATTGGTCAAGTATAGCTTCTTGTCCATTGTAGAGACAGTTCTCCAGACGCTTGCTTCGACCTCCTTTGCCTCGTTCTCATCGAAGTCTGCTGGCTGCATGATGGTATGGTAATGTTCCACGTTCATCCTGGCTACTGCGATGTCGTACTTCGGATTAGGCTGGGTCATGTTGTATTTCTCATGGACCCTCCAGAAGAGGATGGGGAAGGAATGGGTCTTGTTGCGGGCGAAGTCTTGGAAGATGATCACGCGGTGAGAGTGGCCTGAAAGCCTGGAGGTGAAAATAAAGAATTTAATGGTGTAGTTCAGCTTCTAGAAGGAAATAACAATTATTTGGAAACAATGTTCTGAATTATTTAGAATTTGATATTTTTTCAAATCTTTAAAGACGTTAAAATTAAATACAGAAGGGCTTGAATAGATAGTGAGATAGGAATTATTAATAATGCAAGGTAAGATAATATTACAATTCAATAATAGGTACCTTCACTGGGTACACCAGTATTTTATAAAAGGCGGTGCATAACCGACGGTAAATCTAAGGGAATTATTAATATTGTAACGGGTTGTCGTCCCATCGGACTATGAGAGTTGAGAAATAGGGATGCACCTGTGTTTGTGTATCAAAAGCGTGTGAACCATACACATGTGTGTAAATGTATGTACATGACATTGTCATTGTATGTTTGCATGCGTGCTTACGCAAGTTATGTCCCTAGAAGCTGGCTGATCTTCGAGAACAGCCGTAGCTAAATATAGCAGACACGAAACAGAATCAAACTAACCTGCAATGTGCAGCAGCAACGACCCACTTCGTCATGATGACGCTGGCGAAACACGCAAACGTCCAGAGACCGGTGGCATTCCTCGTGATGGCTGCCAGGTAAGGAAACCTGCTGACTAGTGTGTCGTTTATCCTATTCTCTGCCAGGGAGATCACGTGACGAAGGCGCAGGGAATGGGGACACGGCCTGAGGAGAAGAATATAAATGTGTTTGGAGAAGGAACTTTTGTTTTTTAGGGTTCCGTACCCAAAGGGTAAAACGGGATCCTATTACTAAGACTTCATTGTGTTCCGGACCGTCACATCGCGCCGGCCTATGAAGTCGCGCCAGCACACGTCACCGTGCGCCCCACCTAAGCTGGGCCCTCACCATACGCCGGACCCCCGGACACTCGCTCACCGACCCCGGTCGCGCATACATGACCGCACGCGCATCGCGCGACTACTCTTGTACCTACTTCAATACAAATCGAAGTTTTATTTAACCGCCGAGACCATCATCCTACATCCTGGACCTCGGCGCTCAAACAATTGTCTGTCTGTCCGTCTGTCTGTCTGTCTGTCTGTCTCCACGCTTTATCTCACTAACCGTGATAGCTAGAAAGCTGAAAATTTCACAAATGATGTATTTCTGTAGCCGCTATAACAAAAAATACTAAAAACGAAAAAAAAAATAAGGGGGATGGAGTACGGAACCCTTCATGCGCGAGTCCAAATCGCACTTGGCCGGTTTTTTTAGAATTTCGTATCGAGAGAGTAAAAAGGGGCCTTGTTACTAAGACTTCGTAGTCCGTCCTTCCGGCAGTCACCAAACTGTATATCATGATCTATGATAGCTAGAACTGAAATTTTCAGAGCTAGCCTCTTCTGACACAGACAGAGAAATATTGAGCATAAAATACCACGCTTGCTCAATCCATGTTTCCTTGAGGTGTTTTCCTTCAAAACGACAAAATACTAAAAACTAGTCGTTTCCTATCGTTTCACCTGCATTCTGAAGTAGCTGAAAGTCTACACGACCAAAACAAAACTTAGTCTGTAATCGACTCTGCGGCGTTGTTTATCTGAATTAATATTGTTTGTTTGTACATACATACTATGAATCTACATACTAGCAATCATACTTTAAGTTTGTAGGTACCGATTTGAAAGATTCTTTCTTGTTGAAAACCTACACTATCCCCACCGTGCATCGGAGAGCACGTTAATGTCAGTCCTGCGCCTGATCTCTTACCGGTCGTGTCGGATTGCCGTCCCATCGGGTTATGAGAGTGCGGGAATAGGGAGTGCACCTGTGTCTGCGCAAATGCTTGTGCACTATAATATTTCCTGCGCAGCTGGCTGATCTCCTTATATGAGAACATAGGCTATATTTTATCCAGTTACGCGAAGTAAATTGAGTAAAAACAGAGGAAAAGCAAGCAATAATACAGTTTACCTGTCTGATAATGTGTGGGTAGTATTTACGAATGTAGATATTTGTATTCCCAAAATTATAATCCCTATGAATATTAGAACTACTACGACCACTAGAACTATTGTAGTTTTCTTCATTTTGGAATGGAATTTTGATGACTGGTCAAGAAAGTATATGACATAGTTGTAAAAACTATAAAAATGAGGGATCCGTTGTGATGTGTGACGTTTGAAAATTTTGGGCGCGTTCTGTTTTGTTGCTGTTAATTTGGTGGGAAAGAGTTTTTATTTGCACAAATTATTGTATGTTTACATGTGAGAATGGAAGAAGAGCTTGTGGCAAAGTCAAAGCTGCGCAGATCGATCGATTATTGAGTTAAGCAACTCTGGACGCGGTTGGTCCGTGGATGTGTGACTATTTTGTCATAATGAGTTCTTCCGTGTTTCGGAAGGCACGAGAAACTGGTGTGCTCCAGCTAGGTTTCGGCTGTAATTTGACCATCTTTAGCATCGGTAGTCAGAAGCCAGAAAGTCTGACGACCAGTCTTACCTATCGGGTTGCCCGGGTAACCGGGTTGTGGAGGTCATTCAGCAGTTACTCAATGTAAAACACTGGTTCTCAGCTGCCTTCGATTAGACTGGAAGCCGACCACAACATACCATAATATGGGAAATGGCTAGGCAGATGATGACGACATACGAGAATGGAAGTTTGCTAGTTAAGAAATTAAACTAGCTTCCTTCATGAGTAAATAACTATTTCCCGCGGTTCAACCTGGGTTTCAAGGGAAGGGCTTTTAACTTAAAATTCGGAAAGATAAACAAACAGACAGAATTATTTTCACATTTATAATATTATCGAGGATATTAGTAAGTAGGTACTAACCTCCTCATTGCCATAGAATTTCATTATTTGGCTCTCTTCTCAATTAAACTCAGTACCTAAGTACTATAAGTACAGACGCCAGCACATCAACCTACCACAATCTGTCAAATTTATTCAATAGATGTATGTTCGATTGTTAAATTTTGACAGATTCGGGTAGGTTGACCTGCTGTCTGCTCCATGACAAAACTAAGAACCAAGGATCCTCCGAAAAAAACATATTAGGGAACACAAAAATGCATATCGAATTATATTTTCAAAAACGACGAATTAATAGTCTTCGCCTCATTTAGAAACCGCAATGAAAAACAAACTATCTTTACAAATTACCATACAAACGTCATTGCACCTTACTGTATTGACATAAGGTCGAAAATCCAAGAAGACTTTTGTCTGTGTACCGGTCAAGGGAAAATAAACCTTATGTATGAAATGTTAACGTAGAGAATAGATTAAATGGTGTATAATAGGGGGTCATAGAACATTAGTTTGCGAACCATAGGCAATCGATTTGGGGATGAATTTGTATCTATTTTGTTGTTGACGTCATTGATTTTGATTTAAAATAAATTGCTATAAGGGTTCTGTAGCTACATAAAAATTGCCCCTTCATATCATCAGCCGAAACTTTTCCCAACTATGTTGGAGTCGGCTTCCAGTCTAACCAGATGCAGCTGAGTACCAGTGTGCCACATGGAGCGACTGCTTGTCTGACCTCAACAACCCAGTTACTCGAGCAACCCGATATCTCTTTGCAAGACTGGTTGTCAGACGTTCTGGCTACTGACTACCCGTAACGACTGCCAAAAATGGTCAAATGACAGCCTTGTCACTTCATGACCTGGGATAATCATTAAACATCCACAGTTACACATTAACTGAATGTCAAAAAATATTTATTCAAAACTTGGCTGCAACACAGCACTTTTTGTACGTCAGAACAAAAGACAGTTCCCAAAATGTATTTTTCCTAGCAAGAACAGTCTCAAGAATCCACCTATGTAGGTATTTTATCCTACCAAGAAGAGTCCCAACAAGCTCCCCAGCATCACATATTTTTCTCCATAGATTATACTTAACAAAAACAATCAAAATTAAGCCAAAACTCCTCCTAATGAGATGACCGTTAACTCTCAGATTGCCTGATATCGCGTGACCCCCTCTCTCTAAACCAATAGTTTATTCGCCATGTGGTTTAGAAATTAACAGTTAAATACGATACTGTGGTCGCCATTAACGGATAATGAGGATGGTCAGGCAGGTCAATGACTTTTGTATAATTGCAATGCAATATTGCGTTTTAGTTTGGGTTTTCGATAGCAAAATGAGTAAGTAGATGTTTTTTTTTTTTAAGAAACGGAGAGAATAACCTACCTTCTGGAATAAGTAATTTATCATATCTTTACAATAGTAATTGGCGTCTAGGCCGATAGTCACACCACAGCGGCCGTTCTTGCTAAGGTGATAAGCCAGCTGCGCAGGACATAGGTACTTATGCGTACGCGTATTATAGTGCACGCACATTTAGGCAGACCCAAGTGCATTCTCTATTCCCTCGATCTCACAGCGCGATGGGACGGACATCCAACACCACCGGAGAGAGATCAGGCGCAGGACCGACATTGACGTGCGACACGATGCAAGGATGTATCAATAACCAACTTTCAAGCTTTGGGTTGCTTTGTAAAAGTTTCTTAAAAGATGTCGGCCTGGTCCAAAATTTCAAGTGCTATGAAAACCATGCGCAGATAAATCATGCCGAAAATTCGCCAATATGAATGCATGATATTAATTTATTCAGATAATGAAGATCCACATTAATACAAATCACAAAATGTTCATCGAAATAATACAATGTAGCAAAACCATTGATCGATACAAATTGTGTAAAGACTAGTCAGTTGTGCAAACAGTTGTAAGTGGTTCAACTATCAAGTTAAACCCTTTGTTTGTGCTGTGTGTTTGTTTATTGTCAACGTGTTCAGTTACTGGATAATGGCAACAGCAATATAAGTATGATTTTAGCCGTTTCTCGAGGTTTCACCCGCGTATACGGAAACCACTTCCCGTACATTTTTTTATCGATGGGAAATCATCAGATGACCTCTCTCGCTGAGGGTGACAGCGTGAGGGAGTGTCAGACTCTTACTGACTAAAACCCACCGTGTTCCTTCGGGAGCCCTTTCGTACCACGATCGCGTTACTGACAGGCTCTGGCCCTAGTTAGCCCCATATAAATAAACAAATGCCATATATCTATGTAGAAAACAGCCCACCAAATGCGATTGTTCAACTAATTTCTGCTTTTTCAGTTCTTAAGTTGAGGTTTTTCAAGCCAGCGAGTTTCTTAAATTATACATTTTTAACTAGCTTCCGCCAGCGGTTTCACCCGCTTCCCGAGGAAACTTCTTCACGGACCCCGAAAAAAGTAGCATATACGTTGGTCTGATTAATTACTGAGTTTCATAAAAAAAACGGAAGGAGTAACAAACAAACACACAAACTTACGCATTTATTACGTTAGTAGGATATTCGTAAAAAATGCTATCCATTACCATCCATTCAATTGGATCGACAGAGCATTTTAATCGTATCACTTCAGTAGTAAAATCCCCGCGTTCAGTAATCAGATTTAACTGAACATAAATATCAGTTAGCAGTAACTGCGCACTTTAACTCGCAAGTTAACTGTGTCGAAGGGAGTGTGATAGATGGTTCACTAAAATATATCTTAGTTAAATTGAATTGGTATTGATATCTTGTTTTGGTATGTTTAAAATAGAAATATTTGATCTATATTCCATTTCAGCAGGCATGTATTTAAAGATAAACAATCTTGATATAAGTACAGACAACAGCACATCAAGTTACCACAATCTGTCAAATTTCTGCAATAGACTTTCAACCTTATCACAATGGGGGTAGCTTAATGTTTGATTGGTAAAATTTGACAGATTCGTATACGTTGACCTGCTGTCGTCGTCTGTACCTAAATGTAAAAAAGAATCATTTTGCTAAAAATCAATGTAAAACAAACACTACATATAACAACAGTAATTTAATGTATTGCATCTTTATTTAAGGCAGTAACTGTAGTTTATTGATTTAATATGTATTTATGTAAAAAGTCCTATTAAAGTTATAGGAGTATAGTTTACAGATTCAGAAAAGGTAGACAAATTCGAGCTGGGCAATATCTCGTCCATGTCAAACTGGCCCGCGGGCGAAATGAAGATTTTCAGGCCACACTCGCCCTAAAACCTTTTCATGGCTAAACAAGTTGTTATCAAGAAAAACTGAATTTCATTGACCTTCGCAAAAAGTGCAGCATTTTTCAATATCACAAAACAGTAGCTTAAATTACACAAAATAAACTTATAACTTATAATATTTTTTGCAAATTAACTAGCAACTAAGCAGCTCGTTAACCATAAATAATCTTGCAGCCATACATCACACTTACGTCTCCCCTTCAGTTACATCTCCTCACATCCGCGCACTGATGCGTGTGCGCTTGGCAATTTACAAACGGGGTGCCTGTCAGGCTCGTCTTTACCCTATTTGTTGTATTTTTCCGACTGCAGATATGGATATTGTGTTTTATCGGCCGTTTTATGCCACAATTCCCAATAGGTGAGAGTGAGGTTTGTTGGTACTGAAACGGCTGGACTGATTGAAATATTTGTCATGGAAATGGGACTGATAGACAGTCCCCCAAACCTGTTAGGGGTAAATTTCGGGGCTGTTGGTGAAATTGGGCATTAGACATTTTCCTCGCAGACTGGCCGTAGCACGCTCCAAATTGACAAAGATGGCCTTTGGCGAAGGCTTTGGCCCAGCTGTAGGGAAATTATAATAGGTTAAGTGAAAACAAATAACTTCTAATTTTTTGCTTCCGTCGGTCGATGGCCGCACGCGACAGAGCAAGCACTGGAATCCCAGCTTAAACTTCGCTAAGAAATGCTTACAATTTATTAAGTATTTCTTCAACCCAGACAATTTTCCACACTTCCCCGATCCCTTTTGTCCAAAAAATCCGTACAAGCAAGTTGTACACATAATAATATATCAAGTAACTGAACGTGGATGCCGTATGTAAATGTGAGGGCAATGAGGCGAGTCTGTATCGAGAGGGCGGGCTTGATATATTGCCTGACTTGATCACGTCTCCCTAAAGGGAGAGATTCTTTGGAATGATGTTCGGAATGCGGGATTGTTCGTACGAGTTACCGTAGCCCTGGTATTGTAGGCTCCAGAAGGAACACGGTGGGTTTTAGTAAGTAAGAGTCTGACACTCCCTCATGCTGCACCCACAGCAGAAGGTGTTTTTCATAATTTCTCATTAAAAAAACAAGATGAGATTCCTCCGGTGTGCGACACTGTGACGCACACAAATGTATCTTCTGGTGTACTCGCTCTAGCAAACAGTAACACATTGCGTGCGAACATTTGTAACATGTCCGCGAAACTGCTACCTTTGTGCGCGAACACGTGCTAGCTGTGGACTCGCGTTTTGTTGCTAAATAGAAGATGTAGTAGCTTTTCTAAGGTTAAGGCATTCGGTATTGATCATTGAACGTCTTTTTAACAAGACGAGCGTGGTGATTTTTCAAAGGAATCTCTTGTAAAAGGAATGTTCGTCTAGTATTGAAGTTTGTTGCGATCTTCATGAACATTTCATTTTGATCTACCAGAACTACTGATATCCGAAGCCCGATACGCTAATTCATACCGCAGTTTATTCCAGTCATAAAACCCTCGAGGACGAACTAATCCAGTCACAATCAACATTTGCAAACTACACTACTGAAACAGTTAATAATACCAAAATATTTCCAAACCCTAAGTTGTTACCCAAAAAGTAAACCCATCACCCCGTCACGCCATTGTGGCACAAGACAGTCAAATGTGCAGCCTCAGCGGAGTCAACAGATCGCTACTTCCGACGTTTCCTGTGACGTCACTGCCGGGGGCTCGCAGGATGTGTAGGGTGACCATGATTGTGGAGAAACCGAGACAGGTTTGTTGGCCAAAATGGGAACTAAAGTTTGACAGACGAAGAGATCAGTATTAAGTTCAGATACCAGCACTTCAACCTACCTCAATATCTCGAATTACTTTAATAGATTTTCTGCGTTATCTTTTAGGTTGTTCTGCTGTTGTCTGTTTATACCAGATTTAAGAACTACTCTCAAAAATTGAAGTAAGGTTATTTGGTTTGGTTGATTAAGAAAAAACAACAAATTGTAGGTCCAAGTTTTCAGATCTGTATTATACGACAATTACAGACAAGGGTGTTCAAGACTGCAACAGATTTTACTTAATGTCCGCCAACTTCATAAAATATCGCGTGTTTTATATTTGGACTTTCATAGTTTAGGTTTTAGAAGTAAGACAGCAGACGCTCCGTTTACCAACTGACCAAGAAAATCTTATATTTTCCTCAAAATCACGCACAAATCCCAAAATTTCAATAAAAGCAGTAGTCCACTCCATGGCCACCCTACTCCGAACAATTTGTAACTATAGGACACGCTCATAAAGTTTTACTGTCGGCTCTATAATATTAATATACATCTCTACTACACATACATACATACAAATATATATATACAAAACTGTAGGGGATGCAAGTCATCTGCTTCTGTAGCCATTGATTGATTGAGAATAGGCGATACAGATCATTGACTATAGCTAAGTATAGGATTTTTTATGGAGGCCGAAAGATGGAAAATGGTTTTACTGATATAGTTGAGTTTTGCAAGTTTTTATAGCTTGTTTTGATAATCAGTGGGGGTCATCTTGGAAGGTTTTTTTGCACCAACAACTTCCTCTAGACTTGGAATTTTAAATTTTGAATCAATACCTATTAAATGAGACCCAGATAATCTATACCTTTACTAAAGGCCCGTTTACACATTGCGATTTCATTGCCCGTTGCTTGCCATTTTATTGCAGCAAGATGCTACTTGCACTGTGTAAACGTAATCGTGCAGTAGGTAAATGGTCGCCTGTCAAATATCTTCTTCTTATATATTATTATTATATATATAAAACTCAAAGTCCTGACTGATTCACTGACTCATCATCGCAGGGCCCAAACCCGTGAACCTATAAAGTTGAAATTTTTCACAGAGGTTCATCTTAAGACTCTCACCAGGGATAAGAAAGGATTTTTTGAAATTCGTGTCCTAAGGGTTGAAATAGGGGTTGAAACTTTGTATGGGAAATGGATATTAATTACGAATTTCGAGATGAAACTTCGTGAAGTTACTCCTTAAAATAAATAAATAAACACGTGTTTCACAATTTTTCGAAATACATCATTTAAAGGGTTAAAATGGGGTTGACGTTTAAAATGGGGTTGACAATTTTTATGGTGAACTAATCAACGCAGGGCCCAAACCTGTGAACCTATAAAGCTGAAATTTTGCACAAAGGTTCATATTAAGACCCTCACGCGAGATAAGAAAGGATTTTTCAAAATTCGTCTTCTAAGGGATGGAAATAGGGGTTGAAATTTGTATGGCGATTGAAAATTACTTACGAATTTCGACATGAAACTCCGTGAAATTACTCTTTAAAATAAATAAGTAAACACGTGTTTCGCCATTTTTTGATATTCCACCCCTAAGGGGTTGAAATAGGGGTTGAAACTCTGTATGGCGAATGAAAATTACTTACGAATTTCGACATGAAACTTCGTGAA
>NWSH02000584.1:23549-38628 GCA_002382865.2 Heliothis virescens
GAGTTTGTTTGTTTGAACGCGCTAATCTCAGGAACTACTGGTCCGATTTGAAAAATTCTTTCAGTGTTAGATAGCCCATTTATCGAGGAAGGCTATAGGCTACTTTTTATCCGGGTGCGCCTGCGGTTCTGCCTGCGGTTTCACCCGCGTCCCGTGGGGAGTAGTTCCCACGGGACGCGGGTGAAACCGCAGGCAGAAGCTAGTATAGATATCCAAGTTACTGTCTATTTATCTTGTTTTAATAGACAGCTATGATAGTCTTTACTGTTTTAAATTATTCTTTTGTGTCTGTTAATATAATGGTGTAGTTTTTCAACTTTTATAACTCTGTTATTCTTTTTATTCACTTTTTTTACAATATATATTTTCATGTATAATGTAATAAGAGGAATATTTTTTTCGTTTGTTTGTACCCAAAGGCTCCGAAACGACTGCATCAATTCTTTCACTGTTTGAAAGCTAGACTATTCCCGGGTAACATATATTTTATCTGGGTATGGACAGTAGTTCCCATGGGACACGGGTGAAACCACCGAAAACCAGCTAGTTTTAAATATTCACACAACACTTTTTAATATGACTACAAAATAAACCTAAAAACGTTATCTTAAAACAATTAAATTTTGGAAGTTGACAAAAAAATACTATTTTAAAAGAATTATCTCTATTTGGTTCTGTTCTATAAAATTGTTAAGCAGGATGTAGATAAAACAGACAACTTTATTTTTGGATAAAACAAATTAGATATAAATTGAAATGCTGTAAAAATGTAACAGTATTACATATGCCTACTAATATTATAAATGCGAAAGTAACTCTGTCTGTCTGTCTGTTACGCTTTCACGCCTAATCCAGTGAGCCGATTTTGATGAAATTTGGTACAGAGATAGAATAGACCCTGAGGAACAACATAGGCTACTTTTTATCCGGGTACGGGAAATAGTTTCCTCAGGAAGCGGGTGAAGCCGCTGGCAGAAGCTAGTCTAAGTATAAAATTAAGTTAAACTAGTATTTGTCCTGGCTTATCTCTTAAATGGCAGAACTGTGTAATATTGATGTGACTTTCACTGACAGATAGCTGATGTAACAAGGAGTAACTTAGCATAATTTTGTCCGGGTGCTGGAAGTAGACTTCTTTCGGGAACAGTTAGTAATAAATATAAATAATTCTTTACTTATAGTATACTAGCGACCCGCCCCGGCTTCGCACGGGTGCAATGCAAAATAACAGTATTTCTGCACCATTTAATAGATGTTTTTATACATACATATAAACCTTCTTCTTCAATCACTCTATCTATTCAAACCGCATCAAAATCCGTTGCGTCGTTTTAAAGATTTAAGCGTACATAGGGATATAGGGACAGAGAAAGCGACTTTGTTTTATACGATGTAGTTGAGCTTGTTGATTTGGTCAAAGACACGTTGGAAGTTAGTGGCGAGATAAATATTTGAAACAGTCAACAATGCACAATAAAAAATATTAACATTCATGAGTTATTTCATTTATAACTTGGTTTAAAAATAACTATGAGTAACACGTTTCACTTATAACTTTAAAAATATGTTGACGATTCATTTTATTTTACAAATGTAATAAAAGAGAATTATCTTATTTTTCTTTGTTTGTGCAGACAACAGCACATCAAGTTACCACAATCTGTAAATTTTTTGCGTTAGATTTTCAACCTTATCACAATAGTGGAAGGTAGATGTTCGATTGGTAAAATTTGACAGATTGGTATACGTTGACCTGCTGTTGTCTGTACCCTAAAGGTTTCGAAACTACTGAACCGATTTGAAAAATTCTTTCACTGTTGGAAAGGTAGACTATCCCCTTGTTACACAGGCTATATTTTGTCCGGGTTCGATAAGAAGTTCCCCGGAAAGCGAGTGGAACCGCGGGGAAACAGCAAGTTTAATGTTAATTGTTATTTTAAATGCTATTTGTCTGTGCAAATGCAAAAAATAATTATATTTTCTCAACAGTTCATTGTACGTGCAACCTTGTTTCAAATTGATTACTTGTGCAGCAATGATACTGTTTACTGTCCATATATAGTTGGTCTAGTTGTCGCATAGCCGACTGCTGCGCACGAGGTCTTGGGTTCCCGGGTCGGACCGAAATCGCTTTGTGGGTTTTAGAAAGTTTCACAAAGCAGCCCGGAGTCTGGAAGTTGGTAATTGATACACTCGTGCATCGGAGAGCACGTTAATGTTGGTCCTGTGCCTGATCTGTGCGGTCGTGTCGGATTGCCGTTTCATCGGGTTATGAGAGTGAGTCAGTACCTTGCAAGACCGACATTAACATGCGACACGATGCACGGGTGTATCAATCACCAACTTCCAACTCCGGGCTGCTTTATGAAAGTTTTTAAGACCCCACGATTTCGGCTCATGATACTACGACTACTAGATCAACGAGGCAGTTGATAAGTCTAATACTACCACATTTATCAATGTAGGTCCAATTGCACTAAGAAATATATATTTATCTTAATAAACGTGGGTTGTACTGTGTCACCCATTACTAATATACTTTAAATAGACTGTTGCCACATCGAGATAACGCTGTAGAAGTTTCATATAGGTAGTATTTTTAGATGTTTATTGATGAATAATAGAAAATTTCCTCAGTGTTTCGGAATTCACGTTAAATTGGGGGGTGGCATCCGTCATTTGAACACCTTTGGCATTCGTTATGCGTAGGTAATCAAAACGCCAGAAAGACTGACAACTTGTCTTGCCAAGGGGTATCGGGTTGCCCGGGTAACTGGCTTGAGGAGGACTAGACAGGCAGTCGCTCCATCAGCGGCATCCGGTTAAACTGGAAGCCGACTGCAATATAGTTGGGAAAAGCAGGTGATAATATTAATGATCATGTTATTTTGTTGACAGAACAATCTATGGATGGTGATAAACTGTGCTACGATGATGACAGACTGTACCACTCTGACCATGGCAGCGATGACAGCCCACTACTCTCACACAGGTGAGTACCAGCCATGCGATTCTCTAACTGACACATCATAGATGACAACAACGACGACCTCACAAATGACAAGCTTTTCGGTTTGAAGGATAAAATCGAAGGCGAAGTCGTCGTTGTCGTCGAAGGCGAGGATGATTTTTCATACATTTGGAACCATATTTTAGTTCTATGTTGCGCCGTCAACATCGTTGAAGCGCTGCGATCGCGCACTTATAGATGTTGCAACGATGATTTCTTGGTTGTAAAGATGTTTTGCGTTAGAGCATCACCCCCCTGCATCTAGTTCATTAAGGGTCATGGCACGGCACGGCACAGGGCAGCTCCAACCCAGGGATTAACTTGTCATTTGAATTTTACCCTTAAATCTAATCTCATACTAGCTTCTGCCAGCGGTTTCACCCGCGTCCCGCGCGAACTACTCGGCGCACTCGGATAAAAAATAGCCTGTAGCCTTCCTCGATAAATGGGCTATCTAACACTGAAAGAATTTTTCAAATTGGACCAGTACTTCCTGAGATTAGCGCGTTCAAACAAACAAACTCTTCAGCTTTATAATATTAGTATGTATAGATAATATGCTCAAACATTTCCACATTGGACAATACATGTTCTACTTGGCACAACTTCGGCCAAGTCCTTAAATGAAACACCAGCTAGAATGCTGATTAGCGAATACTAATTATTATTTAATTAGTAGTTTTAACACGTTAGGTAGCTACAGTTTGAGTCTTATTCAGTTTAAATATAATTATGTAGAACAGCTGGGAAGCTATATACTAAAGTTCGTAACGTCACACTCACACACGCATGCGCATTGACGAGCATTTATGTACCTTTACCAGTGCTGTCAGTACTAACTGTCGGGTCAAGAGCTACCGCGCCAGCTAGCATTTGGTCAAATTAGGAACTAAAATTTGACAGACATTTAAATCAGTACTACCAAGTGACAACTCTACGGCTTCGATGGTGCCTACGTCATCATTTTGACAGCAAGGCTTAGCTTCATTACTGGTACATCTTTATTCAGTGGTCTTATCGAGTGTGTTATGTAGACGCTTTCTATTGGTTAATCATCAGCCTTTTAGTTGTTCCACTGCAGGGCATAGACCTCTCCTCATATCATTCTGATAATAATCATAAAAAAACTAATTTAGAACCTCCGTTTTTGGGAGTCGATTCAAAAAAGATGAGTCATGTTTCATCATCCAACGAAACAACGTCGGCGTAGCCTTTTCCTAACTATGTTGGGGTCGGCTTCCAGTTTAACCAGATGCAGGTGAGCACCAGTGTGCCACATGGAGTGACTGCCTATCTGACCTTCTTAACCCCGTTACCCGGGCATTCCGATACCGCTTATTAAGACTGGTTATCAGACTTTCCAGCTTCTGACCACCCGTAACGACTGCCAACGATGGTCAAATGATAGCCGGGACTAATTTAATTTTATGACAAGAATGTCACCCACTCACGGCTGCGTCAAGCGTTGCTTAATCTTATGACAGATCGATCCGCGTGGCTATTACCACAGTTTAAGTATAGAACAGTTGTGAAGCTACCTACTAACGTTCGTAACGTCACACTCACACACGCACGCGCATTGACGCGACAGCACCGCAACAGTCAGTACTGACAGCACTGGTAAAGGTACATAAATGCAAGTCAATGCGCGTGCGTGTGTGAGTGTGACGTTACGAACGTTAGTAGGTAGCTTCATCTAGTCTAAACTAGTTAACGAAAGTAATGGTATTTAATGAGGTAACTACAGTAACTACCATTAATAGTCCACGTTAGATTTCGACAATACAGTTGCCAATTGACCTATTATTCGAAGCAATGAAACAGTCAATGTAATGTTACATGAACTTGCATAGATATGTGATTAGGGCTTGCAATCCGGATATCCGGATATCCGTAATATCCGGATATCCGCCAATTTTCAAATCCGGATTTTAGTAGACTTACTATCCGGATTTTTCGGATATTACGGATATTTGTCGTTCCTGCCAAAAAGTGTTACAACAACAGAGGCCTAAGCACGAGTTCCCGACTCCCTAGTTTCGCTAACGTTTACGTATCAACTGCTTCAGTGACCCATATAAAATTGTCGCAGTCGACTGATTTAAGATATTCGAATATTTCTTTAATTTTTGTCTCATTATAAATGTGATTTGTTGCCTAAACTAAGTTGATTTTACTAAGTATTTTTTATTTATTTGTACATAATCTATCTATATACATAATAATAACAGTAAAGTAAAATAAAACTTAAAACTAATACTAAAAGGCGTCGAAAAATTCCTCCCCATCGCTGCCGACCGGGAGCGTGCCCTAAAGGCTGGCAGCATTGCCACGCTGAATGCCAATGCTTAATCTTTGACCAATGTAATAGCCAGCCCTTTGGTCACGGGCTGCGTCAACCAGCCGCCTAGAAAGTTCTATAAATATAATGTGGGCATTCGGACCCCACGACCCGAAGGTTTCAACCCCAAACGGTTCGAAAATATAGTTTCCAACAAGGCCACTATATTTTCGCCGTTTGAGGTTCTCCGCAGCTGCAGCGGCAGCAGCAGCACAACACGCAGAACTTGCAAGATGGGATGGCGCAAGAGTATCGACGCAGGTCGCGTCCCACACTAAAAGCCTACCCATCTTCCAAGGGAATAACGTCATGCCGTCTCGTCTCTTACCGTCGTCGCGTGCCAAGCCATTTGGTTCTAGTATGGCTGGTACTCCGACGGCAACAAGAGCGCGACGTATAATGTCGTTTATGTTTGCGTGCCGCGCAATACGGCCAGCACTATGGCTGCACGGCAGGTCGTGATGTCCGAGGCTGGTGACAACCTCACCACAGTGACAGCATGGAGCTCCTAAACGCAAGCAGGTAGCAAGGCAGAAAGTAGTATCGTCAAACATGGTGCCAATGTTTGACGATGGTAGTTCCTGAAGCCTTAGCCCCGACTCCCATCTACCCACAGACAGTAAGCGCGTTCGCTCAGCAGGAGTAATTGCCGTTTCAATCAAACAATTCCGGGTTACTCCGCAAAGCGGCTCATCCCACTGTCTCTGGGAAGATGGATGGAAGGGCAAGTGATTTTACTAAGGTGAGTTTTTGTTGAAAAATGTAAGATCTCATTTTTATTTAAGGTAAATGCAACCACTAGAAGCGGGAAATTCAAATATAAAATGGTTTTTTCATGTATTACCTAAGTTAACATTCAATATGAGGCGTGATCTTATGATTGGCGGTTATAATATCCCACAAAGTAATTTCTGATGTCCTTGTTTAACTCCGAAACTTCTTACAATTTAAATGTAACTGTAAAAAACTTTTTATTGCGAAATATCATAGTTTCGACAGTTACATTTGAATTCAGTGAAAAATGTATGATCTCCTTATAATTTTTTTGTTTAGTACCAAACAAACAATATTAAGTTTGTATCCATTCTACAAATTATTTGTGCAGAAACGGTGTTATAATGTATATTTTTTTATGTGATTGTTACTTTAAATTTTGATTTAATTTATTATTTCTTTGTCATTTAGATAAACAGACTGATCAAAACCGGTTACAAAGTCTTTATAGTTTTTTTTTTATAAAAACATACCAAAATATCCGTATTATCCGTATTATCCGGATACTCCGGATAGTAAAAATGTTAATATTCGTATTATCCGGATAGTAAAAATGAGCGGATATTGCAAGCCCTATATGTGATACAAGATATCGATGAAACATAAATTCTACCTTGACTCTCACTTGTGTGACGGTCTCTTAATACGCATTGTCCCGCTAGATGGCGTTAATTTCCAGATTCTTAGTTTTAGTATTCTTAGTTTGTCTTAGACATTAAGTACGTTAATGTCGGTCCTAATCACTCTCCGGTGGTGTCAGATGGCCGTCCCATCGGGTTATGAGAGTGGGGGAATAGGGAGTGCACCTGTGTCACAGCAAATGCTTGTGCACTATAATATGTCCTGCGCAGCTGGCTGATCTCGTCATATGAGAACAGCCGCCATGGCCGACAATCGGCTAGGTCGCCATTATTATTATTAATGATAATGTTTAATCTTCTCCCCAGGTACGACAAAACCCGTCGGATCTCGCCGTACGTGGTCACGAAGTACGAGGAGAGAGAGAGAAGGTCAGCTCTCACCATGCTGGCCAAGTTCTTCCTATTCTGCACAGCCATGATACTATTCTGTGTGCTACTCTACATACCAGTCTATAATAAGGCTAACGACCAGGTTTCTAAAGGTAAATTATCCACTTTGACCGCATTTTTCCACTTTTGCTAGAATTTTTACATTCACCAGAAATTTTCACTTTGACCATAAGTTTTCACTTTGACCGGAATTTTCCACTTTGACCAGAATTTTCAAGAAGTGAGCTGCCGACTGCATGTGTACCGACTGTATAAAATCGGTCAGTATCTGAGGGCTACTGCACGATTCGATCGCAAACTTTTTCAACTGACTCCGTCTAGTAGTCGCGGAGCACGACTGCTGTGCACGAGGTTTCGAGTTCAATTCCCGGGTGAAGCCGAAATCGCTTTGTGGGTTTTAGAAACTTTCACAAAGCAATATTTTTAAACTTTCGCGACTTGTACATATATTTTAGATAACCACAAAGCACCTCAGAGTTTATAAGTTGTCGTAAGGTGTGACACCCCGTGCCTGGGAGGGCACGTAAAACCGGAGTCCTCGAATGCTATTCAGTAGCAGTCGTTGTTACAATTCCACGTCTGAGGCTGTCAGGCGGATTTGAGAACACTCTGACAGGCTTGTTTGTTGGGTGATTAAACCTCCTGCGAGTGAGATAAAGACAAGAAGATTTCATATGAATACATACAAACCAGTAGTGAAGCTGCGGAACTTACAATCTGCAGATGCAGTCGGCAGCTAGCTTCCAAAATGCACCTTTAGAAAGATATGACAATAATTAACAGTTTATATAAATATGTTTCTCACATTGACCGGTTATTTTCAGGAACAGTCGCGGGCTGGTCGATGCATACAAATCGCGACACAAAAATATACGTTCAACCGAATAACGTAACGACAATACACGCTCCTAAAAATACATGCGATCCAAACAAAAAACTTTTTTTACTAATAGTAGTTTGTTCGTCCACTATCAACTTCGAGCGCCGCGTAGCCATAAGAGAATCCTGGGGTAGCTATAGAAGTTATATAGAAATGTCCAAATTATATCATGCTGTCAAACAAAAGTATATTAATTACAATTATACATATGATCTATATTCAGAGAATGATGTAAATAATGTATCTAGTGATAGGTTAAAACGAGACATATCGAGCTTTAGCCGGCTATTGCCCGAATTGGCTAAAGCTTTGCAGGACAATTTGGTTAATGTGAAGACTGATAATGTACCTGAGAAGAGGTTCGATGATGAGGTCATGTTACCACAGTTTGACATGAACGAGGACCTGGCAGACCAAACTGAAGCCAACTACGATTATTATGATACCAACGTTATGAAAATCCCCCCAAAAGGGTATGAAGACACCCCCGATTTATACAAAGTATTGTCAATGTTGAAAGGCAATAAAAACTTCAGGAAAATGAAGGAGAAAATTCTACCAGATGTAGTAAATCCTGATTATAAGGTAGTTTTTCTTTTGGGGTTGCCAACTAATGATAACGATTCTACCATTCAGAATAAAATTGAAGAGGAATCGGAGAAATATTCGGATATAATACAAGAAGGTTTTGTAGATTCGTATAATAATTTAACGTTGAAGTCTATTATGATGTTGAAGTGGATTAATAATAACTGCAATAATAGTGGTGAGTTAGTCTTTAACCTTTAGTTAATGTAGGTAAAAGTTACGGTGCGTCCTACACAATCGTTTTTAGGATTCCGTACCCTTTTACCCTTTGGGTAAAAGGGTAAAACGGGACCCTATTACTAAGACTTCGTTGTCTGTCTGTCTGTAGGTCTCCACGCTGTATCTCATTAACCGTAATAGCTAGGAAGCTGAAATTTTCACAAATTATGAATTTCCGTTGCCGCTATAACAACAAATACCAAAATTCACAATAATCATACACATTCGAAAGCTACATTATCCACGAGTGACATAGGCTATATTTTATCCGGGTACGGGCAGTAATTCCCACGGGATGCGAGTGAAACCGCGGGAAAACGGCTAGTAGGTATATATAATGGTACGGAACCGTTCATACGCGAGTCAAACTCGCACTTGGCCGGTTTTTTGCAATTTCACCTAAAACCAACCCCCGTTTCAAATCACCTCCATTTTAAAATTTCATCAAAATCTGTACAGCCAAAAGTAAATTTGGCACAGTACATGTATTTTAGCCAGTTTTCCTACTAAAATATATCATCACACTAAAATATAAAGACACAAGTTTGATTGTATGTTTCTTACTTCCTCACGCGCAAACGGCAGACCATATTTTGATGTGACTTGGCAGTGATACAGCCATACATCACCGTGTAATATAAGCTATATTTTATCCGGCTGCGGGAAGTACTTACCTTTATTAGGGTTCCGTACCCAAAGGGTAAAACGAGACCCTATTCTTGCCTTCTGTCTTCGACTTCGTTGTCTGTCTGTCTGTCTCCAGGCTGTATCTCATTAACCGTGATAGCTAGAGAGCTGAAATTTTCACAAATGATGTATTTCCGTTGCCGCTATAACAACAAATACTAAAAATTAAAAAAATATATATTATGGGGATCCCCATACAATAAACGTGTGAAACCGCAAATTATAACTTTGTTATTCATACATTTGTATTAAAAACAAAGTAATTTTTTGCTGTNGCTGTATCTCATTAACCGTGATAGCTAGAAAGCTGAAATTTTCACAAATGATGTATTTCCGTTGCCGCTATAACAACAAATACTAAAAATTAAAAAAATATATATTATGGGGATCCCCATACAATAAACGTGTGAAACCGCAAATTATAACTTTGTTATTCATACATTTGTATTAAAAACAAAGTAATTTTTTGCTGTCCGAAAAATGTTTCTATTTTGGCTAGTTGTAGGTAATAGATACGTTCATCTATACTAATATTATAAAGAGGAAAACTTTGTTTGTTTGGTTGTAATGAATAGGCTCAAAAACTACTGGACCGATTTTAAAAATTCTTTCACCATTCGAAAGCTACATTATCCACGAGTGACATAGGCTATATTTTATCCGGGTACGGGCAGTAATTCCCACGGGATGCGAGTGAAACCGCGGGAAAACGGCTAGTTTTTCATATACCTATACTGGTGCGGAACCCTTCATGCGCGAGTCCAACTCGCACTTGGCCGGTTTTTAATAACACCTATTTATTTTTCAGTCCGCTACATATTAAAAACAGATGATGACATGTACATTAACGTGCCAAACTTAATAGACAACTTGCGCAACAGATCTAGAAGGTTCGACGCCATGACGGCAGGCCATAATACTAAGGAATATATGCTTATCGGAGACCTTATTTGTGGAGCTAGACCTGTCTTAGATTCTAGCAACAAATGGTAAGTCTATCTTTGTATATACTTAAGGCTATATTCACATGTTACAGATAAAGCTCTAGAAAACTATCTCACAGATCCACCATAGAAAAGTTGTCAAAATTAAAAACGTTTATATGGCACTATCTGTCAGATAACTTTATCTGGGACCTGGGAAACTGGCTTTAATTTAAAAAGCTGAAGAGTTTGTTTGCTTGAACGTGCTAATCTCAGGAAGTACTGGTCCGATTTGAGAAATTATGTGTTAGATAGCCCATTTATCGAGGAAGGCTATAGGCTACTTTTTATCCGGGTGCAGGGAGTAGTTCTCACGGGACGCTGGCGGAAGTTAGTTCAGAATAATATATCCTGCCTTTTCTCAACTATATTGGGTCGGCTTCCAGTCTAACAGCATGCAGCTGAGTACCAGTGTGCCACATGGAGCGACCGCCTATCTGATCTCCACAACCCAGTTACCCGGGCAACCCGATACCTCTAAGTAGGACTGGTTATCAGACATTCTAGCTTCAGACTACCCGTAACGACTGCTAAAGATGTTCAAATGACAGCCGGGACCAAATAACCGTGCCTTCCGAAACACGGAGGAACTCGTCATGACAGATGGTCACCTATTCACGGATCCGCCGCGCCATGCGTTGCTAAATCTTAAATATATCATTTTTCGCTTTTTATTTACAGTTAAATGGTAAGTTTAGTATTTTGTTTATTAGTGTAATAAGCATGTAAATAAGTATTAAATACATGACGTCCAAGGCCGATTGTCGGCCACGGCTGCTGTTCTCATATAAGGAGATCAGCCAGCTGCGCAGGACATATTATAGTGCACAAGCATTTGCGCAGACACAGGTGCACTCCCTATTCCCTCACTCTCACAGCGCGGTGGGACGGCGCTCGACACCACCGGAGAGAGATCACAAACAGGACCGACATTAACGTGCGACATGATGCCTGGAATTTAAATACATAGTACACATTAAAAAATATATTGAAAAATCAAAATATTCTTTCGATTTTAGGGTTCCGTACCCGAAATGTAAAACGGGACCGTATTACTAAGATTTCGCTGTCCGTTTGTCACCAGGCTGTATCTCATAAACCGTGATATATAGACAATTGAAATTTTCACAGATAATGTATTTCTGTTGCCGCTATAACAACAAATACTGAAAATTTTCTTACAATAAGCCTGAGTGCCCGTACCCTAAACAGAGTTCCGTACAAAACTTCCGAGTTTTTTGTACACGAGTCCGTAAAAAGAATTCCGTACAAAAAGGAATTTTTACACGAGTCCGACTCGCACTTGGTCGGTTTTTTTCGCTGCAAAGTTTTGCGATAAACGGCCTCAAAAAACTGCTAATTATATTTTAATTTCTAAATTATTTCACAGGTACAGTCCAAGATACATGTATGGGGGTCGAGTTTACCCGAAATATTTATCGGGTACAGGCTACGCGTTATCGGCCGACACCGCGAAAGCGCTGTATGCGGCGGCCCTTAGAACAAACTACTTCCATTTAGAAGATATATTTATTACCGGTGAGTTTTTCTTTGTGTCTGTTTGTTCCGGTTCATCTCTGAAACGGCTGGACCGATGGCAGGAATTTTACTAATTAGTTGTAGAGAAGTACCTTTGACTGTTGTGCACTTGGTTTCCGGTTCGATTCCTGGGTCGATACTCTTTTTGAGAAACATTCACAAAACAGCACTAATTCAAAGATAATCTTGACATGATTTTTTATTAAAAAATCAACAGCACATCAAGTTACCACAATCTGTCAAATTTCTGCAATAGATTTTCAACCTTATCACAATAGTGGTAGGTTAATGTTTGACTGGTAAAATTTGACAGATTCGGGTACCGTGACCTGCTGTTGTCTGTACCAACTTTGAAACCTAACCATATTTATTTATTTTAGGCATGTGTGCAGCTCGCGCGCATCCGCGCGTTATTCCGCGCGATGACGCGTCGTTCTCGTACCAGTCGGGTTCGGGGACATTGCGCGCATGCGGGCCGCACGCACGTGCGACCGCGCACCGCGTGTCGCCCGAACAAATGCGTGCCTTGAAGGATATGCTGAGCAAACCGGATCTGCTTGATTTGTATGTATTTTTTTATTATATCATCTGCCTAGCCTTTTCCCAATTACGTTGGGGTTGGCTTTCAGTCTAATCAAATGCAGCTGAGAACTAGTGTGCCACATGGAGCGACTGCCTGTCTGACCTCCACAACCCAGTTACCCAGGCAACCCGATACCCATTGGTTAGAAAGTTGGCAGCAAAAAATAACTTTGTTTTTCATATAAATATATGAAAGACACAGTTATAATTTGCGGTTTCACACGTTTATTGTATCCCCTTAATATATGTTTTTTTTAAGTTGTAGTATTTTTTAGTATTGCGGCAACAGAAATACATCATTTCTGAAAATGTCAGCTTTCTAGCTATCACGGCTTATGAGATACAGCCTGGAGACAGACAGACAACGGAATCTTAGTAATAGGGTCCCGTTTTACCCTTTGGGTACGGAACCCTAAAAAGGTAGGTTGATGTGCTGATGTGTGTACAAAAGTTAACTTATCTTTTATCTTTCCAGATGCGAAAGAATGCGACTAACAAAGGTAAGGAGGGACCGTTTAAAGCCAAAAACGCCGCCTAAGCGACTATCTAAACACTAGTTAAAATAGCATTTAGTTACATCGTCCAAATACTACATTATAGACACCCCAAGTCGATATACAGGTGTTGAATCTACAAAGGAACTTAAAATCCATACAAACTTGGGCCTGGCGTTATAGGGCTGAAATTTGGACATAAGTTAGAGTATTTAGGAACGTTTTAAGAGCATGAGTATCACGTCTCCCAGCAATGGCCAAATTGGTTAAATCGGACAGTTATATTTTAGGTTATGTTTGTGTTCAATGTTCCCGGTATATGTTGTCTTTTATGTAACTAGATGGCGTTGCCGCGTTTTAAAACTAGCTATGGTTTCGTGGCCTAGAATTTTATGTACAGAAATCTAATTATTTTCGATACTTGGCCATTGCTAATAAGGATAAGTTTTAAATAGCTTAATTACGAAAAATAGACGATTATTTTGGTACACGTTTCATTCGTGTAACGCCAAAAATGGCTCACACACTGCTGGTCCGATTTGGAAGTCTTTCAGTGTTGTTAGATAGTCTATTTATTGAGAAAAACTTCTATTTATCCGAGTGCGCGGAAGTGTTAGAGGCATTATTATATCAATGTCCTGTATATCGGCTACATACGTACTAATTATCGTTAGTTTTGAGTACAATATTATAAATTATAGTTTCAGTCTCAAAGACTAGCTATAGATAAAGGAAACGGAAACGCCATAATACTAAACATATAACGATGCGATCATAAGAAAAGTGTAGCTTAAGTTATCCAGAATATAGACTAAATTGAACTAAAAGTATTTGTATTCCGAAAATTATAAAAAAATACAATTTTAGTTTATTTTAGTCGACACGATAAAAATAAAAAACACCCATTTTCAGAGGTCCCAGTTAAAGTTCTATATCTGACAGATAATGTCACAGATTTTTTTTTAATTTTGACTACTTTTCTAAGGTGCTATCTGTCAGATAGTTATCTAGAACTTTACCGGGAACGTGTGAAATGGGTAAAATAATAAAGTATTAAAACGGAATGTATATAGCTTTAATAAAGCCCCCGTAACACGGAATGTTATTTACGGTAACTTGCGCATTATAATAGTTTTGTTGATTGGAAAAATTTAAGTTTTCTAATTTATAAGCGTATTTTTTTAAAATAGGTTATTTCACCATAATATGTATTAATCTATACTAATATTATACAGCTGAAGAGTTTGTTTGAACGCGCTAATCTCAGTAACCAGTGGTCCGAATTGAAAAATTATTTCAGTGTTAGATAGCCCATTGATTTTCACATGATTTTCACGAATTAGTTTGGTAGAAGACGAAAACAACGAAGTGAATTTGATGACCTTGCAACTCCCAAGTTGGTCCTCAAATTAATATTTTCGCTTATTTCATAAATACGATAATTCCTTATTATAACAAACATTCCAAAGAACATTCAGATTTCATACATTTTTGGGTCTTTTTTCAAACGCCAATAAAAAAAACGCTACCTACCTTTAGAAGTAGCAATTTGGAGCAATAGTCACTATGGCACCAAAGTTGTAGGATTGATGTGAGCCAAGTTATAGAAGTCAGAAAATTCGTTATTTAAGAAATGATTTTTCATTTTGTAATTAATTATAACTTTTTTTATGAATATGTTACTGTTTGTTTCGGACTGTTAATATAGTCTAAGAGTCCAGAGCCGTCAGATCTAACTTATTTTTTGAAGGACAACTTGTAGCCCCACATTTGGTCCCCCATTTGGTATGAAAATAACGAATTTTCTGACTTCTATAACTTAGCTCATATCAATCCTACAACTTTGGTGCCATAGTGACTATTGCTCCAAATACCTACTTCTAAACGTACGAAGCATCATCATCTGCCTAGCCTTTTCCCAACTATTTTGGGGTCGGCTTCCAGTCTAAAC
>NWSH02000584.1:68635-80819 GCA_002382865.2 Heliothis virescens
TTATTACACCTAAATATGTTTTTATAACGTATTTTAGGAGTTATTACAACTTTCCATCTTCACCCATAAAAATTTGACGGGGTAAGAAGAACATATAAAAATTTCGATCTGACCCCGATTTCAAAACTCATAGTTTCATTTCAAATTGTGTGGATTTTAATTATTATTATTAATAAAAGGATTTATTTGATTGACAGTATTTTTTTAAATTCATTTTTAAGCTGTAGTGAAAAGTTTGGGAACCTCTTCTTCAATCTTTCCCCGGTGGGGTAAGATTGAAATATACAAAACAAATAATTCGTTTTATCTTTGTTATGCCAAGGTATTTTGACACTGCTGGTTGTTCCGAGTATTCTAGGCACTTCAAAATAAAGACTAGTGAGCGTCAGATATTCATTTGAACGATTTTAGAAACTATTTCGGTCTTTCCCCATCACCTTTTTGTCTTTCCCCTAGACATATTTTCGTAATAACAACATTTAACTTATTTTTTTTTTCTGCTTTCGAATAGATTTAATAGGAAGGTATTAATATGATACAAAAATATATTCTTTGCTCTTTACTCATGGCAAAAAACATTTTAGAATACGCTTATATGTACGGTTCTATACGTCTTCAAACACAACACTGCTCATCTCATTGAAAAACCGTTCGGTCTTGCCCCTACCGACCTAATTGAATTTCACTTTTTTTTTGTAAACTAGTCTATCCTTCATGTGGTTTCCTAGCAAACTTTATACCTATACTTAATTATTTTTGACAACCAATTTTAGAGGTATACTTACAAAAACTCCGAAACGAAGCACTTATCGTGGTTCCTAACAATCAAATTCTGGTCGATATACGAGGAGTTGAAGTAGGGAGTCTCGAAGCGGAATTCAGGCACGTTGTACTTGCTCGGCAGGGCTCCGCTAACGTCCTTGTTGCAGTCCGAGTTGGCGGCCAGATTCTTGCCGATACAAGAGTAGTCTGTCAACTTGCATGGACGAACTATTTCGGCTTGGACTGAAAGAATTTTGTTTTTTTCGTAATGCTGGTTTCCCAATAGCTTTTTTAAAGATTATTAGCTGTATTATAGAGGCAACTACTTCCCACATCTGATTAAATAAGTACTTAAATCAATTTATTTCAGGTTCCAGGTTCTAGTTACAGTATATTGATGATATGAAATGTTTATCTGCTTGAAAGTGTTTTTTTTTTTTTTTTTAGTTTGTTTATGTTGTCTATATTTTAATATTTACAAATAACTTATCTATTTTATAATATTTACACACTTAAAATTAAACTTAAAACAGCGCATCAAAAAATTGATCCTCATCGCTGTCAACCGGTAGTGTACCCAAGAGGCTGGCCGCATTGCCACGTTGAATGGCAATGCTTAGTCGCTGGGCGAAGTAAAGGCCAGCCTTTGGGTCACGAGAAGCGTCAACTTGAATGTGTTAATATCAGGAACTACTGATCCGATTTGAATATTTCTTTCAGTATTAGATAGCCCTTTTAACGTTGGAAGCGTGCAGGCTGGAGTTACATTTTATCCGGATGCTCTAAATAAGTGACCAAGGCACGAAGGTGAAACTGTTAACCTAAACTGTACCTATTCTTATAATTAAACAAATTAAACTAAAAAAATGATCTTACCAGCCGAAAAAGCAATTGCCACAGAGAAAATAACAAAAAAAATCGCCATTTTCCCAAATTGAACGCGTCCAACTCAAAATCTGTGTGAACAACGACTGATGAACACTTTTACAGACACAATAAAATGCTATTACATATTGACGAAGCATACGCAATTAATAGCTTTGTCAAAAGGAATATTTATTGTGTTTAAACAATTGTTACAATTTAAGCTGGTATTGTTTGTTGTAATTATTATTGATAATTTTTCAGACGTTCTTTTTGTCTGTGTGTAGGTTCGTTAGATTTTGTTGTGTTACAGAAATAAATATGTAACGTTTTTGTTTAATTACTCGTTTCATTTTGTAGGCGCTCAGATAATTGATGATGATGATGGCATCCTAGCCGATTGCTGGCCACGGCTGCTGTTCTCATGTAAGGAGATCAGCCAGCTGCGCAGGACATATTATAGTGGCTGCACATTAGCTGTGACACAGGTGCACTCCCGGCACCCTCACTCTCATAGCGCGATGGGACGGCACTCCGACACCACCGGAGATACATCACAGGCAGGACCGACATTAACGTGCTCTCCCATGCACGGGTGTATCAATCACCAACTTCCAGACTCCGGGCTGCTTTGTGAGCTGTTTCTAACTGCTGCTTTTATCCTAATATGTCTAATATTTTTATGTGTAATATTTTTATGTCTTTTTTTTTTTATTGTTATATTTTCAATTTTAATTGTATTGTCTTTTTTATTTTTGTAATTCTATTTTAATTAAGTAGTTAAGCGTCTCACTAACGCATTAGGTTATGTACCTGTAATGTTAGTGATAAGATTGGATAAATAAATAAATAAATAAATAATTTATATGAAGTCGATTCACTTCTATATTCCGCTACTCGTATTAGTAAGTAGTAGAATCCAGGGCAATAACAATAGCTTGTATGAACCCATAACAATACATAATCAGAGTAAAGAAAATTATTGTATATAATTTAATTGTTATTATTGTCTACAGTTAGGTTTAGCGGTTGCAAGTGTAACTTTAACGGGGTCTCTAGTTCAATACCCGGGTCAGTTCAAAAAATTCTTAAAACCCACAAAGGTATTTCGGTTTGATACGGGAAACGAACCCGTGACCTCATGCACAGAAGGCATGGTGTTGTTCAGCCAAATGGCTAGCTGTTTAATTAAACGGCTATGTACAAATAAACTAGTTATATCAATAGGTATGTTTTCACATCTCACCTGCGTAATATTTAGCCTGTTCTCTGCGTCATCGGCCCCGAATTGAAAACAAATATTGTTACAATACGTTCGGCTTATTTATAGTATTTGTTTTGTGATTAAACACTTTAAAATTTTCCAATAACTCATGAATTTCAGCGAATTATGAAACAGATGTTGTTTATTGGTCAGATTTCAGGAATTTCGTAGAACTTTCTAGGTCTATACTTATTGTTTTGCATTTTAAAACAAAATATCAGGCTATCTTCATGGTCTCTAATATTAACTCTAAGGTCTGGTCTATGCATTCATCTGCCTAGCCTTTCCCCAACTATGTTGTGGTTGGCTTAAAATCTAACTGGATGCAGCTGAGTACCAGTGTGCCACATGGAGTGACTGCCTATCTGACCTCCACAACCCAGTAACCAGAGCAACCCAATACCCCTTGGTAAAACTGGTTGTCAGACTATCTGGCTTCTGAGTAACAGTAACGACTGCCAATGATGTTCAAATGACAGCCGAGGCCAATTTAACGTATCTTCCGAAACACGGAAGAACTCGTCATGACAACACCCATCCACGGGTGTCATGACAAGATGGTCACCCATCCACGGGTTTTCTGCGCTAAGCGTTGCTTAACTTTATCTATATACTAGCTTCTGCCCGCGACTTCGTACGCGGAACATGTCGCTTATGCCAGCGATAACGGGTCATCAAAATGAAAGATCTTAAACATCTGATCTGATGTCGAATTCTAGGAGCCCGGGGAAACGATGGGTTGCGCGAGACGATTCGAGATGTTTCAGACTTATCATACCATACCATTGCATTGCATTGAGTGCCTTTTTAGAATGTATGGATAACGCCATCTATCGGCAAAAGTGAACACTTATCGGACCTAGTTACGCGCGAGAAAGCTACATAAAGCTGTACGTGTGAAAAACAGCGACACCGTCACAAAACGAAGGAAACGCAGAAGACAGCTATTATATTTTCATGATTTCAGCTTGCAAAACTGAGGAAGTTTCATAGACAGTTAACTCCTCTTTTTTCACCCGTTAAAGGGCAAAATGTTCGCAAAAATCTTATTAGCGTCCATTGCTTAATTTTCTAACGCAAATTTAGTTTACATCGAATTAGGGCTTCAAAAACTTGACTGGAGCTTTTCATACAACTTACCCCTTAAAGAGCGAATTTCCAAAAATGTAAGCTATATATGTTATTTGGATCTGGACATATAAGCTATATGGCCTGCCAAGTTTCAATCAAAATCCTTCCAGTGGATGCGTGAGATTTATCAGCGGTGTGCAAACAGACAAAAACAAAACATACAAATATAGCCAAGCGATTCTGCGCCTCGCGCACCGATTACACGCGCCCCACCATCCACACTCCGCCTCCGCCTTTCGAGTGAGTCGGACATTGGTCATTGATAATTCATCTCGATATAACATATGTACCCGAACAGTCTCTGTGCGTATTAAATAATTATTACTTCCCGAGGGAACAACTTCCGCAGCCGGAATAAAAAGTAGGCCTATGTTGTTCCTCAAGGTGTATTCTATCTTCTTTGTACCAAATTTCATCAAAATCGGTCCTACTGGTTTAGGCGTGAAAGCGTAACAGTGACGAGACAAGACAGACGCAGACAGACATGACAGGACAGACAGAGTTTACTTTCGGCATTTATAATGATTAGTAAGAAAGGAGGAAAAGTTGTTTGTTTTGTTTGTGTTGTAATGAATAGGCTTCAAAACTACTCGGGACCGATTTTAAAATTTCACTCATTCAGAATAGCTACATTATCCACGAGTGACATAGGCTATATTTTTATCCGGGTAAGGGGCGTAATGTTCCCACGGGAATGCCGAGTGATAACCGCGGGAAAACGGCTAGTGATTAGAATATTTCGAAGAACTATGAAAGGGTTTAAATAAAACGCGCAATATAATTAGTTACAAGTTTAGTTACATTTGACGACGACCCGATAGGGATTGACAGGGTTAGAACGTAGGCTACCATACAATTAAAATGGTCAACAGTAATATTGGAACAAAAATACCAAGTGATATTGTTGTAAACAAATAAAGTTAGTAAATTACTTTCCATTTGGTTTTAAAAGAGAATTTTTTATTGATGTAGCTCAGAGTTTTATGTCATTCAACTATAACTAGTATATCAGGTAATTTGTTATATACTATGATTTATTGTATATAGTTTGTTTAATATGTATGAGTGAGTTTAACAAGTTTATTTTTCGGTTTTTTAAAGGCTCAGAATAAGGAACTGAACATGAATGGTATATTCAGGAGGGAATGGCCACATATAGTGTTCTTGGTCGACAAAAGAAATTATTTCAAATTATATCTTTTAGTAAACAAATGTCAGATTCTAAAACTGACATGACATGTGCTAGTCAAAGTGAATTTTGTTTGTATGGCGCGCTTTCTCTAAGAATGTCGGATTTCTGAAACGTGAAATTCGACATATAGGGAAAATATATTTTGGTAGGATTTTTTTTCTGAGGCTCAAACTAAGCGGTTGGTATCAAGAATATAGGATTTAAAATAGTACATATTATAATTATAATATTTAATAAGACACGCTTTAGCCGACACGAGACTATTGCCCGTGGTAAGGAGCCTCTATTAATTTACGTATAAGGTAATATTAATTCATGGCGTCCTATTATATTTCTTTTAATAGTATAATTCGCTGGTAGAATAGGATTAAAGGAAGTCAGCATATTATAGCGCTGGGTTTGGTCTAATGACAACTTTATTGGATTATTACTGTTTCTGCTATTATGTCGACGACAAATTACTTCCGACAATTTCGAAATGTCGGAGTATTTGTCGATAAAATATACGAATGGCGGTAAAATACATTTTTATATACGTAGTGATCTACGTATAAGTTTAAATTGTTTATGTACTAAACATGAGATTGGTGTTTAGTTACCTTCAGTGGACGAATCGCTTTCGCGGGCACTCTATACTAGACGAGTACACTGTGTTATTTAGCGTTATTATATTATAAATATATTTGGTGTGATAATATATTCAAGGATATTAAACACTTGAATGTAATGTGTTAGAGAAAAAATTGTTCAAGCGCTTGCGAATCATAAGGCAACGTTTATATGAAAAAAATAAATTTTTGGGTTGTCCGACAATCGCACACAAGAAGTATAGAAATGTTAGCATATTCGAAGTTTAAAGACGGCAGTTTCGCTGGATAAAGTTTAGATAGCTAATCTGAGCAGGATCATGCCCGTTAAAAGTAGGTCAATAAATGTAAAGAGGGCATTTCTATGGCACTATCTTGTCAGATTAGGGTTTCTAGACCATAATCTGTAAACCTATAAAATGGGCCGGTAATTATTAATTAAATCGAATATTAGTGCGAACTACTTCAGATTAAAGGTCAAATGTTAACATTTAATCATAGTTTTTTGGTTGTAATATCGTTATTGTTTAATTTAGATTTCATATAATTTAATTTTCACGACACCTCGCCAGTCGACACATCACTTAGCTAAAAATGAAAAACAAGAAAAAGATAAAATTTTGTTTAATATAGTATAAGTTTTTTTTGTAATAAATGCGTTAATTTGCAAGCTGCATTGAACCATTTGGGCCGATAGGTAACTGTCGGCCGGATTTTTGTGGTTAAATCGTTAGTTATATTTACGTATTGAAAAATCCGTTTTTTAGTATTTAAGTATATGTTTTTGTGTTAGTTATATTTTTAAGATAATTGGCACCATGATATACGATCACTGTTTTTTTCGCAGCTTACCTGTTAATGGTAGGTTTAGGTTATTTTTAGCTGCTTTTTAATATAATGTTATATTAATGGACATAATTTGAATATTTTTTTGTCTAGTCTGTTTATTTAGATAAATCTTTATATATATTTTTTCCAAAATAATTAACGAGGGAACACGATTCAGTTAGTAATCATATTTTTTTCATAGAAATGTATATTAATAATAATTTGCAAATTAATATATTCTGCAAATGGCACATTGTTTCATAGAATTGGGCTGTGTATATTTTGTTCATGTATATAATAAAGTGGTATGTAGGTTGCCCGGGATTATTTCATAGCTGTGATATCTTAAAATAAGGCATATTTTATATCCTTGTTATATTATTTTTTGTAAATATATATGTTGGTTGTATGGTTATTATTGTTTTTTTTTGTATATATTTTTTTATTTATTATACCAGCCCATAAGAAACGTTTTGTTTATATATATGAAGGCACAAAAATATATGGAAATAGTACAATATTAATTAAATGGCACTCTTCGGTTCGAAGGCATATATTATAGCAGAGGACCCCGTGGGTGTGCACTTTGTGAAACGTAGGCATTAGCTCAGGCTGGACTTTGTCGATCTTAGTGGCGACAAAGGGTAGTTTTATCTCTTTTATCCTTCTATTGGTTGAAGGAACTTTTAGCGAATTATTTTCTTTTTGGAATTTTAATTGGAAAATTTTGCAGTTCTTTATTAGTATAATGTGGCTTTGATTAAACCCGTTAGTTTTTCTATAAATTTTATTTTAAACGACTTGTAAGGCTACCATTAGTTCAACGCATAGATTATTTTTTTGGCAATTTGTATCAAATATTATATGCAATTTATCTATATATATTCCTTTCCAACAGTGGCAACAGTGGACTGGTATTTGACGCCACTAAGTCCAGAGATATAATTTTAACACAATGTAATTGAACTCCAAAAACCGTATAGGCTGGCTAGACACGAGATTTAAAATTAATTTTTAGCACCTTTTATTGTTAATATACAGCTCGAAATTTAAGGCAATAGGTTATTTAGTTGCGTTTATAATCTAACGATTTCTTTTTTTTTTAATAATTTATTAAGAAAAAAGCTAATTTTTTTTACTCAATTTGAAATAATAAAACGTAAAAAAAAAAATATAATTATGTATAACAGTTTTTGTATTTACTTTTGTTGATTAATAAATAAAATTTAAGTTAATTCGTTTTTTGGTAAGTAAAAAAAATGTTAGATCAAAAACAAACAAAACATTTTCAAAGAGACAAACTTCTTGTTAATAATTTTTAGAAAATTTCGAGATTTGGTTACTTAATATACACAATTTTTTATACAATTTTTAATGATAATATTTTGACATTGACTTTTTTTTCAAATTCAATTTTTTTATAAGTAATTAGTTTTTGTTACTATGAGATTTCGAAATGAACGAACTTTAAACTCTAAAAAGCATATTTTTTAGAAGCATTTTTCAAGTATTTCGAGACAGAAATATTTGGCATAACCCTTAAATATATAATTTTAAAATCTAAGGTCAAAATATCTACCGAATTTTTGAGGCACTTTTAGACAAAAACATCAAATCACAAACATTCTAATATAAAGTAATTAATCAATTAACTTTCAAAAACGTGCATAGTCCTTTTTAGTTTTCAACACTTAAATTACGAACACTCTACCGCTAGAAAGATAGGATATGTTTCAAAATTTTTTAGTTCATTTTACCAATGGTAAGAATTATGTTAAAAAAAATTAACCAAGGTAAAAAGCGAATGTTTTGAAAAACGGACCCTAAATCACATAAAACTACTTGGCAGTTTAGATAATTTCTAGCGGTATTTAAGAAGCATATTTTCAGGACGTAATAAAGTTGTTAGACCACCTTAGAAATGTGTCCGAACTTCTTGTAACGGTCGTGAAGATTCTGATTTGAGAGACTCGTCTATGAAGCAGACTTTTCTTTCAATGGTTTCAGACGTTAATGGTTTGTTTCGAGAACTTTTTGTCCACGAAGTCATTTCTTTAACCAATGTCTGCTTGGCCTTTTTTCACTTTCGTCACGTTTGTGGTGGTCTGGTAGTCTAGAAGACTGGAAATTCTTGAAGGTCTCATAAACGACGAACTGGTGGTCAGAAATCATTTTAGACTCTAAGGGTGTTGAACCGAGAGTCTAGTGTGGTATTTTCGATTGTCGTATCAATGATCTTTCGACAACTCATGATAACCGTCCAAGTCTGATCGGACTCATACTAGGTGTGGTGGTAGTTAGGGTTAATGGGGATGAGCTATAGTATTGTTAGTTAGTTGTTAATTTTCTTCTGTGTACCGTTGGGTATTTCCTTGACTTCTGTGGTATGTTTCTCCATGTAGATGGGTTCCCCCATAGCTGGACAGTTTCCTAATAGGGGAGGCGATTCGGTCATAATCTGGCGTAGGCGGCTTTAACTAGATTCCGTCGACCGATCGAATTTGGGCGTCGGTAAAAGGTGATTTCCATCTTCAACGGAATTCCGTCTACTAAAACTCCGTTTTGGGGGTTAGAACTGGTAAGACTCACTATGGATTTTGTACTCCGAATGTTTAGTACCACCAGGGATAGCTTCGGTGGACTTCTGATGTTAGAAAAGGTCTGACCGGATACTCCATCGAAGGGTTGTTCTTTGGGGTAGGAGTAGATAGGTTCTTTGGTCGTCAAATTTGGAGTTTCTCGGGCGTTGAATTTGGGGCTTTAAAGGGGTCTTTGGGGCCTCGTAGGAGTACTTGTGTTCCTTGTAGTCGTGTGGGGAGGTGGTCCTGGTGCTCGGGTGCGATTGTCCAGGGGGGGGGGGGTGGTCGTACGGCGGGTCTCATAGCTGTAATGTTGTTATTAGTCTGTAAGAGGGTTATTATGGGTTTATATAGCTTGGGATGTTGTGGTGAATATGATTTTTTTCTATATTTAATTTTTAAAAATATATTTGAGTGTTTAAAAGCAAAAAAAAACAATGACACATTGTTATTCTGGCTATGGGCGATCACTTCCAAAAAAGAGGATACTCATTTGATCTTGTATTTTATTCTATCGGTTACAGGATTATAAGGACCTGTATCAACCTAATTTTTGACACAAGATAAAATGAATAATTTCTTTATCCACCAAACAACACAGACAATATAATATTTCGCATTAAAAACCACCCAATTTCAATTTAATTAAAACCCTTATTCAATACACTTAAACAAACTAACAAAGTTTTAGAGCAATATTGCTGTACAATAAGTGATGTAGTTGCCCCATCAGATAGCTCCCCGGCAGAGTTAAGACACGCAACACGCATGCCATGCCAGATAGTTAATAAAGAAGAAATTAGTTTCAAGACAAACAGAATTATTACAGAATTATATTTAGTATTATGGTCGTAAGGAACATTGTTCTGTGGCAAAAAAATATTGAGCTACAGCATCGATGTTTAGTTAAAACGAAAATGGTTCCAACAGAATATAAGGACAGTGTATCATTCACGTCATTTGCATTCTTCCTATAACTTTTAAATTAGTTTTCAAGTAATAACTATAAGAATTATTTCTTTTATCTTAAAACTATTTTAGTAACTAAATCTTGTAGATTGTCATCACCTGAATACTCAGTGCATTCGGATGCATTGGTAGTGTGGTCACTCATTCATGTCATCATTCTTATCACTCATTCAATCGACTACATTCATTCTTATTACTGCGTTCATCTCACGTTAAATCATTCATTCATACGGCTCATTTTGTGGTTACCACGCCAAACAAAATGGCACCGTCCTTTTGTCAGTGATGGGTGTCAATGTGGTTTTATTAGCAAAAAATGTGCCTCGGATAATTGCTTAGTCCCAATAAGGTTTGCAGGGTAAGAATGGGCTCTACCAGTAATCAATATGAATTTGAATGAGAATATCAAAGCCGGTTTTTGTCGTCCAGCTGCTGGTTACAAGGCCTCCTTTCACACAGAGAAAGGGATGAGCCCTTGAATCACCATAAGTGTGCTTAAAGTGGAGGCATAGTAGACTTATAGTCCAGGTTTCCATCAAGATGTTTTCCTTGTCTCCTTTACTCAGTGAATAGTGGATTACACCTTTAAGAAAAGTTATTGATGAATAAATTCAATGACCTTTAATACCATGCTGTAATATGAGATAAAGTTATAATGAAACCAATTAATACTTGATTGGTTTTGACAGCCTATTATTTTTTTTTACGGCATTAATTAAAAAGACTAGTAAAAACAAAATTATTCCAAAATTAGGAATGATCGTGTTTAACCCATGACGATAAAGGACCAAAACAACCAAGACCCCAACTGTTTTGAGACAAACAGAAACTAAAATACTGGCAGGACCCGGTGCAAAAATTACATATTTATGATAACAGATTAGACAAACCAAAGTCACTTGCGCTCCTCGCACCTTAACGTAGAGAGGCCCTGCGGGGGGGAGGGGGTGCGGGGTCTCCCTCTTGTAGGGGACTGCGTTCCTCCGCACAAAGGCGCGCTGGTTCCTCACTTCCGGGAGGGTTAGGAGCCCTCACCGTCACTTCCTCTAGGCTTGTCCTTGGTAAAGCGGGTTGCTTTGCCACGTTAAGTCGAAGTTTTTATTAGTTCCAGTTTTGTTATTTATGGTGGTACAAAATGGACGAAAGTATTTATAAATAAATCGATATTAAAAAACAATAATAATTTTCTTGACATCGATAAAATATAATAAACGTTAGCAGCGGCAACTATCGTCGGCGTCTATACATCAAGTAAGCGATAAAAATATATCGATTTTTCCACATAATTGTAGTCCAGATCAAAATTCGCGTATCAGCCACTAATAACTGAGAGGATTAAGTAACAACAAGTGAGTCATGCCTAATTAGTGCTGTAGAGTACACGAGTACATAAGTACAGCTATAGTACAGCAGTTTATGTAAGCAGAACGATGGTTTGAACCGCTTGGGTATATGTTAGGCGTTCGGGGCAAGCGTGACTTCTATATTCTTAACCGACTTATAGAGAAGGGGGGTTCTCAATGCGACTGTTTGGTTTTTTTTTACATAGATAGTGTGATTTTAATTTATATGTTTGTAGATGTATCGATAATCTTACTGATTTTGAAAAAGAGATAATTAAAAAATTTGCATTATTGGGAAGGGTTATATATTTCGTCATCTCTTTATGTCTGTCTTTTTAGAACAAAAAATATATATCCAATCTTACTTAATTATGTAACAGATAGAATACAAAACCTGTAATGTTTTTATCGATAAACAATTTAAAAAAATCAAACTGAGGAAATCAAGTATCAATACAATTATGGCCATTTCTTGTAAGTTAAAATTTCCCTTGATGCAAACATAAATAGGCGTTCCTTTTGGGGTCAAATCAAGATATGGGGTGGTTCTCGTTCTGTGATAATAATAAAAAAGACTAAGGACAAACAGAGGGCCAGGCACAAAAACGTTCTCGGCATATCACAAAGCGGTGGGTCAAGCTGAGAGTCGCGTTTCAACATATATT
>NWSH02000584.1:81671-98120 GCA_002382865.2 Heliothis virescens
GATATTTCGAGAACTATGAAGGGTTTAAATAAAAACGCCAATATAATTAGTTACAAGTTTATTACATTGACACGACCACCATACAATCTTAGAACTAGCTACCATACATAAAATTCAACATAATATTAACAAAAATACCAAGTGATTTGTTTAAACAATAAAAATTAGTAAAATTACTTTCCATTTGGTTTTAAAGAGATTTTTTATTGATGTACTCAAGAGTTTATGTATCAAAAACTAGTATATAATGTGTATATAGCTATGATTAATTAGTATATAGTTATATATTATGAGTTTACAAGTTAATTTCGTTTTTTAAAGCGCTCAGAAGGAACTGACATATGGTATATCAGAAATGGCCACATATAGTGTTGTCAGACAAAAAAATATATTTCAAATATATCTTTTAGTTAAACAAATGTCAGATTTCTTAAAACTGAAACATGACATGTGCTAGTCAAATTGAATTTTGTTTATCCTTTCTCTAAAATGTCGGATTTCTGAAACAAATTCGACATATAGGGAAATATATTTTGGTAGATTTTTTTCTGAGCGCTCAAAACTACGGCTTATACAAGAATATAGATTACAAATAGTACAATATTATAATTATTAATATTAATAAGACACGCTTTAGCCCGACACGAACTATTGCCCGTGGTAACGCCTTCTATAATTTACCGTATAAGGTAATTATAATTCATGGCGTCTATTTATATTTCTTAAATATATAATTCCTGGTAGAATATTAAAAAGTCAGCATATTATAGCGCTGGTTTCGTCAATACACTTATATTATTATATACTTTTCTGTATATATCGACGACAAATTACTCCGACAATTCCGAAATGTCGGAGTTATTTGTCGTCGAAAAAAATATACGTAATGGCGGGTACAAAATACATGTTTATTTATATAGTAAATTCTACGTATAAATTTATATTTTTATGTACTAAACTATGAGAATTGGTGTTTAGTTACCTTCAGTGGACGAATCGCTTTCGCGGGCACCTATACTAACGAGTACACTGTGTTATATATTATTATATTATAAATATATTTTTATAATATATTCAAATTAAACACTTGAATTTAATGTTTAGAGAAAAAAGTTGTTCAAGCTGCGAATCATAAGGCACGTTATATGAAAAAATAAATTTTTGTCCGACAATCCGACACACAAGAGTATAAAAATGTTACATATTCAAGTTTAACGGCCAGTTTCCTGATAAAGTTATAGATAGCTAATCTGACAGATCATGCCGTTAAAAGTAGTCAAAATTAAAAGCATTTCTATGGCACTATCTGTCAGATAGTTATCTAGAACCATATCTGTAACCTATAAAACTGGCCGTAATTATTCAATTAAAATCGAATATTAGTGCGAACTACTTCAATTAATCAAATGTTAACATTTAATCATAGTTTTTAAATAATATCTTATTTTTATTTAGATTTCATATACATTTAATTTCACGACACCTCGCCAGTCGACACCATCACTACGCTAAAAATGAAAAACAAGAAAAAATAAAATTTTGTTTTATATATATAAGTTTTTTTTTGTAATAAATGCGTTAATTTTGCAAGCTGCATTAACCATTGGCCGATATTAACTGTCGGCCGATTTTTGTGGTTAAATCTTAGTATATTTAGTATTAAAAATCCGTTTTTTTATATTAAGTATAGTTTTTTTAGTATATTTTTAAAATAATTGCACCATTCGATCACTGTTTTTTTCGCAGTTACCTGTTAATTAGGTTAGGTTATATTTTAGCTGCTTTTTAATAAATTTATATTAATTAATAATAATATTTTTTTGTCTATCTGTTTATTTAATAAATCTTTAATATATATTTTTTCAAATAATTAACAGGAAACCACGAATTCAGTTAGTATAATATTTTTTTCATAAAATGTATATTAATAATAATTTACAAAATTAAATATATTCTGAAAATGGCACATTGTTTCATAAATTGGGCTGTGTATTTTTGTTCATTATATAATAAAGTTATTTAGTTGCCCGGATTATTTCATAGCTGTTATATCTTAAATAAGGCATATTTTATATCTTGTTATATATTTTTGTAAATATATATTGTTAATGTTATTATTGTTTTTTTTTGTATATATTTTTTATTTATTATACAGCCCATAAAAACGTTGTTATATAATATGAAAAGGCACAAAAATAATGAAATATAACAATATTAATTAATGGCACTCTTCGGTTCGAAGGCATATATTATAAGGACCCCGTGGGGTTAGCACTTTGTGAAACGTAGGCAATTAGCCCAGCTGGACTTGCGACTTAGTGGCGACAAAGGGTAGTTTATCTCTTATAAATCCTTCCTATTGGTTGAAAACTTTTAGCGAATTATTTTCTTTTTGGAATATTATTGAAAATATTGCAGTTCTTTATTAGTATAATGTGGACTTTGATTAAAACCCGTTAGTTTCTATAAATTTTATTTTAAACGACTTGTAAAGGCTACCATTAGTTCACGCATAGATATATTTTTTTGGCAATTTGTATTCAAATATTATATGCAATTTATCTATATATATTCCTTTCCCAACAGTGGGCAACAGTGGACTGGTCTTTGACGCCACTAAGTCCAAGATATAATTTAACAACAATAAGTAATTGAACTCCAAAAACCGTAAGGCTGGCTAAGACACGAGATTTAAATTAATTTTAGCACCTTATATTTTAATATACAGCTCGAAATTTAGGCAATAGGTATTTAGTTCGCGTTTATAATCTAACATTTCTTTTTTTTTAATAATTTATTAAGAAAAAGCTATTTTTTTTACTCAATTGAAATAATAAAACGTAAAAAAAAAAATATAATTATGTATAACACGTTTTTGTATTTACTTTTGTTATTAAATAAATAAAATTTAAGTTAATTCGTTTTTGGTAGTAAAAAAAATGTTAGATCAAAAACAAACAAACATTTTCAAAGAGACAAACTTCTGTTAATAATTTTTAGAAAATTTCGAGATTTTTACTTAATATACAACAATTTTTTATACAATTTTTAATGATAGATATTTTGACATTGACTTTTTTTTTCAAATTCATTTTTTTATAAGTAATTGTTTTGTTACTATGAGATTCGAAATGACGAACTTTTAAACTCTAAAAGAACATATTTTTAGAAGCATTTTTCAATAATTTCGAGACAGAAATATTCATACCCTGTAATATTATTTTAAATCAAGGTCAAAATATCTACCGAATTTTCGAGACTTTTAGACAAAACATCAAATCACAAACATTCTAATATAAATAAATATATCAATTACTTTCAAAAACGTGCATAGTCCTTTTAGTTTTCAACACTTAAATTACGAACACTCTACCGCTAGAAACATATATTTTCAAAATTTTTTAGTCATTTACCATGGTAAAAATTATTTAAAAAAAAAAATTACCAAGGTAAACGAATTTTTGAAAACACCTAAAAATCACATAAAAACTACTTGCAGTTTAGATAATTTCTAGCGGTATTTAAGAAGCATATTTCCGGACGTAATAAAGTTTAGACGCACCTTAGAAATTTCCGAACTTCTTGGTAACGGTCGATGAAGATTCTGACTTATGAGAACTCGTCATAACAGACTTTCTTTCAATGGTTTCAGACGTTATGGTCTGTTTCGAGAACTTTTTGTCCAACGAGTCAATTTCTTTAACCAATTCTGCTGGCTTTTTCACTTTCGTCACGTTTGTGGTGGTCTGGTAGTCAGAAGACTGGAATTCTGAAGGTCTCATGAACGAGCGACTGGTGTCAGAACTCATTTTAGACTCTAAGGTGTTGAACCGAGAGTCTAAAGTGCTGTATTTCGAGTCGTTATCGAATGACTTCGACAACTCATCGATACCGTCCAATCTGATCGGCTCATACTTAGTGCTGGTGGTAGTTAGGTTAACTGGGGATGAGCTATATATTTTAGTAGTTGTAATTTTCTGTGTACCGTTCGGTATTTCCTTGACTTCTGTGGTAGTTTCCTCCATGTAATTGGGTCCCCCATAGCTGGAAGTTTCCTTATAAGGGGAGGCGATTCGGTCATAATCTGGCGTAGCGGCTTTAACTAATTCCGTCGACCGATCGAATTTGGGCGTCGAAGTAAAAGGTGATTTCACATCTTCACGGAATTCCGTCCTACTAAACTCCGTTTTGGGGTACGACTGGTAAGACTCACTATGGATTTTGTACTCCGAATGTTTAGTACCACCAGGGATAGCTTCGGTGGACTTCTGATGTTCAGAAAAGGTCTGACCTACTCCATCGAAGGGTTTTTTGAGGGTAGAGTAGATAGGTTCTTTGTCGTCAAATTTGAGTTCTCGGGCGTTGAATTTGGGGCTTAAAGGGGTCTTTGGGGCCTCGTAGGAGTACTTGTGTTCCTTGTAGTCGTAGTGGGAGGTGTCCTGGTGCTCGGTGCGGATGTCCAGGGGGCGGGGGGTGTCGTACAGGCGGGTCTCATAGCTGTAATGTTGTTATTAGTCTGTTAGAGGTTGATTATGGGTTATATAGCTTGGGATGTTTGTGGGTGAATATATTTTTTTCTATATTTATATTTTAAAAATATATTGAGTCGTTTAAAAGCAAAAAAAAACAATGACACATTGTTTTCTGGCTATGCGATCGACTTCCCAAAAAAGAGGATCTCAATTTGATCTTGTATTTTATTCTATCGGTTACAGGATTATAAGGACCTGTATCAACTATTTTTGACACAAGATAAAATGAATAATTTCCTTATCCACCCAAAAACAACACAAGACAATATTAATATTTCCAAATTAAAAACCCACCCCAATTTCAATTTAATTAAAACCCTTTATTCAATACACTTAACAAACCTAACAAAGTTTTAGAGCAATATTGCTGTACAATAAGTGATGTAGTTAGACCCCATAGATAGCTCCCCGGAAGAGTTAAGACACCAACACCGACATGCCATGCCAGAATAGTTATAAAGAAGAAATTAGTTTCAAGACAAACAGAATTATTAGCAGACAATTATATTAGTATTATGTTCGTAAGAACATGTTCTGTGGCAAAAAAATATTAGCTACACATCGATTTTAGTTAAAACGAAAATGTTACCCACACAAGAATATAAGGACCAAGTGTATCATTCACTCATTTGCATCATTCCTATACTTTTAATTAGTTCAATAATAACTATAAGAACTTATTTCTTTTATCTAAAAACTATTTTAGTAAATAAATCTTTAATTCATCACTCTGAATACTCATTCATTCATCATTATGTTCACTCATTCATTCATCATTCTTATCACTCATTCAATCGACCTAAACTTCATTCTTATTACTCGTTCATTCACAGTTAAATCATTCATTCATACGCTCATTTTACCCACCGCCAAACAAAATGGCACCTCCTTTTGTCAGTGATGGTGTCAAGTGGTATATTAGCACAAAAATGTGCCCGATACCTATCCCAATAGGTTGCCAGGGTAAAAAAATGGGCTCTCCCAGTAATCAGAATATGAATTTTATGATATCAAGCCTTTTTGTCGTCCCACTGCTGGTTACAGGCCTCCTTTCACACAGAGAAGGGATGAGCCTTAATCACCATGTGTGCTTAAAGTGGAGGCCATATCAGACTTTATAGTCCAGGTTTCCTCAAGATGTTTTCCTTCTCCTTTACTCAGTGAATAGTGATTTCCACTTTAAGAAAGTTATTGATGAATAAATTCAATGACCTTTAATACCATCTGTAATATGAGATAAAGTTATATGAAACCAATTCAATACTTGATTGGTTTTGACAGCCTATTATTTTTTTACATTAATTAAAAAGACTAGTAAAACAAATTATTCCAAAATTAAATGATCTTTTAACCCATGACGATAAAACCAAAACAACCCAAGACCCCAACCCTTTTTGAGACAACACAAAAACCTAAATACCTGGCAACCCGGTGCAAAAAATACATATTTATAATAACAATTAGACAAACCAAAGTCACTTGCGCTCCTCGCACCTAAGTAGAGAGGCCCTGCGGGGGGGAGGGGGTGGCGGGGTCTCCCTCTTGTAGGGGATGCGTTCCTCCCCCACAAGGCGCGCTGTCCTCACTTCCGGGAGGGTTAGAGCCCTCACCGTCACTTCCTCTAGGCTTGTCCTTGGTAAAGCGGTTGCTTTGCACGTTAGTCAGAAGTTTTTTATTAGTTCAGTTTGTTATTTATGGTGGTACAAAATGGACGAAAGTATTTATAAAAATAAATCGATATTAAAAAACAATAATAATTTTCTTGACATCGATAAAATATAATAAACGCTAGCAGCCCAACCTATCGTCGGCGTCTATACATCAAGTAACGATAAAAATATATCGATTTTTCCACATAATTTAGTCGATCAAAATTCGGTACCACCACTAATAACGAGAGGATTAAGTACACAAGTGAGTCATGCCTAATTAGTGCTGTAGAGTACACAGTACATAAGTACACAAGCTATAGTACACAGTTTATGTACAGAACGATGGTTTGAACCGCTTGGGTATATGTTAGGAGCGTCGGGGCAAGCGTGACTTTATGATATTCTTAACCGACTTATAGAGAAGGGGGGTTCTCAATGCGACTGTTTGGTTTTTTTTACATAGATAGTGTGATTTTAATTTATATGTTGTAGATGTATCGATAATCTTAACTGATTTTGAAAAGAGATAATTAAAAATTTGCATTATTGGGAAGGGTTATATATTTCGTCATCTTTATGTCTGTCTTTTAGACAAAAAATATATATCAATCTTACTTAATTATGTAACAGATAGAATACAAAAACCTGTAATGTTTTTATCGATAAACATTTAAAAAAATACAAACTGAGGAAATCATGTATACAATACAATTATGGCCATTTCTGTAAGTTAAAAAATTTCCCCTTGATGCAAACATAAATAGGGTCTTTTGGGGTCCAAAATGCAAGATATGGGGGTGTTCTCTTCTGTATAATAATAAATAAAACTCAAGCAAATATACAGAGGGCAGCACAAACGTTCCTCGCATATCACAAAGCGGTGGGCAAGCTGAGACGCGCACAAATATATTATTTACATTCTGTATGTCTGTATCATATATTTGTAGTTGATTTTAAGGTATTTTGACGGCAATTCAAATAAATATTTTTCCAACTATGTTGGCGTCGGCTTCCAGTCTAACTGAATGGAATGTCATGGAATAGTCGTCTATCCTTAGTAAGACTGGTTGTCATACTTTCTGGCTTCTGACTACCCGTAAGGACTGCCAAAGATGTTCAAAAACGAACCAGATTTTTTCGAACATTCAATGAAAGAGTGATGAATAGTTAAAAATTCAATATTGAGACAATCATTTTTGTAACATTTCACTAAATAATCTTATATATAAAAATGAATCGCTAAATGTGTTGGTAAGCGCATAACTCAAGAACGGCTGGACCGATCGGGCTTATTTTGGTCTTAAAATGTTTGTACAGATCGAGGGAAGGTTTAAACGATGAGAAAATATGATTATATAAAAAAAAACAGGATCCGCGTACGAAGTCGCGGGCAGAAGCTAGTCTATAATATAAANTGTTGGTAAGCGCATAACTCAAGAACGGCTGGACCGATCGGGCTTATTTTGGTCTTAAAATGTTTGTACAGATCGAGGGAAGGTTTATATATAAAAAAAAACAGGATCCGCGTACGAAGTTGCGGGCAGAAGCTAGTAACTCTAAAAAATACTTTACAGATTTTTTGTGTTTATACATATTCTTCATTTCAAAAATAATAATTAAATACTCCGTTGTTTTAGTTAATAAAAATACCAGAAACGGAGGATGCATTTTTGTAACTTTATTTATTTAAATTGCCACAAAAAAATATAAAAAATCAACTGCCATATATGTATGTATGTAAAAAGCTCAGTTTTACGAACAAACTTACTCTTTTTTCATCGTTCTGTCATTTGTAGATAGTCTGCAAGGAAAAGTATATGAGACTCAACTAGGCATTCCTTTGGCTAGTCTAGGCTGAAAAATAGGCCGAAATAGAGGCAGGTAAGCTTAGATCTTAGACCAGTCTGTGGTGCGAGTACAGTAGAAAATTGAGAATGGTTTGTGTTGATATTGACCGGGTAAAGTTGATAACATAAAATGTTTATTACACGAAAGCGGTCATATTTGTGTATATAAATGTACAGACGACAGTTGGTCAACCAACCCGAATCTGTCAAATTTTAGCAATCGAACATTAACCTTCCACTATTGTGATAAGGTTGAAAATCTATTGAAGAAATACGACAGATTGATATAGGTTGATGTGCTGTCGTCTGTACTTACACATTGTCTTTGTATGATTCGGCAACTCGACCACTACTGCGCGCTTCCGAGCTTACACATACAAAGATTATGTGCACGTACATTTACACACACAAATATGTATCATTCGCTTTCGAATTAATGTAATATTTTGATATCTTATTAATTTTGAACACAAACATAACCTAAAATATAACTTTGTCTGATTTTACCAATTCGGCCATTGCTGGGAGACGTGATACTCAGGCTCTTAAAACCTTCCTAAATACTCTAACTTATGGCCAAATTCCAGCCCTGTAACGCCAGGCCCAAGTTTGTACGGATTTTAAGTTTCTCCTTTGGATATTAACCGGTCATTATCAACACTAACCATGATAGTATATTTTACTATATTTTATTTTCTAACAAGTATTCGTAAATAGCTTTAGCGTATTTAAATATATTCTGCGCTAAGCGTGATGACTTGATGACATGCATGATATTTCAATAATGACAGTAAAATAAATGCATTTATTTAAAAGTGCCACCGCGGCTTTTGTGCACTTGACAGATGTCAATTTTCAATGGACTGACAGCAACTGTCAACTGTACCAATAACGGTCTGAAAATGTATGGTATATGACAGAGATCGAAATTGTGTTCGCTATGTCGCGAGTCCACAGCTAGCACGTGTTCGCGCACAAAGGTAGCAGTGTCGCGGACATGTTACAAATGTTCGCTCGCAATGTGTTACTGTTTGCTAGAGCGAGTACACCACGAGATACATTTGTGTGCGTCACAGTGCCGCACAATGGGGGATATCTCCTTGAAGTATATTATATATTTTTGGAAAACTTTAATATATTTTTGCAAAGAAATGTCCATTTATTTTACTGCTCACAATAACTTTCGAAATGACAAGTGTAGTCGTGTGTAATAAGCTTTTAACTACTAAACAGCTTCTCTAAGTTTTACTAAAAACATTAACGGTCAGTTTAACAGGTACCAGATAAAGTTCTAGATAGGTATCTGACAGGTCACTCAACTTTATCTGGAACGTGTGAAATTAGCCGAAAATATGCTACACAATCTAATTTTAACTGCTTTTACTGGTTATTCTGTGCTTTGTCCTTATTCTATCTTTAAATATGCTTATTGAGATAAATGCAGGAATTAATTATGTATATTTTTTAGATATAACAATTTATTCCTAAAATTACTTTGGTAATTTCACAGAATAACCAGTCAAAGTAGGATTTGGTAAAAAATATCGTTTCTAACCTTTTATATGAGTTCCAGAGTGTCTGTATATTTGTGTTCGTAATCTTATAGACTATAATATATATGTATATATAATTTAAGTAGGCACATATCATAAGTGTTGAAGGCACATTGAAATAGTAGTATTTTGTATATAAAAGTAAAAATATTTGTATTAATAATCATCTGTTGTGTCCGAGGCAGCGTGGAAAGCAGAAGTTTTGAGTTAATAATTTTGGAAAAAAATGTTAAAAATTGTGAAATAAATATGAAAAATTATAGTTATTGTTTTTTGGTGGTGAATGTATTTATAAAAATTATTGTCTCAAAGTAAAATATTTTAACAGATTTAATTAGAAAGTTGGTATAGATTATGACTTTTTTATTTAATTTGAAAAATCATGATGACGGTTAGTGATAAAATATAGAACAATCGTCATGATTTTTAGTATTATTACAAATAATCTATATAATAAAATAATTATTGAATATCTCAATAGAAAAATTTCTCTTTCATAAATTAATTTTAATATTCCAAAATATCACCACCAAAAACAACATTTTTATTTTTCAAAAATCAATCAAAAAAACTCACCGAGTAGTAAATCCTTCATAATTCTGTTTTTGATCTTCCTGTGGTCTGAAACTTGAGAAGGTCGGACTCTGCACCGTATACTGCTTCTCATCTCGCGTCTGACTATAGCTGTTCTGACTGTAAGACTGGTTCACGCTTGACTGGTTTATATTCTGACTGTAGTTTTCAGGTCTGGCGGGCACAGTTGGACTTTTGGGTGTGGTATAACCGTAGCTGGGTGAAACGGGTGATTTCGCAGTTTGACCGGGCGTTCCGTGAATTGACTGGTTAAGGTGTGAAATGTGGGAGGAAATGTTGGTGGTGTTGTGGGTTTGCGTCGTGTGGGGAGAGTAGGTACTGTTCGGGCTGTATGTTGTGTTCACGAAACTGCTGTTTGGCGTTCGCATTCTGGAAACAAAAAAAAATATTAGCTCTCTTGGCAGTTGGGTAAAGATAATTTTTGAAGTCAAAACTAGCGGCGTTGAGCACTTTTTGTATGGGGAAAAATATATAAACTGGCGACAGATATCACGTAACCGACAGATGTGAAACCAGGAATTCTGTAAGGTAAGGTCCGTAAGATATTTGATGACGTACAAACATGTGAAATTTGACAATAGTGGCAGGCTTAGTAATTATCGTTTAAAATCATAGATGGAGTTTTAAATATCAAAAACGCACGTTAATATTCATGTTTTCACTTCTGCCAGCACTCTCGGAGTGCAACCCGATGTTTTTTTTATTTAGTCTGAAGGTCAGTTAATATTATTGACCTTGGTTTCTACCTAAACTGCTCGGGTACTTCGATTATAAGGTTAAGCAACCCTTGTTGGTCCCACCCACGGGTCTGTGGGTCGGTGACCGCCTTGTCATGACGAGTTCTTCTTTGTATGAATGGTTAAATTGGTGGGTCCCAGCTGTCATTTGAACATCTTTGTCATTACGGAATACGGAATTTGCGTCCCGTGGAACTACTCCGCGCACCCGGATAAAGAGTAGCCTGTAGCCTGGCTCTATATATGTACCTGTGTTGCGAGGCATCGCTGTTGTAGCCCAGCTGCACGTCAGTGTCGGTGTCATCTCCTGAAGTCTCTCCAGTCCTGAGCTTGTACTGTATATGTACCTGTGTTGCGAGGCATCGCTGTTGTAGCCCAGCTGCACGTCAGTGTCGGTGTCATCTCCTGAAGTCTCTCCAGTCCTGAGCTTGTACTGTATATGTACCTGTGTTGCGAGGCATCGCTGTTGTAGCCCAGCTGCACGTCAGTGTCGGTGTCATCTCCTGAAGTCTCTCCAGTCCTGAGCTTGTACTGTATATGTACCTGTGTTGCGAGGCATCGCTGTTGTAGCCCAGCTGCACGTCAGTGTCGGTGTCATCTCCTGAAGTCTCTCCAGTCCTGAGCTTGTACTGTATATGTACCTGTGTTGCGAGGCATCGCTGTTGTAGCCCAGCTGCACGTCAGTGTCGGTGTCATCTCCTGAAGTCTCTCCAGTCCTGAGCTTGTACTGTATATGTACCTGTGTTGCGAGGCATCGCTGTTGTAGCCCAGCTGCACGTCAGTGTCGGTGTCATCTCCTGAAGTCTCTCCAGTCCTGAGCTTGTACTGTATATGTACCTGTGTTGCGAGGCATCGCTGTTGTAGCCCAGCTGCACGTCAGTGTCGGTGTCATCTCCTGAAGTCTCTCCAGTCCTGAGCTTGTACTGTATATGTACCTGTGTTGCGAGGCATCGCTGTTGTAGCCCAGCTGCACGTCAGTGTCGGTGTCATCTCCTGAAGTCTCTCCAGTCCTGAGCTTGTACTGTATATGTACCTGTGTTGCGAGGCATCGCTGTTGTAGCCCAGCTGCACGTCAGTGTCGGTGTCATCTCCTGAAGTCTCTCCAGTCCTGAGCTTGTACTGTATATGTACCTGTGTTGCGAGGCATCGCTGTTGTAGCCCAGCTGCACGTCAGTGTCGGTGTCATCTCCTGAAGTCTCTCCAGTCCTGAGCTTGTACTGTATATGTACCTGTGTTGCGAGGCATCGCTGTTGTAGCCCAGCTGCACGTCAGTGTCGGTGTCATCTCCTGAAGTCTCTCCAGTCCTGAGCTTGTACTGTATATGTACCTGTGTTGCGAGGCATCGCTGTTGTAGCCCAGCTGCACGTCAGTGTCGGTGTCATCTCCTGAAGTCTCTCCAGTCCTGAGCTTGTACTGTATATGTACCTGTGTTGCGAGGCATCGCTGTTGTAGCCCAGCTGCACGTCAGTGTCGGTGTCATCTCCTGAAGTCTCTCCAGTCCTGAGCTTGTACTGTATATGTACCTGTGTTGCGAGGCATCGCTGTTGTAGCCCAGCTGCACGTCAGTGTCGGTGTCATCTCCTGAAGTCTCTCCAGTCCTGAGCTTGTACTGTATATGTACCTGTGTTGCGAGGCATCGCTGTTGTAGCCCAGCTGCACGTCAGTGTCGGTGTCATCTCCTGAAGTCTCTCCAGTCCTGAGCTTGTACTGTATATGTACCTGTGTTGCGAGGCATCGCTGTTGTAGCCCAGCTGCACGTCAGTGTCGGTGTCATCTCCTGAAGTCTCTCCAGTCCTGAGCTTGTACTGTATATGTACCTGTGTTGCGAGGCATCGCTGTTGTAGCCCAGCTGCACGTCAGTGTCGGTGTCATCTCCTGAAGTCTCTCCAGTCCTGAGCTTGTACTGTATATGTACCTGTGTTGCGAGGCATCGCTGTTGTAGCCCAGCTGCACGTCAGTGTCGGTGTCATCTCCTGAAGTCTCTCCAGTCCTGAGCTTGTACTGTATATGTACCTGTGTTGCGAGGCATCGCTGTTGTAGCCCAGCTGCACGTCAGTGTCGGTGTCATCTCCTGAAGTCTCTCCAGTCCTGAGCTTGTACTGTATATGTACCTGTGTTGCGAGGCATCGCTGTTGTAGCCCAGCTGCACGTCAGTGTCGGTGTCATCTCCTGAAGTCTCTCCAGTCCTGAGCTTGTACTGTATATGTACCTGTGTTGCGAGGCATCGCTGTTGTAGCCCAGCTGCACGTCAGTGTCGGTGTCATCTCCTGAAGTCTCTCCAGTCCTGAGCTTGTACTGTATATGTACCTGTGTTGCGAGGCATCGCTGTTGTAGCCCAGCTGCACGTCAGTGTCGGTGTCATCTCCTGAAGTCTCTCCAGTCCTGAGCTTGTACTGTATATGTACCTGTGTTGCGAGGCATCGCTGTTGTAGCCCAGCTGCACGTCAGTGTCGGTGTCATCTCCTGAAGTCTCTCCAGTCCTGAGCTTGTACTGTATATGTACCTGTGTTGCGAGGCATCGCTGTTGTAGCCCAGCTGCACGTCAGTGTCGGTGTCATCTCCTGAAGTCTCTCCAGTCCTGAGCTTGTACTGTATATGTACCTGTGTTGCGAGGCATCGCTGTTGTAGCCCAGCTGCACGTCAGTGTCGGTGTCATCTCCTGAAGTCTCTCCAGTCCTGAGCTTGTACTGTATATGTACCTGTGTTGCGAGGCATCGCTGTTGTAGCCCAGCTGCACGTCAGTGTCGGTGTCATCTCCTGAAGTCTCTCCAGTCCTGAGCTTGTACTGTATATGTACCTGTGTTGCGAGGCATCGCTGTTGTAGCCCAGCTGCACGTCAGTGTCGGTGTCATCTCCTGAAGTCTCTCCAGTCCTGAGCTTGTACTGTATATGTACCTGTGTTGCGAGGCATCGCTGTTGTAGCCCAGCTGCACGTCAGTGTCGGTGTCATCTCCTGAAGTCTCTCCAGTCCTGAGCTTGTACTGTATATGTACCTGTGTTGCGAGGCATCGCTGTTGTAGCCCAGCTGCACGTCAGTGTCGGTGTCATCTCCTGAAGTCTCTCCAGTCCTGAGCTTGTACTGTATATGTACCTGTGTTGCGAGGCATCGCTGTTGTAGCCCAGCTGCACGTCAGTGTCGGTGTCATCTCCTGAAGTCTCTCCAGTCCTGAGCTTGTACTGTATATGTACCTGTGTTGCGAGGCATCGCTGTTGTAGCCCAGCTGCACGTCAGTGTCGGTGTCATCTCCTGAAGTCTCTCCAGTCCTGAGCTTGTACTGTATATGTACCTGTGTTGCGAGGCATCGCTGTTGTAGCCCAGCTGCACGTCAGTGTCGGTGTCATCTCCTGAAGTCTCTCCAGTCCTGAGCTTGTACTGTATATGTACCTGTGTTGCGAGGCATCGCTGTTGTAGCCCAGCTGCACGTCAGTGTCGGTGTCATCTCCTGAAGTCTCTCCAGTCCTGAGCTTGTACTGTATATGTACCTGTGTTGCGAGGCATCGCTGTTGTAGCCCAGCTGCACGTCAGTGTCGGTGTCATCTCCTGAAGTCTCTCCAGTCCTGAGCTTGTACTGTATATGTACCTGTGTTGCGAGGCATCGCTGTTGTAGCCCAGCTGCACGTCAGTGTCGGTGTCATCTCCTGAAGTCTCTCCAGTCCTGAGCTTGTACTGTATATGTACCTGTGTTGCGAGGCATCGCTGTTGTAGCCCAGCTGCACGTCAGTGTCGGTGTCATCTCCTGAAGTCTCTCCAGTCCTGAGCTTGTACTGTATATGTACCTGTGTTGCGAGGCATCGCTGTTGTAGCCCAGCTGCACGTCAGTGTCGGTGTCATCTCCTGAAGTCTCTCCAGTCCTGAGCTTGTACTGTATATGTACCTGTGTTGCGAGGCATCGCTGTTGTAGCCCAGCTGCACGTCAGTGTCGGTGTCATCTCCTGAAGTCTCTCCAGTCCTGAGCTTGTACTGTATATGTACCTGTGTTGCGAGGCATCGCTGTTGTAGCCCAGCTGCACGTCAGTGTCGGTGTCATCTCCTGAAGTCTCTCCAGTCCTGAGCTTGTACTGTATATGTACCTGTGTTGCGAGGCATCGCTGTTGTAGCCCAGCTGCACGTCAGTGTCGGTGTCATCTCCTGAAGTCTCTCCAGTCCTGAGCTTGTACTGTATATGTACCTGTGTTGCGAGGCATCGCTGTTGTAGCCCAGCTGCACGTCAGTGTCGGTGTCATCTCCTGAAGTCTCTCCAGTCCTGAGCTTGTACTGTATATGTACCTGTGTTGCGAGGCATCGCTGTTGTAGCCCAGCTGCACGTCAGTGTCGGTGTCATCTCCTGAAGTCTCTCCAGTCCTGAGCTTGTACTGTATATGTACCTGTGTTGCGAGGCATCGCTGTTGTAGCCCAGCTGCACGTCAGTGTCGGTGTCATCTCCTGAAGTCTCTCCAGTCCTGAGCTTGTACTGTATATGTACCTGTGTTGCGAGGCATCGCTGTTGTAGCCCAGCTGCACGTCAGTGTCGGTGTCATCTCCTGAAGTCTCTCCAGTCCTGAGCTTGTACTGTATATGTACCTGTGTTGCGAGGCATCGCTGTTGTAGCCCAGCTGCACGTCAGTGTCGGTGTCATCTCCTGAAGTCTCTCCAGTCCTGAGCTTGTACTGTATATGTACCTGTGTTGCGAGGCATCGCTGTTGTAGCCCAGCTGCACGTCAGTGTCGGTGTCATCTCCTGAAGTCTCTCCAGTCCTGAGCTTGTACTGTATATGTACCTGTGTTGCGAGGCATCGCTGTTGTAGCCCAGCTGCACGTCAGTGTCGGTGTCATCTCCTGAAGTCTCTCCAGTCCTGAGCTTGTACTGTATATGTACCTGTGTTGCGAGGCATCGCTGTTGTAGCCCAGCTGCACGTCAGTGTCGGTGTCATCTCCTGAAGTCTCTCCAGTCCTGAGCTTGTACTGTATATGTACCTGTGTTGCGAGGCATCGCTGTTGTAGCCCAGCTGCACGTCAGTGTCGGTGTCATCTCCTGAAGTCTCTCCAGTCCTGAGCTTGTACTGTATATGTACCTGTGTTGCGAGGCATCGCTGTTGTAGCCCAGCTGCACGTCAGTGTCGGTGTCATCTCCTGAAGTCTCTCCAGTCCTGAGCTTGTACTGTATATGTACCTGTGTTGCGAGGCATCGCTGTTGTAGCCCAGCTGCACGTCAGTGTCGGTGTCATCTCCTGAAGTCTCTCCAGTCCTGAGCTTGTACTTGGCTTGCCGGATGGCGGTGAGGCGGCCGCGAGCTTCTTCCAACTCTTTCTCTATGCGGAGGACTTCAGATCTGAGGATAGAGAGAAAATTGTTAAATTATAGGTCGTTTTATTTAAAAAAAACATTAGAAGTGTGGAATATTTCATAAAATTCTGAAAAAAATGAGAAAAAATAGGATCGTGATATAAATTAATTTTATCATAACGAGTTCTTCCGTGTTTTAGAAGGCACGATAAACTGGTGGGTCCCGGCTGTCATTAGACCATCTTTGGCAGTCGTTACTGGGAGTCCGAAGC
>NWSH02000584.1:102109-118637 GCA_002382865.2 Heliothis virescens
GTTTCCTTAAACTGATCGTGTTTTATCTCATCTAACATCCTCAGTTGTTCCTCCATTCGAGAACTCGGTCTTGAACGTGAATGGCTTCGAACGAATGAATGGTTTGATTCTTGAGATTCGGTCTTGTTCAGTATTTTTTCGTAGACATTCCACCAGTTGTCGATAGAGCCGAATTGTTGTTCGCGGCTTTTGAGTATGCTTTCGTAAATGCGCCACCAATTGTTCGCGTAATATTCTAAGGGATATGTTCTCGTTAAGTCGAAAATCTCAGGGGTATTTTGGTACTTTTCGGGGTTCGATCTGGTACTTTTCATAGTGTCGGTATTAAATGTTATTTTAGTATGACGGTTAATGTTTCTATGTAAGCTGTTTGTTGTGTAGATATTTCTATTTTCCGGTATATTTTCTTTGTCTCTCGTATCTTTTTTGTATCTTCTTATAATATCTTTGTAATATCTTTCTAGTAGACAAAGTTCTTCATACGTATATTTACTCGTATCTATCTGAGAGTATATGTTTAATATTTCTTGTATTTCAACCTTTTTCCTGCGATCAATTTTAATATTAGATAGAGCTTTCAGTTGTTCAATAAGAGGATCAAAGCCTTTGTAAATAAAGTCCTTTTTGGCAAATTCTATCAATTTTAAAACCATATCTTCGTATTTTTTATTGTATTCCAAATCTTGTTTGATCGCCTTAGATTTATCAACTTCTTCAATGAAATTCTGTAACGTATGTTTTTCATTCTCGAATTTATTGATCTGTGTTTGGAATTCGCCAAGAACAAGTTCGTGACCACTGAACNTTGTATTCCAAATCTTGTTTGATCGCCTTAGATTTATCAACTTCTTCAATGAAATTCTGTAACGTATGTTTTTCATTCTCGAATTTATTGATCTGTGTTTGGAATTCGCCAAGAACAAGTTCGTGACCACTGAACCTTTCTAAATCTCGTCTAGTTTCCTCCATTTTGTCTAAATTCCTCTTAGCTAACGCTTTCCACCATTCAGTGTCATCTTTGAACATTTTCCAAAATTCCATTCTGACCTTTTTCGTCATCGTGTTGACGTCATTGACATCTTTCGTCACCGTTTTGGTTTTAACTTCAGGTTTTACTATAATTTCCATAGATTCATCTTTTTGTTTTTCTTCGGGGCTTAGTATTTGTTTGAGTGTATCTTTAGTTTCTGGCGATGTTTGTATGTCTAAGCTTACTGGTCGGATCTTTTTGACTCTGAATACTGGGCTTGTAAGTTTAACATCGTCTAATTTAGGCTCTTTAGTCACAGTTTCTTTAACCTCATTATGCACAATAATTTCTATTTCGTCTAAATTCTCAATGACGGCTGATAGACGTTTCATTTCTGAATCTAAATCATGATTGGCCTTCAATCTTTGTATCATTTCTATCTTGCGCTTATTTTCGAATTTATCACCGATGTCTTTGGCTAAATCTGCTAGTTTTTTTGTCTCCCCTAGAAGTATATTTTCTCCGTATTTCAAGACCCTCCAATCCATATCCAGCAAGCTATTTTTCGCCGCCAAATTATATCTTTCATTTAAATCATCATTCTTAAGGCTTCTAACAGGTGGAATAGTCATCAGATTTTCAATATAAGTGATGACTTCTTCACAATTATCGTGGAATATAGTCGGAGAGACATCGTCGTCCTGACTGGAGTAGTCGAGGAGCTTGACAAGTTCGTCTTCCTGGTCTGATTGGAAGATGTCGGTTTCGGAGTCAGCGGAGTTATAGTCGCTGCGCAAGAGTGAGCGTCGGTTGGGGCGGGGGATGGTGCTGGCTTTGAGGGGGAGGCTCCAGCGCCGGCTGGTGTCCGACAGCCGCTAAGGAAAATATTGCTCAGTCCAATATTGACAACACAATGTACATAGACACATAGACGCCCGGACAACACAATGTTATGGGATTATGTAGAGCCACTACGTTTTTGTGCACTTGACAGCTGCCCTACCCTGATAACAAAGAATGCTATAATCGTCATTTTTGGTATTTTTACTTTTTGCAAGAAATGGAATCGCAGGGATTTATTATTTAAAGTAAAATAAAGTTTAAATAAAGTTCCCGGAAGTATGTTTTTTAGCCAAGGATTTTCGTAATACATACTTATACATACATCTTCGTCAAAAAATATCTTAAAACCGCCATTTTGCGATTACTGCATAGTTCGTTATCACGGTAGACCTGTCAATTTTCATGACTGACTAATAAGTCAGTCAGTCAGTACAAATATGTACTGAGTGATAGCAACTGTCAAGTGCACCAAAAAACGGCCAGACTATACTCGAGTTTATGTTTAGGAAATAGTGATGCACCATTTGTTTTTAATTTATCGATAAGTGCAACCTCTAACGATGCATCGCCATTTCATATTACTGTATTAATACTACAAAAACGTGTTCTTTATACTATGTAAAGTTATTAGAAAAATGTTAAAATTAAAGAAAAAAGAAACACAAAAGTATGGAAATAAGATTGTTTTTTGATAGAGTTTTTATCTATTTTCCTGTTGAATTATTATTTTGAAATGTACCATAGTATATTGATACATTATGATATGGTAAATTATATTTATTTACATTAGATAGACGATTAAGTGTATATGTGAAAGGTGTTACTGAAAAAATACTATTTACAAGAACTAATCCGAAACTACATACATAAATTAATTAAAGCTTCCGTTTAAATTCAAACTGTGTATTTTTCAATTTTATCGTTTAAGGAACCTTCAGTTTTACATTTTAATTTCTAGAATTTCGTACCCAAAGGGTTTTACATTTTTTACTGAGACTTTTCTGTCACCAGGCTCTGTGTCTGTTTGACAGTTATAAATTTGAAATATTCACAGATGATATATTCCACAAATACTAAGAAAACTACAGTAAAATAAGAATTTTAGGGAGCTGCCAAATTTGTGCTGAATTATTCGTGCCTGAGACAGACTCGCACTTAGTCGTTTTTTTTACTTTCCAACAATTTAAGTAAGTTTAAAACATTTTAACTACCTAACCAATACTTATATATTTTTTTCTCTTTGCTGTCTTAAAATATCAAATATATCAATGCACCTACCGCTGCTATTTCTCCACCACCCTAAGGTAGACTGGTAGAAAACGCATAAGGCGTTAAGTCCGCCATTGTATATTGTAAATGTGCAAAAAGTATTTAATAAATGTATTTACACGTATCTGTATCTATCCTTACCTTAGCAGCATGTTTGAGTCTATGCATATCAGGGCTGGCGACATGCTTGCCGCTGGCGGCCGTGGTGGCGGCGGCGAGGTCGCGCAGGGCTGCGGTCACGTCCCGCGCCGCGTGCAGCAGCAGCACCTGCGGCTCCGGAGCCCCCGACCCGAGGGACATCGCGCCTAGCTTTACTACTTCGCATAGTTGCACTGTAAAGAGGTAAGTTGGTTTAATGTTGGTGATTGATATTATTAACGAAAATAACAACAATTATACAAAGTTATAAAACAAATAATAAAAAAATACATCTATGTATAAAAAGTAGTGATGCTATGCAGGCTCTTAAAAAGTTGCCTGTTTATACTCAAATCAAATAATTTATTTTTTTATTTCAATTAGGCCTATAAAAACTCTTATGAAACGTCAAGCTAGTTGCACGGTTCGAAGAAGTGGATCTCATGGAGAAGAACCGGCAAGAAACTCCATGGATACTCTTTTAAAAAACACGTGTTTACAATAGTTTTCTTACATTATTAATGTTATAAAAGGGATTTCTTTTTGTTTTACTAGGCTCCGAAACTATTGAACCGATTTAAAAAAACTCTTTCACTTTTGGTAAGCTATACTGTCTCCGATTAACACCTATACTAATATTATAAAGCTGAAGAGTTTGTTTGTTTGTTTGAACGCGCTAAACTCAGGATCTACTGGTCGGATTTGAAAAATTCTCTCAGTGTTAGATAGCCCATTTATCGTGGAAGGCTTTTCGTTCGGGTGCGCCGAGTAGTTCCCACGGGACGCGGGTGAAACCGCTGGCAGAAGCTAGTATCGGATAAAACTGGGGAAAGCTACAATATCCCACAAGGTTTACACAACACAAGGGTTACACAAGGTATAATTTATCCGGGTACGGGAAGTAATTACCACGAGAAGCGGGTGAAACCGCGAGAAAAAACTAGTAATATAATACTCTATTAACCATAGAGAAAATTCTGAGTACTTAATGGTATTTAAAGTCATATTTTTTACTGTTTTTTTTAGTTATTTCCTTCTTTCCTCGGCATTAATTGGCTAACTTCACAGCGGCAAAGTAATTTGACGAGAAACCAACTTAGTGACTTACCGATAGTACTGACAGCGCTCTGAGCGGCAGCTGCCAACTGTTCCTGAGTACCAGCTGCTCCTCCGACCAGGGTCTTGGTGTCCTCCACCAGGGTCTTGGCAGTCTTCAGGATGTTCTCGCGGTGGTCAGAGAACGTGTCTGTTTCCTTCTCAGAGTGGAGAGTTCCTGTGGAAAGGTGGAGTTTATACAGTTGCTATACTCAACGCGATCGGTTTGTGGATGGGTGGGTAGACTACGTCATCAAGTTTACTTCTAATCCTTGAGTAATAAAACAATTTAAGCTGTTCTTGACAAAGTCTTTGACAGCCAGTTTTGATAAGTTGGGGAGGTCAGATAGACAGTCATTGCTTAGTTAGATGCGTCCAATTACATAGGAAATAGACCCCGATTATTAAGAGGATGGTTAGGCAGATTCACAAAAAGTAATGAACAAAATACTAAAACGTATTGTTTATCACCACGTGTGCTCAGTACGGTGATTTCAGACTTAATAGTCCAGGTTTCTTTTTTTTTAAAGACAAAACCTAAGCTAAGTTCACCTATATACAGCCATTGGTGTTTAAGATATACTGAGAAAGTAAATACAAGCTTAAAAAAATTGCATGACCTTGAATTGAACCCACACACTCGTACTTGAGAGGTCGGTACTTAACCCACTAGTTTACCACGACTTTTAACACTAAGCCGCCCATTGGTTACACAGCTGTCACGTCAAAAAATTTACCAATANATTCAGTAGTAAGAGCATGTTACGTACAGTTACAACCAAATTGTGAGAAGCACAGGTGTGTACTATCAAGCACAGCGGTGAACTGATACAAGCATTGGGAATTGGGATACATTTCCTTAATTAATGGGCGCATGCACGCTATGCAGCCATGTTACTATACATATGAATAACTGAACACTGCGTTTCAAACGTTTGTGGTTGAGTGTACGTCAGTTGGTCATTTATTTATATTAATTTAATGGCATGATGTTATTTGGTAATACTATATTTGACGATAAATTTCGACGCCCTGTTTGTATTCTGCTAGGCTAGGCGAGGCAAATATTTGCTGTCGTAGTATAACAACGAGCGATATAGAATAAAAATCGGCTATGTGCGAGTTGGACTCGCGCACGAAGGGTTCCGTACCATTATCTATGAAAAATGAACGTATCTATTACCTACAACTAGCCAAAATACAAACATTTTTCGAACAGCAAAATATAACTTTGTTTTTCATACAAATATATGAATAACAAAGTTATAATTTGCGGTTTCACACGTTTATTGTATGTATAAAAAGTAAATATTAATTTTTAGTATTTGTTGTTAAAGCAGCAACGGATATACATCATTTGTGAAAATTTCAGCTTTCTACCTATCACGGCTTATGAGATACAGCCCGGAGACAGACAGACAGACAGACAACGCAGTCTTAGTAATAGGGTCCCGTTTTACCTTTTGGGTACGGAACCCTAAAAAAATGTCATTGACGTACCTTCTCATTAACAATCTTGGCACTATCGGCGACTGCTCGTTGGTTGGTGGGCACGGCGGAGAGGCGACAGTGGCCGCCCGCCTTTATGAGCTCCGCTGCACCTTCACCCAGCTCCACCACTGCTACCCGGATCCTGGGCACAATGGAATGAACGTATCATTAGAGTTGCACTTATCGATAAACCGCTTCCCGAGATAACTAGTTGAGTAACTTCTTCCGTTCCCCAACATTTCCCTTCACTGCTCTGCTCTTATTGATTATAGCGTGGTGAAAAGTATACTATAGCCAGCTCAGGAGTATGATAAATAATTCTAGTAAATTTCGTTAAAATCGAGTCGTTTTTGTTTCTATAACGGTTATACAGACAGACAGACAAAAATTTTACTGATTGCATTTTTGGCATCAGTATCGATCCCTAATCACCCAGTGGCGTAGCTACGAAGGGGTAGCCGGTCCAATGCCCGGGGGCCCCCAAGCTCAGGGGGCCCATCGAATCATTACCAGAAAATGAAGATCACACTGAACTTTTCAAAGCTACTCTCATTTTTACAATGAATAAAGATAGGTTGCGACCCGACTTTGCAAACATTTCGCGTTCGCTTCGCTCGCGTCCTCAAATATATTCCGTATACAGAATTGACTTCTCTACAGATTTATTATAAGTATAGATTATGAATATACCTGTTAGCGACATCGGAGTTGGGTGTAGTAGCGGAGGCGCCGACGCTGTCCTGAGCGAGCTGTTCGTACTTCTGACACATCTCATTGCCGAGCTGCACCAAACGGCTGGCGTCCGTCGCTGACTTCGCCGTCTGAGGAAGAAATCAAGATTATAGTAATGACCGTTCCCAATATTCGATCTGTTGTTTTGATTACGTATAAGAGAGGAATTAGACAATACCTACTTGTATGTCTAATGCTAATGTCAAAATTGTATACCTAGTAGCCAGTTTCTGAGAACCTTTGTCGGTGGTTTATCTATTCATTTTTCTTTAAAAAAAAATCTTTAAAAATTTATAGATAACCTTTCGATAGCGGGACTCAGAAATCAAATATACAGATCAACAGTTAATAAAGAATAAGCAAATCAACAGATCGATAGAATATAAGGTAAATTAGAATTTCCGCGATTTTTTTCAACAATACATTTGAATGTCGACTTTATTCACCTTCTAAATCATATTTTTTTAATACAAGCATACACACACACAGAATATTAATGTGATACAAATCCTAACTTTAATATTATAAATATGAAAATTTCCTGTATTTCCGGCTTTCATACCAAAACTACTGAACCAAATTAAATTTAATTAAATAAAGACAGATCGTCAACATCCGGTACATCCGGTTACGTTCCCTCGTGAAGCGGGGAAACCGCTGACAAAAGCTAGTACACACATATTATGAAATATATAATTTATATTTATTTCTAAATATATAATATATATAATGTAAATAAATCTATATTTAGATTTTGACTGTTGACAAATAAACGACATTGTTGTATTATAAAAGCGAAAACTTGTTAAGATCTATGTACCTATGTATTTTTGTTACTCTTTCACACAAAAATTATTTGACGAATTATTGGACGGATTTTGATGAAACTTTGTAGTAATGTAGCTTATACATCAGAATAACATATAGGCTGTTTTATAACTGAAGTTCCCTCAGGAAACCGGTGAAACTGACAGAACTAGTTTGGCTGAGGCCAAACGAGCGTAATTTTGTGAGTTGTGAGTAGCAGAATTTCGGTCGCAGAAAATCTGCTACATTCGGTGTTATACAAAAGTCCTATTTGATTCACACGGCAACGCAAAATGAGTTGTGTTTTTTGTTTGTAACGATTTTCTGCGACCGAAATTCTGCGACTCACGAGTCAAAAAATTACGCTCGGTTGGCCTCAGCCTTTATCCATATATCACTCACCATGTCAGTGGCGAGTCGTGCGATATCCTTGGCGGCGCCGACCATGCGCGTCTGATAGTCCACGAAGGAATCCGCCTCGTCATACGACGCTATTAGAGACATTCTGTAACAAATACAAGAAAAATACTTAATTATATTGTTCTAATTTTCTATATCAAACAAAAATAATATAGCTAAGAAACTTAGGACTTCTTAATCCAGTATAGAATAGTAGGTATAATGTAGGTATTCGGAAGGCATGATAAATTGCTAGGTCCCGGCTGTCATTTGAACATCTTTGGTAGTTATTTATTTATTTATTTATTTACAGCAAGCTATCATAACAGGACATGCCCAATGCAATAGCAGTTGTTATGGGTAATCAGAAGCCAAAAAGTCTGGCAACCAGACCTTGTAATTTTTTTTTAGTTTGTAATGTTTATACAAAATACTGATGTATGCAATTGTGTTAGAGTTCAAATAATAAACAGTCCATGTAACTTCTGCTCTCAAATAAATCATACGTTTTCTATGCTCACACTTTTGCCCTAGCTTCAACGGCAAATTTTTGTAATAATTATACAGGACTGAAGGGAAACCAGTGCTTTTTGAAATGCCGCGTATTGTGAGGAGGTTTCTGTCTCTGGGGGCCTAACCACCGGTACCTTGGATACCTTGGACATAACACACACAAAAAATAATTTGACAATAAGGGAGTTTAAGCTTAGATCGTGAATATCAAGACAACATAGCAGTTTTCAAGATAAACTGAAGCAACCTTGCGACAATTTCGCGACTTCAAACAACTCGGCCAGTTGAAATAAGTTTACGATGTCTGTGCTGCAGCATATAACGTGTCGGGCAGTGACATTGACACATACATCCACCATATTTATTAACTACTAGCCGTTTTCCCGCGGTTACACTCGCATCCCGTGGGAATTACTGCCCGTACCCGGATAAAATATAGCCTATGTCACTCGTGGATAATGTAGCTTTCGAATGGTGAAAGAATTTTTAAAATCGGACCAGTAGTTTTTGAGCCTATTCATTACAACCAAACAAACAAACAAAGTTTTCCTCTTTATAATATTAGTATAGATGAAACATTAAGATTTGTGTAGCCTACTTCAAAAATAGGTTCCCAGTTTGACCTGTTCGTATGACCCTATGTATGTTCTTTACTCTTTCACACAAAGACTATTGGACGAATGTTAATGAAATTTTCTTTTTGTCAAAGAAATTTTTAAAATATAGGCTTTTTATCCAGGTGCGGGAACTACTTCAAACAATTTCATAATATAAATGGCTTGGTTAAAATAAGTTTACGATGTCTGTTTTGTGACGTGGGCAGTAACATTGACATACTACAGTATTTATTTACTGTGAAACATCAAGTGTGTGTTTGTTTTATTGTGAACACTCTATGTGTTGAAGGATGCTATCCAACGATATACCAATAGATTAGTTTACTGAAATTCTTGCTTTCTATGTCGTTAAAACTTCGGAGAAAAATGGAAATCGCTCCATTTTAAAGTTGGGTATTCAGGAAATTGATCATTTTAATATTTGTGTAAATCCACAAAGATAAATTCTTACTAACACCATAAACGAGAAAGTAACTCTGTCTGTCAATTGCGCTTTCAGGCCAAAACTACTGAACGTTTTAATTGAAATATCGTACACCTAAAGCATACTCTAGAACCTGAGATAGGACATAAGGCTACTATTTACCTGGTTACTGTAAGTGGTTCTCCCATGACGTGACTTAGGTATACCGCTGACGGAATTTAGTACACAATATTAAAAAAAAAACACTACACCAAAAATTCCACTACCACATTCACAAAATCATTAATAAAACTAACACCCACTTTCACCAAACCCTGACCTATCCCACACAACTATGTATAATGTATATACATAAATACATATATAAAACACAAAATACCAAACAAACACACAGACAGTCCGGCACAGTTGGCGCGCGAACACAATGAATGATCTGACGCAACTGTTCGTTATAGTAAACATGCGTGCGCGCATATGATGATCTAGATATATTGGGAGGGTCTAGGTCGAAGGACTGGGATATACTTTGGAGTTATTTTTAACCGACTTGCCAAAAAAGAGGTTCTCGATTAAGATCTATGTAATCATCACCTTCCTGCCCATATTATAATTTGTGGTTGGCGCAGCATGTTTTCTTCTTCCACACTCTTCTATCTGCCGTCATCTCACAAGTAACATTTTTTCTAGCCATTTTGGCGTTCACACAATCCATCCATCGTTTCTTTGGTCGCCTTCTTTCATTTTTATTTACATAATGTAATATATCAATTAAGATGTATTTTTTTTGTTTGTACATCTTAAGGGCAAAGTATACTTATAGGACACACATATAAATAATAATAATATAAAATTGTTTATTTGTACAGACAGAAAACTAAAAAGTACAAGAATAAGTCTTAGGATTAAGTTGTACAGCGGGGACTCTAGAGAGAGAGATATCTAACTAGAACATACTTTTTGAGTTTCCCATTCTTTTTTAATGTATAAAAAAAAGATACGGTCGACTTGAGAACCTCCTCCTTTTTGGAAAGTCGGTTAAAAATAAATCTATATCCAAGCGAATTTCGATAAAAATCCAAAACATTATACTCCAAAAACTTTAAGAGTATAATTTTTTTTAATCATACTTAAAATCTTAAATTCCAAGCCATTTTTTTTCCTAAGCCACTTCAAAGCAACTCTAAACTCCCCGAAAAAATTTAAGCCTGACGTCACACCCACACTCTATACCCATACCCATAATGACAGACAGACATACATCACTTGGGTGCGATCACCGCCGTTCAAGACCTGGCGCCTTGCCAAACAGACCACAGGCTTAAGAAATTACCAAACGTTTAATTATAAGTTTAATCTCGACACTTGAAGATCAACAGATTAATTGGGAATTTATTGGCAGCGGGTTCACGTGTTTCTTGGGGGAACTACTTCCCGTAATCGGGTAAAAGGAGGCTGTATGTTAGTATGATGTTTGAGTTATGTTACTGCCTAGTTTCATTAAAATTCGTCCAGTAGTTTTTGCGTGAAGAAGTGACTAACATACTTACACACTCACAAGCTTTCGTCTTTATAATTATAACTAGCTGACCAGGTAAACTTCGTATTACTTACCTTTAATTTTTTTTTACTCATATTTTCTCATCGTTTAAACCTTCCCTTGATCTGTACAAACATTTTAAAATCAAAATAAGCCCGATCGGTCCAGCCATTCTTGAGTTTTAGTGGGACTAACGAACAGCAATTGATTTTTATATACTCGTATATAGAAGATGACTGATGAGGACCAAATTTTTGAAGCGTTTTTTAAATATTATAGTTTTATTTTAAGATTTGTTTTTTTTTTGTATTTATAGTAAGTATTAGTAGGATTCAAATTATAATGAACTTCTTTTACAATTTGAACCAAACCTGATACCAGCGAGACTGTTAAAATTCCTTTAGCTTATACAACTATAGATATAGTATTAGTACACATGGCACCGTGCGTCACTAGATATTTTAGTACAAACAGCTGAGCAACAAGGTCAGTGATACACCCCTATAAATACTGATTCACTTTCTATTTAGATCATACGTACAGACGACAGCACATCAAGTTACCACAATCTGTCAAATTTCTGCAATAGATTTTCAACCTTATCACATTATACTCACATTATAGTGGAAGGTTAATGTTCGAATGGTAAAATTTGACAGATTTGGGAAGTTTGATCTGCTGTCGTCTGTACATCTTTATTCTGTGGTATAACATACCTGTGATCAGTAAGACGTGCGATAGCCCGCTGCATGGTATCGAGCAGTGGGCCCACAGCGCCACGGGCAGCGCTGAGCTCGCGCACGAAGCTGCCCAGCTCGGCCAGCGCGGACCGACACGCCATCGTCTGTGTTTCTACTTTGCCGTGCATGTTTACTGCCTGTGGGGGGAAATAGGTGTTAATACTGTGCTAATATTGTATTAATATAAATCTTCTATACATACAAAAAAACCGGCCAAGTGCGAGTTGGACTCGCGCGCGAAGGGTTCCGTACCAAGCTGTAGTTCCACGCTTGAGTAACAGATGGCGTTGTATTCAAATTGCACTGTCTTTATAATTCATTGTATGGGGGCCCCTTAATATATAACTTTTTTTTTTAATTTTCAGTATTTGTTGTTATAGCGGCAACGAAAATACATCATTTGTGAAAATTTCAGCTTTCTAGATATCACGGTTAATGAGATACAGCGTGGAGACAGACAGACAGACAGACAGACGGACAGACAGACAGACAACGAAGTCTTAGTAACAGGGTTCCGTTTTTACCCCTTGGGTACGGAACCCTAAAAATCAATGTGCTGACTGACGCATCAACGTAGGGCCCAAACCCATGAACCCGTGAACCGGGATTTTAAGTTTCTTAAATAACAACCCCTTCATCCCCTGAGGCTACCAGCAGCAACCATCACTAACTCCTGCTCCTATTAACCTCCTGGATAACACCCCTACCCCAATGCTGTTAGCATCACCCTTAGCTATCTCCTCCACATACCCTCGGGTTCCTACATCACCCTTATCAATCTTCACCATCTCCCAAACCCATCCCTTACTTATCTTAGGAGTTGCCAGTCTTCCTTAGCTATCTCTTGCTCCTATAAACTCCCTGGATAACACCTCTACATCCTCCCACATACCCTAGTCCCTACAGCCTCCCATAGGGGTTCCCGTATCACCCTTATCTAACCATCATCACTCGCAACTTTCGCTAAATCCTGCTCCTATTAAGTCCCAACCCTGCTGCTGTTAGCTATCTCCTCCACTTACCCTGGGGTTGCCGGCCGCAGCCCTAGCATCATGCAGGAGCTGCGTGGCTGCCTCCAGCACAGTGCGGGCGTGTTGCAGCAACTCGGCCTGCGCCCCCGACTCCGTCACTAAAGATGCAGCACCCACGGTGCCTGACACTAGGGGCTCCGCGTATGAAACCTTGAAGAAACGAAGTGATTGTAACGAGATTTATTATTTGAAGTGTCCATGGAGTTTCTTGCCGGTTATTCTCCGTGAAACCAACTCAGAACGGTGCAAGTAGCGCGACTTTTTGAAAGAATCTGTACTAGGTCTATTTGAAATTAATAATGTTGACTTTGAGTTTAAAGAGATATTCTTAATCATCAACCAAGTATTTGAGAGCCCACGCACGAGTGGGTATATGAATTAACTTTTTTTTTACACGTTTTTACAAATAATTACCTTACTACATTAAAAATTTATATAAGATATCAATTAACATAAAATGTACACCATTAAGTTAGTAAAAAATATAAAATCACTATTATTTTCGCCCGACTTAACGTGGACATTTCGCGAGTTCGATCAAAAGTTACTGAAATACTACTTAAAATAAAGACTCACCTAATTTATTATTGTATCAACATTGATTTTAAGCTGAATTTTATTTTTTAAATTAAAATAGAAAGTCATAGTCAAGTTAAGATCTTCTTCAGTTAAGTGCTTAGTTAAATGGAGTATAGCAGTGAGCTGGTTACATAGCACAATACTTACAAACTGTGTGACAGCATGTCCCAGGTTCTCAGCTTCTCCGTTAGCGGCGACACGGAGCGGCTCCAGTCGCTCTAGCATCTCCGTAGAGCTGTTCTCGATTTGTTCCGAATAGCCTGGGAGGAGAGATGGAAATTATTGCGTGTGATCCGAAATTCGGAATGAATTCACAATAGGGAAGTTTTTTCATTACCACTTCTTCTTTCCAACCATAACACTAGGAAGTGGTGAAAGGGGGGCGTTTTTGAGGGTGCTGTCCTTTGTAAATTATGACGCGAAAAAGTGCTAATCTAATTAGCCTACTTTTAATAAATGATTTTGACTTTGAATGTGGCGTCGATTCGTCACGAGTACCGATAATAGGTCTACTAAGTAATATTTCGGAACACACGGTTATTCGATATAGAAAGAGATTGATCAACCTCTGGTTAACAGTATTTTTTTGTTAACTTACAAACACAAAATCAATTATTTGAATATATACATTTTTTGGCCTTTTAAATCCTGTATTTGTTTAAAGCTCAAACTGATTGGAGCGAGTGAATTAAAAAGTAAATCGATAAACATTTGTATTGATAGAACTTTTATAGTTTTTGGTAAGCAAAGACATCGGAAATGACTGCGAGGTGCTTGAGTTGATTATTATAGCAGATGACAAGATCTCTCATCACATTTAATGTCAACTAAAGTAAAAGGTCAACAAAATTATTTACTACTTTATATTTGATTTTTTCGCTTCAGTCGTCATTTCGCATCAGCACATCAAGTTACCACAATCTGTCAAATTTCTGCAATAGATTTTCAGCCTTATCACAATGGAGGTAGGTAAACGTTTGACTGGTAAAATTTGACAGATTCGTATACGTTGACCTGCTGTTGTCTGTACATGGAAAAGTAGCTACTGTCAAGGGTACAATCATGTAGCGAAAGTAGCATAGATAATAAATACTACATACCTTGAAGCGAGTTATTCTTCCTAGGATACAACTCCTGGCCGACAGCCTGCATGGCCGCCTGGTCCAGTTCCCGCAGCTGCTTGTTCAGCGTGTCTATGCCCGCTGAGCATTCTCTCTGGCCTGGCGCTTTCTCCCTGATCAACGAAGATTACTTTAGGCAATCCTACTAATATTCCAGTTTACAGCATTTTTGTCCCAAAGGCGAAATAATTTCTTGTAAATTATTTGATACTGAATGGTTTAGTCAAAGCCGCACGGATCGATCGATCAGAAGGTTAAGCAACGCTTGCGCGTCGGTTCGTGGATGGGTGACCATCTTGTCATAATGAGTTCTTCCTTGTTTTGGAAGGCACGATAAACTGGTGGAGGGCTGTCATTTGAACATCTTTGGCAGTCGTTACGGGTAGTCAGAAGTCAGAAAGTCTGACAACCAGTCTTACCAAGGAGTGCCAGGTTGCCCGGGTAACTGGTTTTGGAGGTCAGACAGGCAGTCGCTCCATGTAAAACACTGGTTCTCAGCGGCATCCGGTTAGACTGGAAGCCGGCCCCAATGTAGTTGGGAAAAGGCTAGGCAGATGACATTTAATACTGAATCGAAGTCCAGAACATAAAGTTGCTCTAGCACATCGGGATATGAAGATATACCATTCTTATAGTGCTAAAAACGCAATTTTTAACGTACATTTTTGAAGGACAGCAATTTTTTCTGGAAATTTCTAACTATAACATCGTATAGTACGGTTATAGACTTACTTGATGTTGGTGACGAGCGCCTTGATGCTGTCGGACTGCGTCTTGCTGTGCGCGGCCAGCTGCTGCCACTGCGCGCGCTCGGCCGGCGACAGCGCCAGCGCGCGCGCCGCCTCCAGCATGCTGCACGACCCGGAGATTATGTTCCTGTGGGGAGACAAACATTAGTGTGACCTAGCCGACATGTTATAGTGGCTGCACATTAGCTGTGACACAGGTGCACTCCCGGCACCCTCACTTTCATAACCCGATGGGACGGCAATCCGACACGACCGGAGACAGATCACAAGCAGAACCGACATTAACGTGCTCTCCGATGCACGGGTGTATGAATCACCAACTTCCAACTCCGGACTGCTTTGTGAGTTTTTAAAACCCACAAAACGATTTCGACCCGACACGGGAATTGAATCCGTGACTTCGTACACAGCAGTCGCGTTATGCGACTACTAGACCAACGAGGCAGTCAACGAGTGACTTGATGCTGTCGGACACAGTCAGGGTTGCTATACACAAAAGCGGGCCGACATTATTCGGCACATCTGGTCATTCTAAATCCAACATATCCCACATGGAGACCTTATTGACCTTATGCCTTCCTACAATGTGTATTAAATGAGAGCTTGCTATTAATAACTCAAAAAGTGTGATGTTATTTTAAATCCAAGAAGGTGTTGTACCCAAGATGGTGGATTTATTATGTTTGTAATAGGTTCCTACAATATGGGTAGCAAATTAAATGAGTTGCAATTACTAACTCGAAAAAAAAATGTGACGTAATTCTTAATCCAGTAAGATGGATTTCTAATGCTTCAAATTAATTTTAATGCAGTTATCTTTAACTTTATTATATTTAAATAGACATTCAGTTTGGAATTAACTGTGTACCATCACTCAAAATCCAACATGTTGTCTTACCCATGAAGGCGGACCCTTTTTTTTGCACTTTATGCGTTCTAACAATATGGGTACATATCAAATAAAAGGGCTATGAATAACTTGTAAATAAAATGTGACGTCATTCTAAATCCAAGATGGAGGATTCCTACAATATAAATTTGTTTTTTTTTTTCTTTCTTACACAACACTGACCTGCCACACTCCAATATAGCTTCCTGGTTGTTCCTGGCCTGAGGAGATATCTTCGCCGGGATGGAGGCGAACTCAGGACTGTCTGCGAACTGACACAGACTGCGCACAGCATCTTGCAGGGGACCGGTCGCCGTGGCGCAGCGGGCACGGTTAGCCTGGTGAAGGAAGAGGTATTTGAGAATAGGGAAATATGAGGTGCTTGTAGCTAAGTATTTGGACCACGAGAAGAGCTCGTGGCTAGGTCAAAGCCGCGCGGATCGATCATAAGGTTAAGCAACGCTTGGCGCGGTCGGTCCGTTGAAGGGTGACCATCTTGTCATAACGAGTTCTTCCGTGTTTCGGAAGGCACGATAAACTGGTGGGTCCCGGCTGTCATTTGACTATCTTTGGCAGTTTTTACG
>NWSH02000585.1:14338-33877 GCA_002382865.2 Heliothis virescens
AGTCGCTCCATGTAAAACACTGGTTCTCAGCTGCATCCAGTTAGACTGGAAGCCGACCACAATATAATTGGGAAAAGGCTAGGCAGTACAGGTAGGTCTGTTTGTATGTGTATGATAGATAAGGAATCTGCCTTACATTTCGATCAATAGGTAGACATTGCCATACAAATGGCATTGCTACCAGCCTATCTATCTATTGATTTGCTTACTAGAGATTGAATTTTGATATTAGCTCCATATAAGTAATATTAAATTTCTATCTCTAGTAACCTTTCAGCTAGATAGCTAGGTTATTGAATTCCACAGTAAATCGAACNGCCTATCTATCTATTGATTTGCTTACTAGAGATTGAATTTTGATATTAGCTCCATATAAGTAATATTAAATTTCTATCTCTAGTAACCTTTCAGCTAGATAGCTAGGTTATTGAATTCCACAGTAAATCGAACAATGATGGCGTCCTAGCCGATTGCCGGCCACGGTGGCTGTTCTCATATAAGGAGATCAGCCAGCTTCGCGGGACATATTGTAGTGCACAAGCATTTGCGCAGACACAAGTGCACTCCCTATTCCCTCACTCTCATAACCCGATGGGACGGCAATCCGACACGACCGGAGAGAGATCAGGCGCAGGACCGACATTAACGTGCTCTCCGATGCACGAGTGTATCAATTACCAATCGAACATTAGTGTTGGCGTGAAATCAGATCAGACAGTCAGGGTTACTGTGAAAACATGGGAATTTCGGGAAATTCTTTCTACTCTCGCATGAGAGTCTTAAGATGAACCTCTGCGCAAAATTTCAGCTTTATAGGTTCACGGGTTTGGGCCCTGCGTTGATGAGTCAGTGAATGAGTCAGGACTTTGATTTTTATATGTATAGTGATAAATTAACTTACGTATTTCATAAACCTGATACTCTTTCCCTTTTTTAACTTTGTAGTTATTGTCGTAATAAACTTTCTGTAGTTCAATGAAGTTTTTGTTAGTAGTCGTTTCTCTCTTTAAATCTATTATCTTCTGCCCTTTTGGTCCCACTATATATTTGTCCAATTTATGATATATTACTGGTCTAGCCGTTTTCACTTCATTGTTTTTATTAATAGTAGGTTTAGCAACTTTTATGTCTAAAGCGCGATGTTTGATATATATTTTCTGTTTTTTGTAAGAATTTTTAACTATTGTTGGTTTTTTCTTTGGTGATGATTTGAATTCTTCTACGATAATACCTTTAGTGACAGGTATGAATACACCATGTGTGCTGGTTTCAGAACTATCAGTAACTGGGGTTTCTGTAGTTTTTTTAGGTTTAGCAGTTGTAGATGCTACTGCCTCTGTCGTTTCTTCATCTGTTAAAGTTGTCGTTAAAGTACTTTCAGCACTAAATTCTGTTGTAATTTCTAACTCATTTTCTGTAGTTTCTATTTCACTTTCTGTAGTTAATATTTCCTTTTCTGTAGTTGCCATTTCATTTTGTGTAGTTGCTATTTCATTTTCTGTAGTTTGTATTTCATTTTCTGTAGTTACTATTTCATTTTCTGTAGTTTGTATTTCAGCGCTCGTTGTTGGTAATTCAGTTGTTGTTGTTGGAACTACAGTTGTTGTTGTCGGAACTTCAGTTGTTGTTGTGGAAGCTTCTGTGGTAGTTTGTGAAGGTTCCGTTGTTAGAATCACTGTTGAAGTACTCGTTGTTATTGTAGTTGTACTCTGTGTTGTTGTATTTTGTGTTGTATCATTCTCTGCTACGTCACTATTAACAGCTTTAATGTCTTCATTATTACTTGTAATATTATTGAATGTTTCAGATTCATTACCGTTCGATTCCACACCAGTGTTTTCAAGCACAGATGTGGTTTCAACAATGGCTGTCGTTGTTTCTGGTGGTTTCGTTTCATCGTTAGATCTACGATAAGGATCGTCTAAACCTTTAACTGATATAGCGTCTGCGTCAAATTCCCCAAAACCACTGCGTCGTGCTTCAAGGCTACTTACATTATTTCCTGGTTGTACTCTTTCCAACGTTTCAACTGTATTCTCATCGCTCTTTTTAGAACTATCGACTTGTACAGATCTTTTTATTTTAGGAACTTCATCAGTTACTACTTCAACATGAATAATAGGATCATCTGCTAAACCAATTTCCCTTCTGTCACTGCGCAAGGTCAGATCAACTGGTTCAGTATCAGGTTCTTCAAGAGCTGCCATCTTTTTAGTACTCAAAGGCTGTACACCTAGACCTCCTTTTTCATCGGATTTATCTTTTGAATTTTCACCTTTACTCCTTCTGATGTTTTCAGCTTCTTGTTTAAGAATTGATTTGACGTAATCATTGTGTTTTTTCAAATCGTCATCAGACAGTTCTCCACTCTTAGCGTTCTGCTTATCCTCTTGACTCTGTACATCTTTAAGTATCCTCCTAGCTACTCGTTCTATAAACTCCCTCTTTTCAGCATCTGGTAACAGGTCCACGTATTTATCTTCTGTGCTATCGGCGAGGACATTTGTGAATAAAATTAGTAATATCACCAGCATTTTAGTTCATAACATTTTTTTGATGTTTTAAATGTCGGACAGTTCGTGCCGATAGTAATTTAAGATTGGAAAGTCAGTTATTAGATTGAAATTAACCGTGGGATTGTAATTGGGAGATAAGGACTAATTGGATTTTTCCAATGAGCTGTACTCTTATGGCTGTTTTTATGAATCAGGCTGATATCTGTGTGGGTCGTAAGTATAACGTGATTTTGTTCTAGATAACAATTGGAAAATTAAGTCTAATAGCGCGTTCACACTGGCTTTTGTCCAACGTAGGCGTTCCATGACGTATGCGCAACGAAGCTGCGACTACGCGGCGCAAACGTCGCGTTGTTGCAGCGTCATCTATACATATAAAAACCGGCCAAGTGCGAGTTAGACTCACGCATGAAGGGTTCCGTACCATTATCTATGAAAAATTAACGTATCTATTACCTACAACTAGATAAAATACAAACATTTTTGAACCCAAACTCGTGAACCTATAAAGCTGAAATTTTGCACAGAGGTTCATCTTAAGACTCACGCGAGTTGAGAAAGGATTTCCTGAAATTCTCACGGGAACTGGGAAAAACAGGATTTTACGTTTTACACGGGCGAAGCCGCTGGCAGAAGGTAGTTTATTTACTATACAACAATCACTATACGCAATCATCATCGAACGCCTACGCTGGACAAACTAATGCTCTTGTGAAGGCGCTCTAACGGCCAGTTTCACAGGTTCCAGATAAACTTCTAGATAGCTATCTGACAGATACTGCCATAGAAAAGTAGTAAAATCAAAATCATTTTCATGGCAGTATCTTTCAGAATGTTATCTAGGACTTTATCTGACACCTGTAAAATTAGCGCTAATGAAGGGTAATAAGAAGTTTGCCTGATATTGTCGGGGGTGCGGAAGAATGCTCTGGCGATACCCGTGCCCTTGACAAAAGGTAATTGGAGGCAACACCAGGTGGGTTTTTAGCCGGTTTTTAGGTGGAGGCTAGTCCATGAGGATTTTCCCCCTGATAAAAAAAAAAAAAGTTTGCCTGATATAAAACTAAAAAGAAATGGTGTGTATGTGTATACTCATTTATTTTTACCATGGACATTCGTTGGGAGACCTGTTTTCAGCATTGGACGGCTATTGGCTGATATGATGATCATGATGATGAAGGGTTACAGAAAGCAGTATTTAACTATAAATACTGTTTAATAATAATGGCGTCCTAGCCAATTGTTGGCCACGGCGGCTGTTCTCATATAAGGAGATCAGCCAGCTGCGCAGGACATATTATAGTGCACAAGCATTAACTGTAAAAAGCTTTTAAAAATACTCAATGATTTTAAGATTTCGTGACTTTTACACATGTTTTGCATAAAAACCGGGTCTAACTCGTGACCACGGTCGGTGCAATTCGGCCGAAACGGCGGGAGAAAGAGGTACCTTTACAATTTCATCACGAGTAAGACCCGGTTTTTATCTAAAACATGTGTAAAAATACTGTTTAACTACATAATATATCTTGTTTAGGCTGAAATGCACCATGCATTGTAAATGCGATAGGGGCGCGTTTCATTTCAGCTTAGGTATACTTACGAATATTCTAAAAATCAACGTGTTTTTTTATATCAAATTGTTTTTTGATTAACCATAACTATGTCAAAATTTTTTTGTTTGTTTGTATACTTTGAAGCCTTGACTCCGAAACTACTGAATCGATTTGAGAAATCCTTTCACTGTTGGGAAGCTACACTATAGAATATACACTAGGCTATATTATATTTTTTATTAAAGTGTCGTGGTGGCCTAGTGGGTAAAGCACCAACCTCTCAAGTATGAGTGTGTGGGTTCGATTCCAGCGTCAGGCAAGTACCATGCAACTTTTTCTAAGTTCGTAGTGTACTTTCTAAGTCTTAGACACCAATGGCTAATAAAAGGTGAAGGAAAACATCTTGAGGAAACCTGGACTATAAAGTCTGAAATCACCAACCCGCATTGAGCAAGCGTGGTGATTAATGCTCAATCCTTCTCCGTGAGAGAGGAGGCCTGTGCCCAGCAGTGGGACAATAAAAAGGCTTTTAAAAAAAAAAATATATATATTTTATGCGTACAAGAAGAAGTTAACGCTCATCCCTTCCCTACATGAAGAGAGGCCTGTGCCCTGCAATGATACAATAGCAGTTGATAGCACAGGACTTCAGATCATAAGCTAATTAGGGCCGGGGCCCATCGGCATCGGCAAGACTGAGGATTTTAGGTGGTAAATAGCAATACCTATACATTAACATAATGACAATAAAGTTGAAATTTCCATTATATATGGTCGTAATAACAAAAATACAATTTCGGTATGCTTGAGGCTGCTGTATCGGCAGCCTTAAGAATGCTTCAGGATGCTTCGGTACGCCGCCGGCACCGAGGCACAACTCGGGGATAGCTTGCCCTGCGGACGGTGCGGCATGCTAAAGGACACCTCGTCATACCTAAGAACGTTGCAGGATGCCAAAGCATAGCTTCCGACAGTGTGCGCTCGCATGTAGTACGCCGAAGGATCCTGTTCCTTGCCGATGCCGATAATGGGCGCCAAGCCTAAAGAACTCGGTTAAAAAATAAAATAAAACATTCAAGTTACAAATGAACGATTTCATTTATTTAATCTTCAATTTCTCTATTTACAATAACTTAGAACTAACTTACACTAACTTAGAATATACTTGGCCACTTAAAACTTAGACTAAGGCATGATGTCGTTCATAATTCTCATCTATTAATATTTTTTGTGTTTTTATTGATTGGACTTCAATATAAGGATTGACCGTAATTCATTTGTAGGTGGTATTCATATTTAAAATTCTACTAATATTATTAACGCGAAAGTATGTATGTATGTTTGTTAGTCTTTCACGCAAAAACAACTTTATCTATTTTGGTGTAAATTGGTAGAAATATAGCTTCTATATCAGAATAACATATAGGCTACTTTTTATCCGGGTACGGGTTGTAGTACACTCAGGGAATGGGTCAAACCATGGCAGAAGCAAGGCGTAAGTAATTGTATGTTTGTACGTAGGCCTAGTAATCTTCCAGAATTACAAAACAAATTCCAAAGGTACAGATGCCACCGCATCAACTTACAACCTTATCACAATAATGGAAGGATACTGTTTGCTCGGTCAAATTTGACAAATACAGGTAGGTTGGCATCTGTACACTACAATGACTGTAAATTAATAGTTAAAAAAATACAAACATCCGTATAGTGAACCCCCTTCTTGGGAAGTCGGTTAAGAAAACAATCATCTAAAAGTCCAATCAATGACAAAAACTCTAAAATCAAACATCACTCTTAAATCTCATCGACCCTCGCTTCATATTTCTTGCATTCCTCACATTCCTCTCCATTATCATTCTGTCCATTTCTTCTTCTCTTCTCTGTTCCATTTCCACGTCCTCAACTTCTGGATCTATACTCTCAATCACAGCTTCTATCAGTAACGGACTATCTTTACCATCTTTTGTCAATTCAACTGCTTTTAAATGGTCCTTTAATTCATCATGTACGATATCTCTAACTACATTTGTCATAACTACATTATCCATAATAAAATTTTCTTTTCTCTTTTCTTGCTTCCTTTTCTGGATTTTTCTGTTTTCTTTCTTGTTTGTTTGTTCTGTCTTGTTTGTTTCCTTGCCTATTTCCATGTTGAGGTGGTAGAAATCGGGCGAATCTTTGCAGTCGATGGAGTCGGCGACCCTCGTGCATGTTAGGGCTTCCTGTAATTTTGGAATAATTGTAAAGTTTAGTTCAGTTAATACAAGTCGTGGTGGCCTAGGGGGTAAAGCACCAACCTCTCAAGTATGAGTGTGTGGGTTCGATTCTAGTCAGGCAAGTACCAATGTAACTTTTCTAAGTTTGTATGTACTTTCCAAGTATGTCTTAGACACCATAAAAGTTGAAGGAAAACATCTTGAGGAAACCTGATAAAAGTTGAAGGAAAACATCTTGAGGAAACCTGGACTACAAAGTCTGAAATCACCAACCCGCATTGAGCAAGCGTGGTGATTACCGCTCAATCCTTCTCAATTTGAGAGGAGGCCTGTGCCCAGCAGTAGGACGATGAAAAGGCTAATAATAATAATAAAAAAATCTTACCTGGTTAAACACAGTCTCACTGGGACAGATGAAACTCCAGCGGTAGGTAACATTACGACCGGAGGGCGTCTGTGAGGGTAGACAGACATGAAACACTTGGCACTCGTTATCCACGTCCGCGTAGTAGCCGTATGTGCGGTTCTCGCAGCTGCGGGAAAAGGTATGGGGGTTAAATTCAGAATTATATAAAAAATTTAAACAAACAATAAGGGGTTCGCAAAAAAATAATTTTTAATTAAGAAAACTGGTCTAATGCGAGTGGGAATCGTGTGCGAAGGGTTCCGTATAAAAAATCACGTTTGTTGTATGGGAGCTCCCTGAAATTTTAGTTTTTAGTATTTGTTATTGATGCTGCATGATTCACGAGATACAACCTGGTAACAGACCGACGGACAAAAAAATGTCTTTGTATTTGTGCTATATATATAAACGAAGACATTCGTTTTACCCATAAAAAAGAATCAACGGAAAAATGGATTTAACGGTAAAAGAAACAATATATGGACTTTGTGAAAGTCGATATGGCTAGGAAGAATGTTACTTGTGAGATGACGGCAGATAGAAGAGAATGGAAGAAGAAAACATGCTGCACCGACCATACATAATATATTGGGATAAGGCCAGGAAAATGATGATGAAACAAGAGCATCTGTTTTGGAGATATGAAGCAAAATACTTACCTGAAAGTATCAGTGATATTTTCCCTGATAGTCGAAGCATTTGCCGGTAGATTCAATGTGTCTGCTTTCGTTTGGTTTGACACGTCCTGAAAATGAAAATACAAGTTATACGTTACATACACACGCATACAGTTCACAAAACATAAAAAGCAAGTTGGACCTTGGCGCACGAAGGTTTCCGTACTTACCATTATCTATGAAAAATGAATGTGTCTATTAGATACCTACCTACAACTGACAAAATACAAACATTTTTCTTTTTTAACTTTTTAACTTTGTTTTTCATATGAATAACAAAGTTATAATTTGCGGTTTCACACGTTTATTGTATGGGTACCCCCTTTAATATATACACATATTTTTTTAATTTTAGTATTTGTTATTATAGCGGCAACGGAAATACATCATATGTGAAAATTTCAGCTTTCTAGCTATCACGGTTAATGAGATACAGCATGGAGACAGACAGACAGCGGAGGCTTAGTAATAGGGTCCCGTTTTACCCTTTGGGTACGGAACCCTAAAAAAGAATCATAGATACATACCCGCAAAGCACTAATGATAGTATCATCATCATCATCATTTTCCACTCTCCTGAATCGTTGAGCATTTACTTGCATCACCATAAGGAATATCACAAAATGTTTGACTCGAAGATACGCCATCTTGGATAACCTGGTAAAAGATAAAGAGTTATTTAGACAAATAATAATAGCGTCCAACGCCAACTGTCGACCACGGCGGTGATCTCATATAAGGAGATCAGCCAGCTGCGCAGGACATATTATAGTGCACAAGCATTTGCGCAGACACAGGTGCACTCCCTATTCCCTCACTCTCATAGCGCGATGGGACGGCAATCACACCACCGGAGAGAGATCAATTGGTCTAGTTATACGAACTTACAATAAGTAATTTCTTTTTTTAACCAATTTCCCAAATAGGAGGTTCTCAATACCAATGTATTTTTTTGTTCATTTGTTTTTACCCTAAAGGCTAAAAAAATATTTCACTGTTGGGAAACCTACACTATGCCTGGGTGTCATTACCCCCGATAAATTTCCCCCGAGGCGTGAACAAACTCGCTGGTAGAAACTAGTATCCAAAAAAACAAAAGCGGTTAATTGGGTTTAAAAAAACACAGTTCAATAATTAACATGAATTTTTTAAAACGCATTTTACCTCATTGTACATCAAAAGGTATTTATTTTCTGTATTTCAATCACTTCAAAACACCACATCAATTTATTATAAATTCAGATTTGAGAAACTCTTTCAGTGTTGGATAGCCGATTTATCGAAGAAGGCTATATACTTTGTATCCGGATGGGCAAAACCACTGGTAGAAGCTAGTTTATTTACACACTGATTTATGAGCCCGATCAAACTGTCGGCCGACTAAAAGTTTTAAGTCTGCTGGTACTCTTAAGATAGGTATGAACTCAAAACTGTGCTATGGTTCACTAACCGTATTTATATTAACAATTCTATTTATATGTTCAATATTTTTATTCAACGATTTATTGTTAAAAAAAAAACAATAGAATTACGACTAATATTTACCATAACAGCCATTTCTAGAATAATTTATGTTTTTGATCGCAGCTATATTTATCTAATAATAAGGAAATCTATTGTCAATAAAGTCATTTTTATTGTCCCACGTTCGGGCTGGTCTCGCCTCATATAGTCAAATGATCTTACTACCTAATATAATAATAATATTATAAACTAGCTTCTGCCAGCGACTTCGTTCGCGGATCATGTCGCTTATGCCAGCGACGACGGGTCGTCATAATCAAAGATCTTTCCCTTCACTGCTCTGCTCCTATTGATGGTAGCGTGATGAAAAGTTTACTATAACCAGCTCAGGAGTATGAATAACAACTGTACCAAGTTTCGTTAAAATCCGTCGAGTAGTTTTTGTTTCTATAACGGTTATACAGATAGGCAGGCAAAAATTCTACTGATTGCATTTTTGGCATCAGTATCGATCCCTAATCACCCCCTGATAGTTATTTTGGAAATACATTTCATGTACAGAATTGACCTCTCTACAGATTTATTATAAGATAGTCCCCGAATGCTACTCAGTAGCAGTTATTATAACATTACTACGTCAGAAGGACAGGAGGTGAACCAGCCGAGCTGTGGCATTGTTTGAAAGAGTCACCTCGGCCCTGGCACACAAAGGGCTCCCGAAGGAACACGGTGGGTTTAAGTCAGTAAAAGTCTGACACTCCCTCGCGCTGTCGCGGGAGCGGGAGAGGTCATTTGATGATTTCCCATCGACAAAAAAAATTAGCTGCCAGGTGGATTTTAGAAAACTCTGACACTAGCGCTTGTTAGGTGATTAAACCTGCAGCGAGTGAGATGAGAAGAATGCATATTTGTATGTAATGTGATGATTAACTGCGGAATTCAATATTCTGTCTATCTCTGGATTTTTTTACTAGAGATAGGACTTTGACATTACTTGTATGGGGCTAATGATAAAATTCTATCTCTAGTAAGCAAATCCAGAGATAGATAGGGTATTGGGAACGGCCGTAATTCTATAGAGGCAAGCTATAGCTTGTCAGCCATGCGATTCTCTAACTGACACATCATAGATGGACAACAACGACGACCTCACAAATGACAAGCTTTTCGGTTTGAAGGATAAAATCGAAGGCGAAGTCGTCGTTGTCGTCGAAGGCGAGGATGATTTTTCATACATTTGGAACCATATTTTAGTTCTATGTCGCGCCGTCAACATCGTTGAAGCGCTGCGATCGCGCACTTATAGATGTTGCAACGATGATTTCTTGGTTGTAAAGATGTTTTGCGTTAGAGAATCACCCCCCTGATCAACATAGAATTAGGCTACTTTTGTCCGGGTGTGGTAAGCGAGTTAAATCTTTAGTAGAAGCTATTGATCGATAATCACTATGCTTGCTGAAGGCGGTTTGGCGGTAACAGACTTATAATAGACGAGTCTGCACCTATGTCCAAGATATACATAGATTTTTTACATAATTAAAAAAGTAACAGAACTGCCGGTCTAAATAGAATAATTATTTAAGTTTTGAATAGTCAATCTAAAAGCATAAAATCCAGAAAATGAATTTGCCCGAAAATTTACTCGACAATATTTCTTAAAAATAGGCAGATATATCAATGCTTTTTCTACACCAAATTAATTTATACAACACTAGCCGTTTTCCCGCGGTTTCACTCGCATCCCATGGGAATTACTGCCCGTACCGGGATAAAATATAGCCTATGTCACTCATGGATAATGTAGCTTTCGAATGGTGAAAAAATTTTTAAAATCGGTCCAGTAGTTTTTGAGCCTATTCATTACAACCAAACAAACAAAGTTTTCCTCTTTATAATATTAGTATAGAAGTATAGATAATAGTATAGAAAAAAATAACAGAACTGCTGGTCTAAATAGAATATTATTTCAGTGTTAGATAGTCAATCTACGAAGGAATAGTTTCTCCGATAACCGTAAAATCCAGAAAATGAATTTGCCCGAAAATTTACTCGAAAATTCTAAAATATTTAAATTAGGCAGATATATCAATGCTTTATCTACACCAAATTAATTTATACAATACAAAACGACCGCCCTTGACCACTTCCTATGTGTTTTTGCTGGGAAGAAATGACGGAACACCGCATCCCCGAGAATCGAACCTGAGACTTCGACAAACCCGTCGGGGCTGCGAGTTGTTCGAAAGAGTTACCGCGGCCCTGGCACACAAAGGGCTCCCGAAGGAACACGGTGGGTTTTAGTCNAGAGATGACTCCCGGCCACCGTAGGCGTGGGTCTGTGGGCGGTGAGTTTCGGGTGGCTCATCGTCCTTCCGTCTCCTGAGAGACGACAGGCCCGTGTCGGCGGCGCGCGTTGTTCCACGCGCTCCTCAGAGAGTGTCAGCAAACCCCTGCGGGGCCCACTAGGGCCAGAGCCCGTCGGGGCTGCGGGTTGTTCGAAAGAGTTACCGCGGCCCTGGCACACAAAGGGCTCCCGAAGGAACACGGTGGGTTTTAGTCAGTAAAAGTCTGACACTCCCTTCCGCTGTCACCCACAGCGGGAGGGGTCATACTGATGATTTCCCATCGATATAAAAAAAAAAACTTCGACAAACAGACAATCTCTCCAACGCATGAATTCATGACACCACTGTAAAACCCTAACATATTTAAGGAAACGCCTAGCCAAACACAAAAAATACACTCCAAGAAAAAAAAAACGACTCACCAATTTATTATTTTTTTTATATATTTTTTTTTCACAATCACTTGATCACTATATATGAAACACTTAGTCAGACTAGTGTTGACACCCGGATTGGCTCGCGAATACGTCTCTATGGGCACTCGGGGTGATGTGGTCGTCTTTTATAAACGTCTGTAGTGTACCTCAGCTGAGGAATTCGCAATGATTTTTGTAGCGTCAGCAGAAATTTTTTTTTTTTGTTTTTGTATTTTTATTTTTACCAAGAAATGTTATGTTTTTTATATTGTTTTTCGACTGCACCTTAGAAGGGTATTACATAGAGAGATTTTATATATATTTACAGGTATAATTCTCGCCAAACTTTTTATTGTCAGCAAACATTGCCAAACCATTTTTAGGTATCAGCATATAAGCAACATGTGCGTACTTGTGTAAAGAATTTTGTCGCGGAAATCCATATAATTTTGTGAAAACTGTACGTCATTGACTGTGCAACCCTTGGGACCTACTTAAAGCCACCGAAATAAAAGTAGCATTGCCCAAATTAGTAGATAGCCCTAGCCTTTACATGGGCTATCTAACAAGGGAATATTTTTTCAAATTGAACCCATAGTTCTTGATATTAGCCCATTCAAACGAGAAAATCTTCAGCGTTATAACTTAACATAGTATATTTAAAACCATTTATAATCTTCTCAAATACAACTGCTCAATTATGTCTCAAAAACTAAAAATACAACAAAGTAACACGTTACTCTGCGAACCATACATTGATCTTGGCTTCGGCACTCTCATAGCGATGTGACGTGAAAACTAAATGGTTTTACAAAAACATAGGTAGGTACATGAGCACGTTGGCCATTGATAGCAGACTGTGAAATCCTGCACGTTCGATAGTTATCGATATGGTATTGGGTCATCAAGGTCTTTTATTGGAATTTGGCTAGCCATTTCCATTTCTCATTGAAGCTTGTAGATGCATCATCATCATCGGGGTTTCGTACTCAAAGGGTAAAACGAGACCCTATTACTATGCCTCCGCTTCCCGTGACCACGGTCGGTACAATTCGGCCGAAACGTCGGGAGAAAAAAGGTATCGTAAACCTTCAATAGTTTGATCGCGAGTAAGACCCGGTTGTTGTCTAAAATATGCCTCCGCTGTCTGTCTGTCTCCAGGCTGTATCTTGTGGACTAAGATGGCTAGCTAGAGAGCTGAATTTTTCACAGATGATATATTTCTGTTGTCGTTTTAACAACAATAAAAATAAGTATTTTAGGGGGCTCCCAAACAACAAATGTGATTTTTTGAACCCTACGTACACGAGTCTCGCACTTGGCTGGCTTTTGTCCTACTGCATGATGTGGGCATCTTCTGGAGAAGGTATGAACGTTAATCACCACTTGCTCTAGACAGAGTTTTCAGACTTTAAACTCCAGGTTTCCTCGAGATATTTTCCTTCACCTTTACTGGGTTTGGTGTCCAAGATATACTTAGAAGTTCTAGACTTCTAAGTTAGAAGGTACACATGCCAGCGCATCAACCTACCACAGTCTGTCACTTCAATAGATTTTCAGCCTTATCACAATAGTGGAAGGTAATATTCGATTGGTAAGTGTCAGAGTCGGATAGGTTGATCTGCTGTACATGTAATTTAGAAGAGTTATATTGGTATTTGCCTGAACTGTAAACAAACCCGCACATTTGTTCTTGAGAGGTTGGCACTTTAACCACTGGGACACCACGACTTGATACCACTGCATGCAACTGAATAAATTTGCTTTTCATTAGTCATTATATACATGCCTTTTCCCAACTACGTTGGGGTCGGCGTCCAGTCTAATAGGATGTAGCTGAGTACCAGTGTGCCACATGGAGCGACTGCCTCTGACCTCCTTAACCCAGTCACCCTTTTATGAATATTTGATGATGAAGGTATTTAATGAGGAGCTCGTAGCTGAGGAGCAGCCGCATGGGTCGATCGGTCATAAGGTTAAGCAATGCTTGATGCAGTCAGTCCGTGGTTGGTGATCTTGATAAGACAATTTCCTCCGTATTTTTTAAGGCACGTTAAATTGGTGGATCCCGGCAGTCGTTACGGGTAGTCACAAGCCAGAAAGTCTAACAACCAGTCTAGGCTTACCAAAGAGTATCAGGTAACTAGATTGAGGAGATCAGATGGGCAGTCGCTCCATGTGGCACACTGGAACTCAGCTGCATCGAGTTAAACTGGAAGTTGACCCCAACATAGTTGAAAAAAATCTAGGCAAAAGACGATAGAAAAAAATCCTTTTTAAAATTCAAAGTACATATAAAGAAAAAAGTCTTAATCCAGATATCAGCAGGGTGATAAATAACTTTAACTGTTAAACAACGGTTATGTACAGTCGCGACGAAAATTCGCGAGTGAACGCTCTCAGAATATTTAAGTAAGATATTTTAGTTAAATTTACGGGATTTTTTTTATTGTTTAAACTTAAATGGGGTCTGTAGGTTTTTACCTTTGACGGGCATCCGTGGGTGGAATATTTTGGTTTGAGAAATACTTTTTTGGAGTGATTCAGGATTTTATTTAGGACAAATGAGATTTTTAATCTGATATGGTAAAGAAATGTGGCTACGTGATTTGGTACATGTTTCTAAATCAAACAGACAGCATTAAAACATATTTTTTGGTTATCTAGCTTCTAAAAAATAATCTTCTTCTTCTAAAAAATAGCCTACAGCCTTCCTCTACGCTGAAATAATTTTGAAATCGAATCAATAGTGCCTGAATTTAGCGCGTTTTCAGCAAAGCAATTTTTCAGCTTTCTATATTAGAGTAAGGACTAAAAAAATAATTTTTAATTTTAATACACTTCATAACCCCAAAAAATATGCATAAAGGATATCTCAAAAAACATTATTTCAAGCACGTCTTTCTAGTTTTAAATACCCTATAAAAAATCTAGAAAAATTACTTTAAAAAACCACAAAACCAACAAAGAAAAATCTTGATAAAGTGACTTTGTAATGCACATCTTTTTGGTTAACTAAATTCCACCAGTGGTGTAAAAAGTAACCTATAGCCTTTCTCAATAAGTGTGCTATGTAACACTGAAAGCATTTTGAAACTGGATGGATTTCAAAAACAAAAATTCAGCTTTATCATATAATATATAAAATGCAGTCATACATTGTAACCCCAAAAATTATGCACAAAAGATAGCTCAAAACTCAAAAATACTTTATTTTAAGCACGTTTTTCTAGTTTTAAATACTCTACAAAAAATCTAGAAAAATTACGTTAAAAAAAACACGAGACGAAATCTTGATAAAACGACTTTGTAATGCACAACTTTATTTTACCGTTGTTAGTAAAACTTAGACACGTTTGAACTCATCTGAAGTCTAGATCTCTGAAGTGAGTCATCTTGACTGATTTTATCTAGTCTGAGTAGTGGAGTCGCCTTTCTATTTCTATCTATTTTTTATTTTCTTAGTTTTGGTTTTGGGAAACTATCCTGTCTATATGGATGTAAGTTTGTCAATTTTTTTATTTTAAGTTTAGACCCCTTCGATTGATGTTAAAAATGGGACCCACTTACTAAGACTAGGCTGTCCATCTGTAAATCTGTCTATCACCATGCTGTAACTCATGAACCCTGATAAAAAGACAGCAGAAATTTTCACAAAAGATGATTTAATAAAAAATACTGTTACATTTCAACTGACTTTCCAAAATAAGTATACATTGTAAAAGCGATGTATTAGATGTACATATATAAAATTGTTTTTTTTTTTACTTTTCAGTGTTTTTGAAAAATATTTTCTATCGTATTATAAATGGACACGACGTCTCTTATCACACAGACAAGACATGAGCCATAGAGATGAGCCTCCACAAGAGATCAAGAAGTAGTTAATTTCACAATTCAGACCCGAAGAATCGACGCCATGTTTTTCTTTGTCGTCAACGTTACCCGAAATACACAAAAAAAAACTTCTACTGATATTGAAATATATGTTTTAGGTATCAAAATTGAGATCCTAGTGCCTTATAACTAAAAAACCAATAAAAATATTCCCAAAAAAACTTCTGAAAAATCTATACTAATGTTATAAAGCTGAAGAGTTTGTTTGTTTGAACGCGCTAATCTCATGAACTACTGGTCCGATTTGAAAAATTCTTTCAGTGTTAGATAGCCCATTTATAGAGGAAGGCTATAGGCTACTTTTTATCCGGGTGCGCCGAATAGTTCCCACGGGACGCGGGTGAAACCGCTGGCAGAAACTAGTATAAAATACAACGCTACTCATTTTCGTCTAGCCTAGGTCGGTGACCCCGTGTGAATATATATTCACACAGAAACACATAACTCCTTATTCACCGTGTTTAGAATAAAATAAATACTAATAATACAATTATAGTAATGGCCCAATTTATCGGCATTACCCTGCATGCCAATTGCCAGATGGAAAAACAGAAGAAACCCGTTATTTTAAGGTGTGAAAAAAATAAGAAAGCTCTTTCTTAGCTAATAATATAAAACCGGCCAAGTGCGAGTTGGACTCGCGCACGAAGGGTTCCGTACCATTATCTATGAAAAAAGTACAATAGGAATGGTCAAGTGTGAGTTACTTAAGTTGCAAATTATTTGGTAATAGATATCAGGCCCCGGGGCACTGCACCACGGGGCCTTCGTAGCCGCCACTGGGTTGTATGTGAAATCATATGTCGCTCAAACACAGAGCACACTTACCTTTTTTTTAAATTTACTTACATACGCAAAACTCATTATCACAGTTTGTATTAAAGAATTATGTAGGTATTCCAAAAATTGTGACTACAAATATAATTATAAAGCTACGAAAGCTTACAGAACACGCACGATATCGGGAATTCCCCACACGTGAATGAAGTCCAGTTGAGTCTAGGATTACATTTATATTAGAAACATATAGTTCTAAATATTAGATATCAGATGGTTGTATGTTATAACAAGTGTTACTGCGCTTGAAAAAAAAGAATAAGTTTTTTGATTATCAATTTTCGTTCGATCCATAAAATTTTTTTGCGGACTGGCATTGCTAGATAGGCGGGCGCCCTGTCGGTGCTGGGCACCTAGGCAGTTGCCTAATCTGCCTGTGAAGGTTAATTCCGGGCTCTGGCACATGACGAGTTCCTCATGCCGTCTGTTGTTTGGACAGGCACAGCATTAAATTTGGTGGGTCGCCGGCTGTCATTTGTACATCTTTGGTAGACGACAATATAGGGTAGTCGGGTAGCCAAAAAAGTCTGGACAAAGCCATTCTTACCATGGGTTGACGAGATCAGATAGCAGCATACTCCAGTTGGCACAGCTGGATACTCAGCTGCATCCTAGTTAAACTGGAACTGGACCCCAATTTAGTGGAAAAGGCTAGGCAGACTGTAAAGTAAGAATACACAGCAGTATTCTGGTTTGAAATAACGTGTTACTAAATGGTAGGTGACTTATACGTAATTGTCAATGTCTCAACGTGAAGAGTTTTTATTACATTGAGGATGACGTATAGAATCTATACAGTTTGTTATAAAGGCTGAAGAGTTTGTTTGTTGAAAATCATATTCAGTGTTTAACCCCTTTAACCGACCAGAAGTCGGATTTATCCGACAAGACGAATTCGGCTTATTCCGCCAGAGTTGGATTTTTCCAGACAAAAAACCCTGTGTTTTTTTTCAATTTTCTGAAACGTATTAAGATGTTTTAAGACACTAAAAAACATTTTTATTTTCGAATGTAAAATTTCACGTGCCTGAGCGCTCATGGGAAGAGACACGCCAAACTGAAAAAGCTTGGCGGATATAAAGGGTTATGCCTGTTTATACTGAAGAAGGCTACTAGGACTCGTATTCACATTTTAGGGTGAAAAAAAAATATTTATAAGATAAGACGTGGTCTCTCTGTCATATCAAAACGGCACTAAAGGTAGTAAAATACAGGTAAAAAATAACAAATTACTAAGACTCAAGGCCAAGTGCGTGAGTTGGACTCGACGCACAGAAAGGGTTATAGATATAACGTTACATGTTATCTGTCTAGTAGGTTGAACAACTGAAAGTAATCAATGTCTGATATAGCGCTGAATAATTCTGGATCAACGCGCTGATAGGTTGGTGAGTCTATTAAGACGTACCGTGTTAAATGATTGGTAGAGAAGATTAATTAATGGTTGAAATTAGAATGGTCGTCCATACCTCAAAATGATGTATTTATTCAGATATGCCAAGCAACTTTATATTGCAGAACTTAATTAAGTTAAATAACAGCCATATTAGATAGTTTAATCAACATAATCTGTAAAAACATTTAAGTTTTTTTAAGTTATATAGAAATAATGTATTATTATCATAGCTAGGCCACCCACTAGATGTACCTACCATAAACGTCATAATGTAAGAGAAAAATTATCAAGCCATTTTACTAAAAAATAACAATAGCATATTAAATACTAAAGATAACAGTAGCAAAAATATAGACGAATAGTTCAATGGATAACGACCAATCTGTTAACACAGCCTGGAGAACGACAGAAAACAAAAACATGAAGTCTTAGGGTAATCAAGAAGAGTGACTACATGAGCGTAAGGTGGTATATTACCCGTGATATCTTACACGCATTTCGGCCGCCCTGTGTATAAACTATAGAGTCCTAAAAAACAATCATGCCACTACCTTGGTCTTATGGGTTACGAATTTTTTTTATAGCATAAAGTTTGGCGAAAGATGTTTAATAGTATAAATTTTCGGCACGATAATGCGGAATACGGGAAGACCCCGTTTGACAGTAGCGTGTCAATACTACATTTAAATAATTTCCTTGTTGTTCACTTTATGTTATTGCAAGATAAAGAGTGAGTGCATGAAATCCCATAATTTTATAAATAGAGGTGATAAAACTAAAGTGGTTGAGTAAAAAGGGGTTTACAAAAAAAAAAAAGAGTAAGAATGGAAGAATATAAAAGAAAAACAAACCAGACATAAAAAAATACACCACAAAGACCAAAACCTAAGCCAGAACAAACAAAGCAGAAAAAAAAAGCCAAGAATTGCCAAGACCAGACCAGAGCAGACAAGAGCTGCACGCAGAAGTAAAAAAAATAAAAAATATGTGAATTCTGGTGAAAGAGAAACAAGAAAGACGACAAAACTCCAACAGAAAAACAAAAAATGAGACCGAAGAGTAGTTCAATACACCAAAGGTGAGGTGACAGAAGGAAACAGAAAATAAAAAGAGCTCTCAAGATATAGGAATGAAGCTAATCGAAAATACCAATAATATATAAAAAATAAAAGAAATAGAAATAAAAAAAAAGAAAACCGACGCTGAACAAGACGAAGGCTTCTGGCAAGACGCAGACATGGTGGCGGTATAACTCAACACACACAGCACCAAAGTGGGATATTAAATGCCTCGGAGATGGGCAGCAAGCAATACCGAAGCTAAGACATATCCCAAAACTAAGATTCAGAAAAAAAACAACAATAAAAAGAAAAATAAGAAAAAACAACTAAGCGCTCAAACACAAACAACAAAAAGTACAATGTCCAGGCGCGGTGAGTTAATGGAAAAAAGCTTCACCATTAACTTGAGAGAGAAGGCTTAAGTCAACGGCCGTTTTTGGCAAGTAAAAATTTGATGTACACATAAAAGTTATGGTATTTTAGATTATGTACCCAAGGGGTGAAAAGGACCCTATAAACTAAGAACTTCCGTTGTCTGTCTGTCTACCAGAGACTGTATCTCATGTAACCGTGATAGCTAGAATGCTAGAAAGATTTTTTCACATATGATCGTAATATCTGTTGCCCGCTAAACAACAAATAACTAAATTTTTATATATAACATAAAGCTATCACAAGGAAACATGTTTGATTTAATTAATTAATTGCAAAATTGTATACTAGTATAGCTAGCCATCTAAATCTAAAAC
>NWSH02000586.1:18940-28940 GCA_002382865.2 Heliothis virescens
TAGGGGTCGCAATACCGGACCATTTAAGCAATACCGGTATTTTCAGTATTGGCTTCGGACCAATACCGGTATACCGGTATTTTCGAGATTAAGCCAAAGTTAGCAAACACACAAGGCCGGATTTTTGTGGGACCCGTCCCCACCCTCCAATATACTTGAAAAGTTGAAACTGATATCAACAGAAACGTCCCGTTCGGTAGATCATACTTATCATGACGATTTACTCCAAATTATGGGCCTTAGGTTAGGTTAGATAACAGTTTTTTAAGGTTGTTAACAAATTACTAAGTGTTGGATGGGCCGATTTTGACTATTATTTTTCTAATGTAGAGAAATTACAAGGTTTTTATTGGTTTACATCATAATTATAACAATTTAGTAAACGCCATTATATTTGGCAATCATTACGGATGGTCAGAAGCTAGAAAGTCTCACAACCAGTCTTGTCAATGGGTATCGAGTTGCCCGGGTTAAGTTCCATCGGGATGTAACCAGTATTTTTAAACCGACTTCACAAAAAGGAGGATGAGCTCCCGCGTGTTTTTCTATTTGTGTTTGTCTGTTACTTATTTATTTTACTAAAACCGAAAATACCGGTTTTTGTGAAATGAATACCGGTATTAGTTAGACCTGAATTTGGTCCGGTATCCCGGTATTTTCGGTATTCGGTATACCGGTTTGCGACCCCTAATCCGGGTACGGGCAGTAATTCCCACGGGATGCGAGTGAAACCGCGGGAAAACGGCTAGTATCTAATAAAGAGAAATCATTTTTTTTGTTTGTTGGTCTTCATTTACCTTCTTTCTTTACCGGCTTCGAAACTACTAAACCGATTTTGAAAGTTCTTTCGCTGTTAGAAAACTACATTATCCCCGAATAATAAAGGCTGTATTTTATCCAGGTACGGGAAGTAGCTCCCATGGGACGCGAGTGAAACCCCGGGTAACAGCTAGTATTAGTATAGTAATACAAAATTATATAAGTACTTAATTTATTTAAATACTTGAACTTTAACCTAAAAATATACAGTAATTAAATGTAAAGATGATTATCAATTAATAATGGCTTGTTTTACTTGTATTCAAAACAATGTGATAGAGATATAATCGCATTATTATAATAACAATATGATTGTAGAAACAAGGTTATATTAACCTAGGGATTGACATACTTATTTTGTGATGATACTGATTTTCAAAAGTAAGGTCAGAAGCCCATACAATTGGCTGAAAGCAGGTCAATAACCATCATATCCTTACTGATATCTAAACTAATATAATGAAATCTCTGGATCTGCTAAACCGATTTTGAAAATTTACTAGTGAAAAACTACGATATTCGACAGGTCGTATTCGAATCTAGTAGAAAGACATGTGTTGCTGGGGAGTTTGTTCCACCATTTCTTCTTCCCAGCAAAAACACATAGGAAGTGGTGAAGGCCGGGCGTATTTGGGGCTGTCTGATGTAATTTTGTTTTCGAAAAGTACTGTTTTCAGGCTAGTTAGAATAAATGCTTTTTGATTTTGATCATAAGGTGAAACGCAACGCTTAGCGGGGTCGGTCCGTGGATGGATGACCATCTTGTCATAACGATTTTTTCCGTGTTTCAGACGGCACGATAAATTGGTTAGTCCCGGCTGTCATTTGAACATCTTTGACTTTGTCGTTACGGGTAGTCAGAAGCCAGAAAGTCTGACAACCAGTCTTACCAAAGGGTTACAGAAAGCCCGGGTAACTGGACTAACTGGCTAACCCGGGTTGTGAAGGTCAGATAGGCAGTCGCTCCATGTGGCACACTGGTACTCAGCTGCATCCGGTTAGACTGGAAGCCGACCCCAACATAGTTGGGAATGGGTTTATGGGTTGGCAGATGATATTAGACCAGTTAAAAAAATGATTCAGTGATAGATAGCCTATTTATCGAGGTAGGCTATATTTTCAGTTCTGCTTTACTTGTGTAGATTGAAACACACATGCATAAAGTCCGAAAAATAATGATTTTTCACAAATCTTTCTTGCAAAAGGTTTAAGATGAAACCTTCACAATTATCAACGTTTTTGAAAGTCTTCATGAACCTTTACACATTCTCTTGAATGTCCTTCAGCAAGTACTTCAAAACGTTTCAAAATTCAAACTATCTTTACAAGCAGAGTCGCAATATTAATTGTTATAATTGTCATACTAAACTTAATTGTGTTCGTGAACCCAGATAATTAAATTACGTAATTCAATTAGTATTTTAAGAAGTTATTTTTGTTTAAATAGTGTGGGATTTGAGCTGAATTTTACGCAAGGATAATGAGATAATAATGAGTGTATATGTGAAGAAATGCTTGCTAAAATTAGATACTTGCAAAATCTAGAAGGTAGCAATTAGTAGCAACTAATGACACTTAGTAGCAACTCTATCAGCCTGTTTCAAAGATTCTAGATAAAATTGTAGATAGCTATTTGACAGATAGTACCATAGAAATGTTATTTTAGGGTTCCGTACCCAAAGGGTAAAACGGGACCCTATTACTAAGACTTCGTTATCTGTCTCCAGGCTGTATATCATAAGCCGTGATAGCTAGAGAGCTGAAATTTTCGCAAATGATGTCTTTCCATTGCCAATATAACAACAAATACAAAAAAATAATATATTAAGGGGGGTCCCCATACAATAAACTGTGAAACTGCAAATAATAACTTTATCATTTCATATGTTTGTATGAAAAACAAAGTTATATTTTGCTGCCTGAAAAATGTCTGTATTTTGGCTAGTTGTAGGTAATAGATACGTTCATTTTTCATAGATAATGGTACGGAACCCGCACTTGGCTGGTTTTTTAAATTTTACTATTTTTCTATGGTATGATCTGTCAGATAACTATCTAGAACCTTATCTGAAACCTCTTAAACTAGTCGTATATGTATTTCGAGGGATTCTAAGAAGAGTGACAGCTATTATGATGCACAAAATAGGGTAGTATGTTTGTCTATCTGTCATCATCTGCCTAGCCTTTTCCCAACTATGTTGATATCGGCTACTAGTCTAATAGATGCAGCTGAGTACCAGTGTGCCACATGGAGCGACTGCCTTCCTGACAACCTCTACCCAAATTACTCGGTCAACCCTTTACTTCTTACTGCGGTATTCAATATTCTGTCTATCTCTGGATTTGCTTACTAGAGATAGGAATTTGACATTACTTGTATGGAGCTAATGTCAAAATTCTATCTCTAGTAAGCAAAACTGGTTGTCAAACTTTCTGGCTTCTGACAACCCGTTACGACTGCCAAATATTTTCAAAAGACAGCCGGGACCCACCAACTTATCGTGCCTTCCAAAACACGGAGGAACTCGTTATGACAAGATAATATTTGAAAGGAGGATCACCCATCCAAAAATTGACCTCAACCGTAACTCAACCTTGATCAATAATAACCATACTACACCCTTTTCTCACGCACATATTGACTTATTAGTAGAGATATGACAGACATACAGACAATTATTCTCCGGAACAATGACTTCGATAAATCACATAGACAGACAGACAAAAAGATATTGCTTATATGTATGTAATTGTAATGATATTGATGTTTTTGTGTACGTGGGAAAGTATGTGGAGTAGCTGTATGGTTCGACGTTCGATTCCTGGGTTGGGTAAAAGTATTATCACATCATAAAGCTAAAAGTTTTGATGTGTCAATGTCTATTTCAAACATAATAACTACTGAACCATTTTTGATGACACTTGGGTTAATATAATTTAATCTTTACTCTTTTTATTTCTCTCAATTAATCTATCTCATCTATTTATTATTTTGTTTGTTTACTTGAACGCGGTTATCTCGGAAACTGCAATTCCCACTTGAAGAATTATTTTAATGTTAACCCTTTTAAAGAAGAAGTTTCTTTTCTATCCGGGTGCACGAAATAGCTATCACGGGGCGCGGATGAAACCGCTGGTGTAAGCTATAATTTATTTTATACAATACCTCTACATCAATCTATGATGGCGTTCTAGCCGATTATCGGCCACGGCGGCTGTTAGGATTCATATAAGGAGATCAGCCAGCTGCGCAGGACATATTATAGTGCACAAGCATTTGCGCAGACACAGGTGCACTCCCTATTCCCTCACTCTCATAACCCGATGGGACGGCAATCCGACACGACCGGAGAGAGATCAGGCGCAGGACCGACATTAACGTGCCGTCCGATGCACGGGTGTATCAATCACCAACTTCCAACTCCGGGCTGCTTTATGAAAGTTTCTAAAACGCACAAAGCGATTTCGGCCCGTCCCGGGAATCGAACCCGAGACCTCGCGCCCAGCAGTCGGCTATGCGACAACTAAACCAACGAGGCAGATTAATTATTATTTCCCATCTAAAAACAAACGAATTACTCTCACTCCAATACGTATGAGAAACAAATGAACTAAGTACGATTGCTCAACGCAGGAAACGAACCCGCGACCACAGTTAGCCAACGATATATCATGTAACAGCTTTACTTGAACTTATACTTTACTTACTGAATGAGGTATAAGATGTTTAGATCTAAGAGATAGATAAATCTTAGCTTATATTAGGGTTAGCTTTGTTGCCATATATTACGCGCGATCCGTATTATTAATATTCTACATATCAAAATTGATGTGATCACAGCTCCTGTTAGTGAATTCGCAAAGGTGTTGTTATTTTATGTTACGAACGGGATTAGCTTTTTGTTGTTTTAGTATTTTGTTATTTAATTTTTAATAGATGTTAAGTTCTTTAGTTTTGTTATTTTTATGTATTTCTAAAATCATAAGACCACATTATCGCATTGGGCGTAAGCCTGTAATGATATTGTTTGGTGAGATAATAAATAAATAAATATTTTTTTACTACCGGATAAATAACGAATCGATTGATCATGAAGTAACCACCGCAAGTCCCGGCTGTCATTTGATCATCTTTGGCATTCGTTACGGGTAGTCAGAAAGGATGACGTATAAGGCACACAATTCGAAATAATGGTGGCTATACAATATCTGTCTATACTCGTATAGGCAGGTTTTGTATTGGTTCATTATTTCGAATTTTTCCCAAACTTCTTCCCAGTTTTTTATCTCAATTGGTTTAGCTATATCCCCGATCTAATATTTAGGAGGAGAAAAACGAGATAGAGATTTATGATGTGACAAAACAGGGCCCTGATTCACTTTCTTTAAGTTAAGCAACAACCAATTGTCATTACATGGCATGTCATTGGAAAACGATTGGTCTTTTAATAGTAACAGAATAACCGATAAGGCTAAAACTGCTGTTGCCATACAATTTTCATTGAGTTTTCATACGAGTGACACACAATTGTAGTTAAGGAATCACCGCCCAGGACATAGGTAATACCAGGTACCATACAGAAGTCATCGTCGTCATAATATGTATCAGAGTATTGGGTAATGAAGAAGAGGGATGAGAAGAGAGTACATGTAGCAGAAATGGGAATGTTGAGATGGATGTGTGGTGTGACAAGAATGGATAAAGTGAGGAATAATAGAGATAGTCTGAAAGATGACAGACAAGCGGTTGTCATGGTATGGACATGTTATGAGGAGGGGTGAAACACATGTAACAAAAAGTATGTTAAGCATGAATGTAGATGGGTGGAGATGGAGAGGAAGACCAAAGAAAAGATGGATGGATTGCGTGAAAGATGACATGAGTAAGAAGGAGAAAACATATTGCGCCGACCCCAAATAAAATTGGGAATTTGGGAACATGGCAGGAAGATGATGAAAGACCGAGTACAATAAATTAATGAAAATATGTAGGTCTTCCTTTTCACTATTATGTACCAGTCTTTTAACCCAACTGCCTAGAAGAGGTATACATTTTTGAAGGCTAATTTCGATGTTCACAATTTCACATCGCAAAACACCATTTCGTAATACGACAATAATCATTATATTTCAAGGGCTCTTGCCAAAATCTGAGAACTTAAAAATAACGTGATCATAACCATTAAATATATAGTAACATCATGTGAAAATGTTCAAATTCACAATTACGTGGCCGAATTGTTTCAACAAAACAAGATAGATGCAATATTTTGCTGTGAGAACGTTTCCAAATGCTAAACATTGTTATTTTATCAACGCAGCCATCTTTCTTTAGCGGGAATTTGTTTAATTTAATTCTTTTTCGTTTGGTTGGTATTTGAACTAATGTAAATAAATAGAGACACTTGATATTTATATTTCCTCATTTTTTTAAGTCAGATAAAAACCGGCCAAGTGCGAGTTGGACTCGCGCGCGAAGGGTTCCGTACCAAGCTGTAGTTTCACGCTTGAGTAACAGATGGCGTTGTATTCAAATTGCACTGTCTTTATAATTTATTGTATGGGGACCCCCCTTAATATATAACTTTTTTTAATTTTTAGTATTTGCTGTTATAGCGGCAACGAAAATACATCATTTGTGAAAATTTCAGCTTTCTAGCTATCACGGTTAATGAGATACAGCGTACAGACAGACAGACAGACAGACAGACAGACAGACAACGAAGTCTTAGTAATAGGGTTCCGTTTTTACCCTTTGGGTACGGAACCCTGAAAATGGTTTTTATTACCCCTAAATACAGGTCATATTATTATAGTTTCCGTCAAAAAGCTTTCCAAAGTAATCCATTTCATAAAAGCATTTTGTTCTTACAATTTGACTTTCTTGAATTCGTTAATAATTGCCAACTTCAGTCAGGCAAAGCCAACGGGCAGGCACTGTCAAAATGTAAGAGTTTTCATCAAATAACTCCGTTGATGCCTTGCGCTTGCGCATTAGTTTTGTTCGTACATATATACTATATTTTGATTATCGTGAAGTCACTAAAACTTCAGGCCGGCAGATTTATCTGATGAGAACTGTGTGACTTTTGTTTCCTGTACAAATATGTCTGTGGCCTTGTATCATCCGAAGAGATGACCGGATTCCAGCGCCATTTTTGTGACACAAAACTGTCTTCCGCGGTGGAAATGAGGATAGTTTGAGTGATTTGTTTTTGCGAAACTGGATTTGTGCAGATGAAATAGGAGAGCTGTCAACATTGACTCAAATTCATTATTAGAAAACTTAGGCTGAAAATCTTATATTTTTAAGGTAGATTTTACAGAAGACAGCCCCTAAATACGCCAGCCCTTCACCACTTCCTATGTGTTTTCACTGGAAAGATAAAGTGATGAAACTTACTAACCCAGCAACAAAATTCTGCGAATCAATTCGCCAATTTTTTTCTAAAATTATTTAAAACCAATAAATTCATCATCAGTCTGATCTTCCAACTATGTTAGGATCGACTTCCAGTGTCACCACATACAGCTGAGTGTCACATGAAGCGACTGCCTATCTGACCTCCTCAACCCAGTTATCAGGTACAATATGAAGTAATGATTAATTTAAGAAGACATTGTGACATCTTAACCGATATTCTCATTTGAGTACATTTCCTGCCATCCTTTCTAATGACGAGAATAATGAGCGAGATGAGGGCTCGCCACTTATCGTGTTTGTTGGGATGCTGCAATGTCCTGGGAAAGATTCTAGATACACTGATTTATCTACATTTATCTTATGAAATATGGCGTATAGGCTCAAAAAGGGTTATGATGTTCTTATTATTTTGATTAAAAATGTATTTATATATGATCGGATTGAGAACCTTTTTCCTTTTGGGAATTCAGTTAAAAATACGAGTAGTTTGGGTTTTTTTAACAGCCTTTTTATTGTCCCACTGCTGGGCACAGGCCTCCTCTCATATCGATAAGGATTGAGCGTTAATCACCACGCTTGCTCAATGCGGGTTGGTGATTTCAGACTTTATAGTCCAGGTTTCCTCAATATGTTTTCCTTCACCTTTTATCAGCCATTGGTGTCTAAGAAATACTTAGAAGGTACAGCCAAACTTAGAAAAGATGCATTGGTACTTGCCTGACCTGGAACCGAACCCACACACTCATACTTGAGAGGTTAGTGTTTTACCCACTAGGCCACCACGACTGGACTTGGGTGACTACTTATAATTTTTTATACCGAATTTGACCAGTAGTCAGGAGCCAGTAAGTTTGACAACCAGTCTTACCAAGGAGTACCTATCAGGCTGCCCAGGTAACTGGGTTGATTTTATCAGATAGGCAGTCGCTCCATGTGGCACAGTGGTACTCAGCTGCATCAGATTAGAACTGGAAGCCGACCCTAACATAGTTGGGAAAAGGCTAGGCAGAGGATGACACAATTCATTGCTAATTTTCTTGATTTTTAGAACACTTATTCTATTAGTTATTTCCACTTAGGAACTGGAATATTTCACACAACACACACTATTAATCTATCATGCATCTACATATAAATTGCTGAGCAAAATAGCGTGATGTTTAGTTCCTCGCGCTTTCTAATTCCGGTAACACACGAATCACTTGTTTGGTTAACTATTGAACTGTGAATCGCATGTTTTGTATGTCTGCATTTGTTGAAAATAACATTGAAAATGGCGAAGTTCACCGACAATAACTTTTAGATTTCTTAAATTGTTTACGATGAACTTTTACGTTCAATTTTCCAAAGTAAACTATTGTTTAAGAAAAACGGATTTAGTAATTGTTAAAATATTATAAACATGTTATATTTTATATACTTAACAATTGTTATGTAACTTGCTTCTGCCAGCGGCTTCGCCTGCGTTAAACTGAAAATCTCCTTTTTTCGGGAAAACTTTTCTTATCTCGCGTGAGAGTCTTAAGATGAACCTCTGTGCAAAATTTCAGCTTTATAGGTTAACGGGTTTGGGCTCTGCGTTTATGAGTTAGTGAATGAGTCAGGACTTTGATTTTTATATGTATTGATGATTTTATATACTTACTTAACAATTGTTATGTAATTAATTGTAATAGACAGCTGTGTTGTTGGGAAGTTTGTTGATCACCGTTTCTTCTTTCCAGCCATAACAATAGGAAGTGGTGAAAGGGGTGCATTTTTGGGTGTGCTGTCCAATATAATTTGCAGTGAAAAAGGGCCAATTTATTCACCTATTTTCAATAAATTATTCTGACTCTGACTTTAAACTTGGGCCTTAATCAATCATCAGCCTTTGTATCGTTCCACTTCTGTGCTGCGGCCTCCTCTCACACAGAGAAGGATTGAGCGTTAATCACCACGTGCAAGAGATGCGGGTTGCTGATTTCAGACTTTAAAGTCCAGGTTTTGTAAAGATGTTTTCCTTCACCTTTTACTCAGTCATTGGTGTCTTAAATACACTTAAAATATATGCACACATATACTCGTAACTCTGCAAAATTACATTGGTACTTTGCCTGACCTGGAATTGAACCTCGTATTTGAGAGGCTGATGCTTAGTGAAAATCAAAGTCAATTGTTTTTAGGGTTCCGTACCCAAAGGGTAAAATGGGACCCTATTACTAAGACTCCGTTGTCTGTCTGTCTCCACGCTGTATCCAATTAACCGTGATAGCTAGAAAGCTGAAATTTTCACAAATGATGTATTTCCGTTGCCGTTATAACAACAAATACTAAAACTAAAAATATTAAGGGGGTTTCCCATAACATAAACGTGTGAATCCGCAAATTATAACTTTGCTATTCATATATTTGTATGAAAAACAAAGTTATTTTTGCTGCCCGTTTTTTTTTGTAATTTGGCTAGTTGTAGATCTAGAGCTAGATTTGCTCGATGGTACGGAACCCTTCCTGCGCAAGTCCAACTCACGGTTGGACTTAACCGGTTTTTAGGGTTCCGTAGCCGAATGGCAAAAAACGGAACCCTTATAGATTCGTCATGTCTGTCTGTCTGTCTGTCTGTCTGTCTGTCTGTCTGTCTGTCCGTCCGTCCGTATGTCACAGCCACTTTATTCCGAAACTATTAGGACTACACAGTTAAAACTTGGTAGGTAGATGTATTATATTAACCGCTTTACGATTTTTATACAAAAATAAAAAAATAATAATATTAGGGGG
>NWSH02000586.1:55647-66111 GCA_002382865.2 Heliothis virescens
CTCCGGTCGTGTCGGATTGCCGTCCCATCGGGTTATGAGAGTGAGGGAATAGGGAGTGCACCTGTGTCTGCGCAAATGCTTGTGCACTATAATATGTCCTGCGCAGCTGGCTGATCTCCTTATATAAGAACAGCCGCCGTGGCCGGCAATCAGCAAGGATGCCATCAACTTTATTTAGATTTGCATTCTTGACTGACTTCGTCACAGTCAACACAGTCGATCGATCAATGCGGTGATGGGACGGGTCTTCTTATCACACTCGCTGCAGGTTTCATCACCTAACAAGCCCTAGTGTCAGAGTGTACTCAAATCCGCCTGACGGCCTCTGACGTGGAATTGTAACAACGACTGCTACTGAGTAGCATTCGAGGACGTCGGTTTTACATGCTCTCCCAGGCACGGGGATGTAACACCGACAACTTCCAAAGTCCTGGCTGCTTTGCGAAAATTTTGGCTGTGGTCGCTGGTTAAATTGGTGGTTCCAGGCTGTCATTTGAACATCATTAGCAATTATTATGAGTAGTCAGAAGCCCGAAAATCTGACAACCAGTCTTACCAAGGGGTATCGGGGATGCCCAAGTGATTGGATTGAAGAGCTCCATGAAAATTCATAGTCAGCTACATTTAGTTAGACGTGAAAGTAATTGACATTGTTTTTTTTTGCCAAATTGGGCCCTTCCTGAAATTTGCGGGTTCCATCTAATAAAAATATTTAGCCTTATAATATTAGTCTCGATGTTTAGCTACATGAGACCATACGATGTATAGTAAATACTTACTGGCAGCTTTTCTCGTGGTTTCACCCACAATATCAGTCAGAAGCCAGAAAGTCTGACAACCAGTCTTACCTAGGGGTGCCAGGTTGCCCAGGTAACTGGGTTGTGGAGATCAGATAGGCAGTCGCTCCGTGTAAAAGCAGTTCTCAGCTGCATCCAGTTAGATTGGAAGCCGACCTCAAAAATAGTTGGGAGAAGGCTAGGCTTAAGGCTATTGTGATAAGGTTGAAAATCTATTGAAGAAATTTCTCAGATTGTGGTAGGTTGATGTGATGGTGTCTNACAGGCAGTCGCTCCATGTAAAACACTGGTTCTCAGCTGCATCCGGTTAGACTGGAAGCCGACCCCAACATAATTGGGAAAAGGCTAGGCAGGTGTATGATATCCAAAGATATCCCTCTACAAACTCACAAGCTTTACCTGTTTATAAATACTTAGCCACTATAGTGCACTATAGTACATGGTGGCCTTGCCATGTGAAGCGCACATGAGTTCCGGATGGGTGACCACATTCAATGCGTTTTATTTCGGAATTGTTGTAACGCTTTCATTTCCGCTTAGAGAGAAAACTATAAAGTATTGATGAGCTATAAAATAACGTATCTACATACTAATATTTTAAACCGACTTCACAAAAAGGAGGAGGTTCTCAATTCAACCGTTTTTTTTTTATGTATGTTNGACCAATAGTTCTTGAGATTAGCGCGTTCAAAGAATTTTTCAACTCGATCCAGTACTTTTTGAGCCAATTCGTTACAAAGATACTTACATACAAATCATTCCTGTATATCTATAAGAGGAAATATTCGTTTGTTTGTTTGTAACGAATAGGCTCCGGATCTACTGAACCGATTTGAATAATTCTTTCACTGTTAAGAAGCTACGTTCTTTGCGCTGAACATGGGCTATGTTTTATCCGGGTACGGGAAAAAGGTTCCCTAGGACGCGGGTGAAACCGCATAAAACGGCTAGTGTAAAAAAAACTTTTGACAAAAATCAAAACCGACTTCACAAAAAACACTGAAAGGGGTAAAATAAAACTTTTCACATGGCTCTAGAAGTCGGTGGCAAAATAAACACAGTCAACAGACCTGCAGACACCGACTTCTAGAGCCATGTGAAAAGTTTTATTTTACCCCTTTCAGTGTTTTTTGTGAAGTCGGTTTTGATTTTTGTCAAAAGTTTTTTTTACACTAGCCGTTTTATGCGGTTTCACCCGCGTCCTAGGGAACCTTTTTCCCGTACCCGGATAAAACATAGCCCATGTTCAGCGCAAAGAACGTAGCTTCTTAACAGTGAAAGAATTATTCAAATCGGTTCAGTAGATCCGGAGCCTATTCGTTACAAACAAACAAACGAATATTTCCTCTTATAGATATACAGGAATGATTTGTATGTAAGTATCTTTGTAACGAATTGGCTCAAAAAGTACTGGATCGAGTTGAAAAATTCTTTGAACGCGCTAATCTCAAGAACTATTGGTCCGATTTGAAAAATTCTTTCAGTGTTAGATAGCCCATTTATCGAGGAAAGCTATAGGCTTTCTATCCGGGTGTGCGCAGTAGTTCCTACGGAACGCGGGTGAAACCGCTGGCAGAAGCTAGTAGTTAAAAAAAATGGTACATTGTACAAAATTCAGCACTTTTGTTCAAGGTTACACCATACAGCTATTGCAGTTTATACAATAACATTGTAATTTACACAAGTGCTTCCAATTTGTCTACCATCTTGAAAATGAATATGAAAATTACACGAAGTTAAGTTGTACCCAAATTATGCAGAGTACTGTCTATATTTGTTTAGTAGTTTTTACTTGAAGGAGTAACAAATATACATACATACAATAATAATTCTATCGCTATTTCACCAAAATGGTTCATGAACTAAAATTGTATAGGTACCTAGCTATATTCCTGCCAATTCAAAGTCCAACCAGTAGTTTTTGCGTGAAAGAGTAATAAACATACATACACACACATACACCCATCCTCACAAACTTTCGCATTTATAATATAGCTTTTATTAGTAGGATAGGATTGCTTGGAAGAGCTCGTGGCTAAGTCAAAGCCGCGCGGATCGATCGATCATAAGGTTAAGCAACGCTTGGCGCGGTCGGTCCGTGGATGTGACATTCTTTTCATTAACGAGTTCTTCCTGTGTTTCGGAAGGCACGATAAACAGTGGGTCCCGGCTGTCATTTGAACATGTTTGGCAGTCGTTATGGGTAGTCAGAAACCAGTCTTACTAAGGGGTCCCAGGTTGCCCAGGTAACCGGGTTGTGGAGGTCAGACAGGCAGTCGCTCCATGTAAAACACTGGTTCTCAGCTGCATCCGGTTAAACTGGAAGCCGACCCCAAAAATAGTTGGGAAAAGGCTAGGCAGATGATGGTTAGTAGGATAGGATTGCAGTAGGTTGATCTGTACATATATCGTTCACCCCTTAGTACATTCATCGAAAAAAAAATTGTTAATAAGAGCCCCCTCCATTTTGGGAAGTCGGTTAAAAAACTAATGATTCTAACAACAGAATTTAATCAAAACTTAATGCGTAAATGCACCTGTTATGTTATTTTGTAACAAGGGGTCTTAATTTAGGGGGGAACAGCTGTTTTGGCCGTTACGTAATAAGACAGGTGGTATCAAAGTGCGTAAGCGCATGTTTTGTTTTTATTTTGTTTGGCAACTAAATTATGTCCTTTAGATAGGGGGGTAAGGATATTATTTTTAGAATTAAATAAGATAAATTAATTTATTTATTTATTATAGCATAAAGATATCTATATTGTAAGCTAAGATATCAATATATTTAAGAACCTTCTTTGCGAGACTAATAAACAACAAAGTCTGTAAATAAAATATTTTTTTAATTACATAAAAGAGTAGGTACTTTATTATAATTTTTACAATCCAATTTTGACTCTACCAAAATTAATCTCTAGCTCTATAAAATCTTCACAACTCAAATTAAAAAATACTGATTTGAACTCAGAATACGGGGTAAGATAGGTATGTCAATTGGGTAACTGGGTTGTGGAGGTCAGACAGGCAGTCGCTCCATGTGGCACACTGGTACTCAGCTGCATCCAGTTAGACTGGAAGCCGACCCCTATATACAGCTTGTTGAAAATCTCAAAAGTACATCAACCATGAAAAAAACCGGCCAAGTGCGAGTTGGACTCGCGCACGAAGGGTTCCGTACCTACGTACAACTAGCCGCAAAAAATAACTTTGTTTTTCATACAAATGTATGAATAACAAAGTTATAATTTGCGGTTTCACACGTATATTTTAATTTTTAGTATTTGTTGTTATAGCGGCAACAGATATACATCATTTGTGAAAATTTCAGCTTTCTAGCTATAACGGTTAATGAGATACAGCGTGGAGACAGACAGACAAGGAAGTCTTAGTAATAGGGTTCCTTTTTACCCTTTGGGTACGGAACCCTAAAAACTCAGTAGTCAGTGTGAGTAGCGTAATTGGGAAAAGGCTAGACAAATTATGGACATCTTCTTAAGATTTTCTTTAGGCAAAAATTTCTGCTTTTTAACAATTTTTTGAAGATTGTTAATTATTTTTCGTTTATTATTTACATATATTTACAACATACTTATTGGATTACACAAAAAAACTTAAACTGAAAACTAAAAAGCGTCAAAAAATTCCTCCCCATCGCTCTCGACCGGGAGCGTGCCCAAAAGGCTGGCAGCATTGCCACGCTGGATGGCAATGCTTAATCTTTGACCTTGGTAATAGCCAGCCTTTTGGTCACGGGTAGCGTCAACCAGCCGCCTAGATAGTTCTTTGAAAATAGTGTGGGCATTCGGACCCCACGACCCGAGGGTTTCAACCCCAAACGGTTCGAAAATATAGTTGCCAACAAGGCTACTATATTTTAACATGAAAATTAACGCAACACGTCACACAATTTATAACTACTGAAGTAAATATTTGTTACATACAATATAAGCAAACATTTCACTCAAGCATTCAAGGTAGAAGGTAATATTATCAACCGTTATCAGTGTACTAAAACATGTTACTAATGCTTCGTTATTATTAAAACATAAATTCAATTTTCTTCGCTACATAATTATGTATGTATATTAAAAACATAATCCTGTCGTTTCGCGATAAACTCGAAAATTACTGCATGGATTTTGAACGGTTTTGACTAATTGATAGATGGGTTGTTAGGGGTGATTTTAACCCATTCTCTGTCCACAAATAAGACCCAATAGTTAAACAATTGGTGTATATCACATACTAGCGGTTTCACCCGCGTCCCGTGGGAACTACTCGGCGCACCCGGATAAAAAGTAGCCTATAGCACTCACGAATAATGTGGCTTTCTACCAGTGAAAGAATTTTTAGAATTGGTTCATTACTTCCAGAGATTACCCCCTACAAACAAACTTACAAAATTTTCAAACAATTTCACCTCTTTATAATATTAGTATAGATGGTTCATGGGACAGGGTTCATTAACACTTTTAATATATGTTTTACAAGTTGCTTCCCCTGGTTTTACCCGCATCCCATGGAAACTACTTCCCGTACCCGGATAAAATATAGCCTATGTCACTCGGAGATAGTGGAGCTTCCCATCAGTGAAATATTTTTTCAAATCGGTGGAGTAGTTTCATAGCCTTTAGGGTACAAAATAACAAACAGAATAATGTTTCCTCTTTATAACATTAGTTTAATATAGATTTATTTTCTTTGTTCCAGGTGTAATATGTTATGAAAAAATCTAGACTGAAAAGTGATGTGAAAATCTAGCAAAATGTCTGAAAAGGAAGGCCCTGTTACCGTTGATGATCTGCCTATGTCATTTCAAGTAAGTTGTATAACCTATACTACATTGCAGCGCTAGTGCTCGTGGCTAAGGGTCTCCCCACATTTATCGACGCGGGATCGGCTTAAGCCGAGGGCGTATGAATACACTACTCGACTTATCGCCAAAACTTACATACAAACAGTTCGTTTCGCCGTTGGCCGGGGCGTCGCGACGTGACGCGTCCTTCGAGCCGACCCGATGCGAATGGTATTTTAGTAACACCCTTATTAAGTTGACATAAAGGCTTTTTTGACCGGTGTTAGCCGATTCTGCACCAATAAATGTGGGAAATCTAAGTTAAAGCCGAGCGGATAGATCTACCATAAAGGTTAAGCAACGCTTGACGAGGTCGATCCGTGGATTAGTGCTACGATCTTGCCATGAAGAGTACTTCCGTGTTTCGAAAAGGCACTTAATTGGTGGGTCCCGATTGTCATTTCAACATCTATGGCAGTCGTTATGGATAGTCAGAAATCAGAAAGTCTGACAACCAGTCTTACGAGGGGTATCGGGTTGCCCATGTAACTGGGTTTAGAAGGTCAGAGAAACACTGGGACTCAGCTGCATACGATTAGACTGGAAGCCGGCCCCAACATGTTTCACCCTCGTCCCGTGAAAACTACTTTGCACACCTGAATAAAAAGCAGCCTATAGCCTTCTTCGATAAATGATCTATTTAAAAATGAATCAATTTTTCAGATCAGATCTGTACTTCCTGAGATAGGAGCGATCAAACTCTGACTCTGCAACTTTATAGTATCAGGCATTTTGGTCAGTACGTTTGTTTGACTTTTAAAGCTTGTAAAAATGGCATGTCTCCCTACTAATTGCAAGTAATAAAGCTAATTGTGTCAATACATTTGACCCTAGCGGACCCCAAAATGCATATGTATACTTAACATATGTATAAAATACAGATGAGCAAAAATAATCCTTTGATCATTCTCAGTATTCTATTTTCACCTATGCTGAATTTAAAGGACATTTTTTCCAAAAAGTCAACATAAGTCCACTGGCCGGACAGAGACGGTCCGTGAACTGTGCTTTAGACAGCCCTTTTATAACGTTTTGACGTCTACTCCTCAATCAAGCTGCTGAAAGTCACTTAAACATTCGATATGTTTATTTTTATTTTAGACAGCAAACGGGTCTTACTCGCGATGAAATTATAAAAGGTTTACGATACCTCTTTTCTTCCGACGTTTCGGCCGAATTGCACTGACCGTGGTCACGGGTACAGCTGTCTACCCGTGACGGGGACGGGGAGGACGAGCAGATTATCGGCCACAGCGGCTGTTCTCATATAAGGAGATCAGCCAGCTGCCCAGGACATATTATAGTGTACAAGCATTTGCGCAGACACAGGTGCACTCCCTATTCCCTCACTGTCATAACCCGATGGGACGGCAATCCGACACGACCGGAGAGAGATAAGGCGCTGGACCGACATTAACGTGCTCTCCGATGCACGGGTGTATCAATCACCAACATCCAGACTCCGGGGCTGCTCTGTGAGAGTCTATTTAACCCACAAAGCGATTTTGGTCCGATCAAGATTGAAGCCGAGACCTCGTGCACAGCAGTCGGTTATGCGACAACTAGACCAACGAAGCAGTTGTAGAAACTTTTTATCCGGGTGCGAGAAATAGTCTCCCAGATCACGTATTAATCGGCTGGTATAGAAACATTTACAATATTGTAACAATTTACACATTTTTTACCATCAGTTGAGTAAAATCCTAAACGGATGATGAGCACACATCCTAAACCCAACTACCCGTGACACACATACATACAGACACTAATACACCGTTAATCATATGCATAGGTATGAGTGACGTCACATCCGCTCCTAACAATATGGCGTCCGTTTTAAATGAGCCCGACTGTGTGGAATAGATTTGGTGCTTTTGATAATATATGTATTATGTAGCTACAGTAAAGGTATGTGTAGCTATACGGGCCAGCACATCAACCTACCTCAATCTGTCTTCAATAAATTTTCAACCTTATCACAATAGTGGAAGGTTAATGTTTGATTGGTAAAATTTGACAGATCCTCTTAGATTGATCAGCTGTTGTCTGTACTTTATTTCGCACTCGCTGCAGGTTTAATCACCTAACAAGCCCTAGTGTCAGAGTTTTCTGAAATCCGCCTGACGGCCTCTGACGTGGAGTTGCAACAACGACTGCTACTGAGTAGCATTCGGGGACGCCGGCTTTACGTCCCAGGCACGGTGGAAGTATAATATATTTATATGTTTTTGTTTTGTGGTCTAAGAATGCGTAGACCACAACACATTTTCACTTTCATTTTGTTTTATCGTAGATACGTGAGTGATTTATTAATTACTAAATTAACTATAGTATTGGTACGTAGCATGTCTGCGATTTCACAAACCTACACTAATACCTACTAGCTACCACTAGATTTTATTTCCTTCTTATAATAAAAAGGCATTAAATCTTCCGTTGATCAAGTAAGTTTTACAAAGCGGCCTGGATTCTGGAAGTTGGCGTCACCCCCGTGCCTGGGAAGGCACGTAAAGCGGGCGTCCCCGAATGCTACTCAGTAGCAGTCGTTGTTACAATTCCACGTCAGAGGCCGTCAGGCAGATTTGGGAAAACTCTGACACTAGAACTTGTTAGGTGATTAAACCTGCAGCGAGTGAGATAAGAAGAATACATTTTTGACATTAGCATTTCATAGGACAATTAACCCTACAAAAAATACATTTCATCCATATAAATGCAGTTGGTTTTAAAGCCTATTTTTTTCAATTCCAGGTGAAGTATCTAGGACAAAGCGACGCGCGAGGACTATGGGGTATCAAACATACAAGAAAACCCGTGGATCAGATGGTAGCTGTGGCGAAGGCACTTCCACCAGGTCTGTAACTAAACTTATAATAATAAATTCATCATCATCTCCCTGCCCTTATCCCCAATCTATTTGTGGTCGGTGCAGCATGTTTTCTTCTTCCATACTCTTCTATTTGCCGTCATCTCACAAGTAACATTCTTCCTAGCTTAAATAATAAATTATTTTTATTCATTTACGGCCGTTCCCAATTTGCTATCTATCTTTTGCTATGCTTACTAGAGATAGGAATTTGACATTACGTCTATTGGGCTGATGTTATAATTATATCCCTATTGAGATTGGGAATGGCCGATTCTTAGACTACATATAAGTATGCACCCTAAAATGACATGGAAGAACAGGCTCCCTCTAGCAGTTTTACCCGTGTCACAAAGTAACTACTTACCGCACAAAGATAAAAAGTAGCCTATAGCCTTTCTAACTTATTGAGCTATCGAACACTGAAGGAATTTTTCAAATCGGACCAAAAGCTCGTGAGATTTACGCGGTCAATCAAACAACCCTTTTAGCACAAAAAATTGTGACTAGATTTTAATGTAACTTGGCAGTAATGTAGCTTATATATATATCAGAATAACACATAGGCTCCCATTTATCAATATACGAGAAGTACTTTCATTGGGACACGACTGAAACCGCTGTTAGAAACTAGTATTAGTAGAGATTCAAATACATTATTTTTTAACTAGTTTACGAGCCAGCTTCGCAGGTACCAGACAAAGATCTATATAACTATCTTTTTGATTTTGACTACTTCTCTATGGCAGTATCTGACAGATAGCCAGATAAACTAGCTGTTAAGTACCTACTAAATAATATGTGATATCTCCATTATTTCCAGGTCAAATCCTACCAATAGTTAAACTAACGATTACAGTCGACGGGGTCCACTTAGAAACTCTAAACCACGGCGCCAGTCGTGATGAATTCGAACACATGACGGTATTCTTCAACATAGAGTCCATATCCTATGGGGTCCAGGACCTGGTCTACACCAGGGTCTTCTCCATGATCATCGTGAAGGATAATGCTGATGTTAAAGGGTTAAATCCTTTTGAATGTCATGCTTTTGTTTGTGAGTCCAGGTGAGATTCGCATCTGTCTGAGACGACAGCAGGTCAACGTATACGAATCTGTCAAATTTTACCAATCGAACATTAACCTACCGCCATTATATAAGGCTGAAAATATATTGCAGAAATTCGACAGATTGTGGTAACTTGATGTGCTGTTGTCTGTACTTACCAATAGTTCCGGAGATATCCACGCTATTAAATAATATTAATCGTCTTCCATCATCACCAAATTTCATGAAAATCGATTTAGCCGTTTCGTAGAGACAGCGTAAGAAATAAATGCAGTGGTATTTATAATGTTTTAGTTATGTAAAAGTAGATTCAATTACAAAATTGGTATTTAGATTTATAAAACATATTTTTGTGCCATTTCCGTATTTATAACGTACATAACTAATATCGTAGCGAATTAAATTAAATTAAGAAAAAAAATCGGCCAAGTGCGAGTCGGACACGCGTACTTAAAGTTCCGTACCACCACATTTCTTTTAATTGATGTCTAATTGATTTGAGTATTGATATGTATATTTTTTTAATTATGTAATACTATTTTGATTATAAGTTTTAAAATGATTTTGCACGCCGTATGACATGGCAAAACATGCTGTACACGTTTTATTTATTGAACATCTTGTTATCTACCATGTTTTATGCAAATAAATGATTTGCATTGATTTGATAATCATCTGCCTAGCCTTTTCTCAACTATGTTGGGATCGGCTATCAGTCTAACCGCATGCAGCTGAGTACCAGTGTGCCACATGGAGCGACTGCCTATCTGACCTCCACAACTCAGTTACCCGGGCAACCCGATAGTCATTAGTAAAACTGGTTGCCAGACTTTCTGGCTTCTGACTACCCGTAACGACTGCCAAAGATGTTCAAATG
>NWSH02000586.1:75761-85943 GCA_002382865.2 Heliothis virescens
CTGTGGGTGGGTATGGGTATTAAAGATATTATAGTTTTAGACCCGAAAACTGAAAAGCATAAAATAAAAAAACTTTTTACAAAAAAACAAAACCGGCTTCCCAAAAAACACTGAAAGGGGTAAAATAAAACTTTTCACATGGCTCTAGAAGAAGGTGGCAAAATAAACACAGCCAACAGACCTGCAGACACCGACTTCTAGAGCCATGTGAAAAGTTTTATTTTACCCCTTTCAGTGTTTTTTGTGAAGTCGGTTTTGTTTTTTTGTAAAAAGTTTTTTTTACACTAGCCGTTTTACGCGGTTTCACCTGCGTCCTAGGGAACCTTTTTCCCGTACCCGGATAAAACATAGCCCATGTTCAGCGCAAAGAACGTAGCTTCCTAACAGTGAAAGAATCATTCAAATCGGTTCAGTAGATCCAGAGCCTATTCGTTACAAACAAACAATCAAATATTTCCTGTTATGATGATGGCCTCCTAGCCGATTATCGGCCACGGCGGCTGTTCTCATATAAGGAGATCAGCCAGCTGCGCAGGACATAATAATATTATAGTGCACAAGCATTTGCGCAGACACAGGTGCACTCCCTATTCCCTCACTCTCATAACCCGATGGGACGGCGATCCGACACGACCGGAGAGAGATCAGGCGCAGGACCGACATTAACGTGCTCTCCGATAGATATACAGGAAAGATTTGTATGTAAGTATGTAAGGAATTGGCTCAAAAAGTACTGTATTGAGTTGAAAAATTCTTTGAACGCGCTAATCTCAGGAACTACTGGTCCGATTTGAAAAATTCTTTCAGTGTTAGATAGCCCATTTATCGAGGAAGGCTGTAGGCTACTTTTTATCCGGGTGCGCCGAGTAGTTCCCACGGGACGGGGATGAAACCGCTGGCAGAAGCTAGTATTTAAAAAAAATCTACATTGTTCAGAATTCAGCACATTTGTTCAAGGTTACACCATACAGCTATTGCAGTTTATACAATAACATTGTAATTTACACAAGTGCTTCCAATTTGTCTACCATCTTGAAAATGAATATGAAAATTACACGAAGTTGTTAGTTTTACCCAAATTATGCAGAATACTATTTTTACTCGTTTAGTAATTTTTACTTGAAAGAGACTTCTTCTTTTTATCACACTCGCTGCAGGTTTAATCACCTAACAAGCGCTAGTGTCAGAGTTTTCTCAAATCCGCCTGACGGCCTCTGACGTGGAATTGGAACAACGACTGCTACTGAGTAGCATTCAGGGACGCTTTACGTGCCCTCCTAAGCACGGGGGTGAAACACCGACAACTTCCAAACTTCAGACTACTTTGTGAAAGTTTCAAAAACCCACAAAGCGATTTCGGCCTGACCTGGGAATCGAACCTGAGACCCATGTACGTGTACGACCACTAGACTAACGAGGCAGCTTACTTGAAAGGTAACAAATATAGACACATATAAACAATAATATTATGGTAAATATCATTAAAATTGTTCGCGAACAAATATTGTGTACTCTATGTCGTGAGTCCACAGCTAGCATGTGTTCGCGCACAAAGGTTGCGAATTCGCGAACGGCGGACATGTTACAAATGTTCGCACGCAATGTGTTACTGTTTGCTAGAGAGAGTACACCGTGTCACAGTGCCCCACACCGGTGGAACTTCGTCATTATTATTATTACACTATCTTCTACCCGCTTCCCCAAGGAACTTAAAATCACAAAAAAGCATTTTCGAAAACAGTTGTTGTTGGACAACAGCATTTTCAAAATTACTCTCATGTTGGCTACTTTTTATTTGGGTGCGGAAAGTACCGCACCCAAATAAAAAGTGGCTGTGACATGCGGACAGACAGACAGACAGACATGATGAATCTATAAGGGTTCCGTTTTTGCCATTCGGCTACGGAACCCTAAAAAGTAGCCAATATGTTATTCTGATGTATTAAGCTATACTACTGCGAAGATTCGTCAAAATCGACCCAGTAGTTTTACGTGAAAAAGTAACACACATACATCCTCACAAACTTTCGTATTTATAATATTAGTAGGACGGATACTGCAACTCCCCCTTAAATTTTAACGTATCAAAAACTATTTTTTAAACGAGTGATTCTAACAACAGAATTTAATCAAAACTTAATGCGTAAATGCACCTGTTATGTTATTTTGTAACAAGGGGTCTCAATTTAGGGGGGACCAGCTGTTTTGGCCGTTACGAAAGAAGACAGGTGGTAGCGAAGTGCGTAGACGCATGTTTTGTTTTTATTTTGTTTGGCAACTAAATTATGTTATTTAGATAGGGGGTAAGGATTATTTTTAGAATTAAATAAGATAGATTTATTTATTTATTTATTATAGCATAAAGGTATCTATATTTTAAGCTAAGATATCAATATATATAAGAACCTTATTTGCGAGTCTAATAAACATCACAGTCAGTTAATATTTTTTTTAATTACTTAAAATAGTACTTTATTATAATTTTTACAGTCCATTTTTTTTCAAAAACTCTACCAAAATTTATCTCTAGCTCTTTATAATCTTCACAACTCAAGTTAAAAAATACTTATTTGAAGTCAGAATACGGGGTAAGATAAATATGTCAATCGGGTAACTGGGTTGTGGTGGTCAGACAGGCAGTCGCTCCATGTGGCACACTGGTACTCAGCTCAGCCAGTTAGACTGGAAGCCAACCCCAATATACAGCTTGTTGAAAATCTCAAAAGTACATCAACCATGAAAAAAAACCGGCCAAGTGCGAGTTAGACTCGCGCACGAAGGGTTCCGTACCTACGTACAACTAGCCAAAATACAAACATTTTTCGAACCGCAAAAAATAACTTTGTTTTTCATACAAATGTATGAATAACAAAGTTATAATTTGCGGTTTCACACGTATATTTTAATTTTTAGTGTTTGTTGTTATAGCGGCAACGGAAATACTTACATCAATTTCAGCTTTCTAGCTATAACGGTTAATGAGATACAGCGTGGAGACAGACAGACAACGAAGTCTTAGTAATAGGGTCCCGTTTTACCCTTTGGGTAACTCTAAAAACTCAGTAGTCAGTGTCAGTAGCGTAATTAGGAAAAGGCTAGACAAATTATGGACATCTTCTAAAGATTTTCTTAAGGCAAAAATTACTGCTTTTCAGCATGAAAATTAACGCAACACGTCACACAATTTATAACTACTGAAGTAAATATTTGTTACCTACAATATAAGCAAACATTTCACTCAAGCATTCAAGGTAGAAGGTAATATTATCAGCTGTTATCAGTGTACTAAAACATGTTACTAATGCTTCGTTATTATTAAAACATAAATTCAATTTTCTTCGCTACATAATTATGTAAGTATATTAAAAACATAATCCTGTCGTTTCGCGATAAACTCGAAAATTACTGCATGGATTTTGAACGGTTTTGACTAATTGATAGAAGGGTTGGGGTGATTTTAACCCATTCTCTGTCCACAAATAAGACCCAATAGTTAAACAATTGGTGTGTATCACATACCAGCGGATTCGCCCACGTCCCGTGGGAACTACTCGGCGCACCCGGATAAAAAGTAGCCTATAGCACTCACGAATAATGTAGCTTTCTACCAGTGAAAGAATTTTTAAAATTGGTTCATTGCTTCCAGAGATTACCCCCTACAAACAAACTTACAAATTTGCAAATTTCACCTCTTTCTAATATTAGTATAGATGATTCATAAAAAAGTGTTAATATATGTATGTTTTACAAGTTGCTTCCCCTGGTTTTATCCGCGTCTCATGGAAATTACTTCCTGTATCCGAATAAAATATAGCCTATGTCAACCGGGGATTATATAGCTTCCCATCAGTGAAATAATTTTTCAAATCGGTTCAGTGGTTTCGGAGCTATAGGTACAAATAAACGAACAAAATAATGTATCCTCTTTATAACATTAGTTTAATATCGATTTATTTTCTTTGTTTCAGGTGTAAAATGTTATGAAAAAATCTAGACTGAAAAGTGATGTGAAAACCCAGCAAAATGTCTGAAAAGGAAGGCCCTGTTACCGTTGATGATCTGCCTATGTCATTTCAAGTAAGTTATATATATAATAGCGCCCAAAGCCGATTGTCGGCCGCGGCGGCTGTTCTCATATAATACACTAGCTTCTGCCAGCGGTTTCACCCGCGTCCCGTGGGAACTACTAAGCGCACCCGGATAAAAAGTAGCCTATAGCCTTCCTCGATAAATGGGCTATCTAACACTGAAAGAATTTTTCAAATCGGACCAGTAGTTCCTGAGATGAGCGCGTTCAAACAAACAAATTCTTCAGCTTTATAATATTTGTATAGATGTCAGGGCTGCTTTGTGAAAGTTTTGAAAACCCACAAAGCGATTTCGGCCCGACTCGGGAATCGAACCCGAGACCTCGAGACTGTCATATGCTCGTACTAATTATAAGTAATAAACCTAATTGTGTCAATGTATTTGACCCTAGCTGAACTTAAGCAACTATATATTTCATAATGTCTCGGTAAAATTACCCATTGACCATACCCTAGTCTTTTGTTTTCACCAACGCAAAATTTCGTCGTAATGGAATCAGCCATTTTTACTTTGATGAAGGCTTCTTAGCCGATTGTCGGCCACGGCGGCTGTTCTCATATAAGGAGATCGGCCAGCTGCGCAGGACATAGTGCACAAGCATTTGCGCAGACACAGGTGCACTCCCTATTCCCTCACTCTCATAGCTCGATGGCATGACAATCCGACACGACTGGAAAGAGATCAGACGTTGTACCAACACGAACGGGCTCTCCGATGCACGGGTGTATCAATCAACAACATCCAGACTCGGGGCTGCTTTGTGAAAGTCTATTTAACCCACAAAGCGATTTTGACCCGCCCAGAGAATTGATGCAGTTGTAGATACTTTTTATCCGGGTACGGGAAAGAGTCCCCCAGACCACATATGAATCGGCTGGTATAGAAACATTTACAATATTGTAACAATTTACACATTTTTTGCCACCCAGTTGAGTAAAATCCTAAACGGATGATGAGCACACATCCTAAACCCAACTACCCGTGACACACATACATACGGACACTAATACACCGTTAATAATATGCATAGGTATGAGTGACGTCACATCCGCTCCTAACAATATGGCGTCCGTTTAAAATGAGACCGTCTGTGTGGAATAGATTTGGTGCTTTTGATAATATATTATTGTAGGTACTTTAGTAGCTATAGTAAAGATATGTGTAGGTATAGAGGCCAGCACATCAACCTACCTCAATCTGTCAAATTTCTTCAATAGATTTTCAACCTTATCACAATAGTGGAAAGTATTTCGGACATTTATTTATTTTTCAACATATTTTTTTTTATATATAATTACAAAAAACAAGAATATAAAAACATTTAAAAATAGGTAGCCGCCAATATCGGGCACAGAGTCCAAGGTACCGGTGGTTAGGGTCCCAGAGACAGAAACCTCCTCACAATACGCGCCGTATCAAGGAGTACCGCCTTCTGAATCAGTCCCTTGACCCAGTGGAAAGTTATTGTTTAATTGGTAAAATTTGATAGATTCGGGTAGGTTGACCTACTTTCCTCTGTACTTCATTTAATAACCTGATCTTTCTATCTCACTCGCTGCAGGTTTAATCACCTAACAAGCCCTAGTGTCAGAGTTTTCTCAAATCCGCCTGACGGTCTCTGACGTGGAATTGCAACAACGACTGCTGCTGAGTAGCATTCGGGGACGCCGGCTTTACGTGCCCCCCAGGAACGGTGTGTAACATAGTTCCAGACTGCGGGCTGATTTGTAAAAATATCTAGAAAAGCACTAAACGATTTCGGATCGACCGGCCATTTGTTTGCCAATAGACCAACCGGGGAATTAAAGTTATTTTTATTATAGGAAGGAAATCAAATCAAGCAAGTTAGGTTAAGGTAACTGGTACGGTTTGTGAAATCANGTAGCCGCCAATATCGGGCACAGAGTCCAAAGTACTGGTGGTTAGGGTCCCAGAGACAGAAACCTCCTCACAATACGCGCCGTATCAAGGAGTACCGCCTTCTGAATCAGTCCCTTGACCCAGTGGAAAGTTATTGTTTAATTGGTAAAATTTGATAGATTCGGGTAGGTTGACCTACTTTCCTCTGTACTTCATTTAATAACCTGATCTTTCTATCTCACTCGCTGCAGGTTTAATCACCTAACAAGCCCTAGTGTCAGAGTTTTCTCAAATCCGCCTGACGGTCTCTGACGTGGAATTGCAACAACGACTGCTGCTGAGTAGCATTCGGGGACGCCGGCTTTACGTGCCCCCCAGGAACGGTGTGTAACATAGTTCCAGACTGCGGGCTGATTTGTAAAAATATCTAGAAAAGCACTAAACGATTTCGGATCGACCGGCCATTTGTTTGCCAATAGACCAACCGGGGAATTAAAGTTATTTTTATTATAGGAAGGAAATCAAATCAAGCAAGTTAGGTTAAGGTAACTGGTACGGTTTGTGAAATCACAGACAAACTACGTGCCAATACTATAGTTAATTAAGTAATTAATAAATCAATCACGTTTCTATGATAAAACAAAATGAAAGTGAAAAAGTGTGATTGTCGATATACGCATTCTTAGACCACAGAAGCATATGAGAATACTTATATGATGGTATTACACCCCCGTGCCTGGGAGGGCACGTAAAGCGGGCGTCCCCGAATGCTACTCAGTAGCAGTCGTTGTTACAATTCCACGTCAGAGGCCGTCAGGCGGATTTGAGAAAACTCTGACACTAGGTCTTGTTTGGTGATTAAACATGCAGCGAGTGAGATAAGAAGACATTTTTGACATTAGCATTTCATAGGACAATTAACCCTACTAAAAATGCATGTCATCCATATAAATGCAGTTGGTTTTAAAGCCAATTTTTTTCAATTCCAGGTGAAGTATCTAGGACAGAGCGACGCGCGAGGACTATGGGGTATCAAACATACAAGAAAACCCGTGGATCAGATGGTAGCTGTCGCCAAGGCGCTTCCACCAGGTAACTTCCACGTGCTCAGATTTAACTACCTGTTTCCTGCGGTTTCACTCGCTTCTTGTGGAAACTATGCGGATAAAATATAACCTATATGTTACTCGAGGATACAGTAGCTTTGCAGCAGTCAAATAATTTTTCAAATCGGTGCAGTAGTTTTGGAGCCTTTAGGGGTAAAATAAACAAATAAACGAAAATATGTTACGAGTACAAGGAAAGACTAGCTTCGGCCAGCGGTTTTTTCCGCATCACAAAGAAACTACTTCCCACACTTAGGTAAAAAACAGCCTATACCCTTTATCGCATATTGTGTTGTAACACTGAAAGAATCTTTCAAATCGGAACAACAGTTTCTGAGATAAGCGCGTACAAACAAACATCCCTTTCACACAAAAACTTTTAGCTAGATTTTGATGAAACTTGGCAGTAATAGCTTATGCTATATCATATATTAATATGCGAAAAAAGTAAACAACTAGCAATAATTAATTGTTATTACTAATTGTTATTCTTCTTCTTCTTCTTATCTCACTCGCTGCAGGTTTAATCACCTGACAAGCCCTAGTGTCAGAGTTTTCTCAAATCCGCCTGACGGCCTCTGACGTGAAATTATAACTACGACTGCTACTGAGTAACAATCGAGGACGACGGCTTTACGTGCCCTCCCAGGCACTGGAGTGTAACACCGCCAACTTCCAAACTCCAGGCTGCTTTGTGAAGTTTCTAAAACCCACAAAGCGATTTCGACCTGACCCGGGAATCGAAGCCGAGACCCGTGGCACGGCAGTCGCGCTATGCGACCACTAGACCAACGAAGCAGTTATTGTTATTGTTATTATTTTGTTGTTACTTTAAACTAATAAAACCCACAATTATTTTCAGGTCAAATCCTACCAATAGTAAAACTAACGATCACAGTCGACGGGGTGCACTTAGAAACTCTAAACCATGGCGCCAGTCGTGATGAGTTCGAACATATGACGGTATTCTTCAACATAGAGTCCATATCCTATGGGGTCCAGGACCTGGTCTACACCAGGGTCTTCTCCATGATCATCGTGAAGGATAATGCTGATGTTAAAGGGTTAAACCCTTTTGAGTGTCATGCTTTCGTTTGTGAGTCCAGGTGAGATTATTTTTGATATCTTTATTATATTAGTTTTAAAACAAAGAATCGTCGCATCTGTCTGTATATCTTTTTTTCGCGATAAACTCAACTTTTCTGTATACTGTGAACTACTTCACACTTACTACAAAAAAAAACTTTTTACAAAAAATCAAAACCGACTTCACAAAAAAACACTGAAAGGGATAAAATAAAACTTTTCACATGGCTCTAGAAGTCGGTGTCTGCAGGTCTGTTGACTGTGTTTATTTTGCCACCGACTTCTAGAGCCATGTGATGTTATTTTATGCTTTTCAGTTTTCGGGTCTAAAACTTTAATATCTTTTATACCCATACCCACCCACCCACAGTGACAGTCGGTCCCGTAATAGTATCATCGACGTAAAAAAGCGTATGTTTGAAGAGTTCTCTCAATTTCTCCAGGATCCCATCATCAGATCCTGGTCTCCTTACCATGGGACCATCTGTAAAGTATACCCTTTCAAACAAAAAAANACTGAAAAGCATAAAATAAAAAACTTTTTACAAAAAAACAAAACCGACTTCACAAAAATACACTGAAAGGGATAAAATAAAACTTTTCACATGGCTCTAGAAGTCGGTGTCTGCAGGTCTGTTGACTGTGTTTATTTTGCCACCGACTTCTAGAGCCATGTGATGTTATTTTATGCTTTTCAGTTTTCGGGTCTAAAACTTTAATATCTTTTATACCCATACCCACCCACCCACAGTGACAGTCGGTCCCGTAATAGTATCATCGACGTAAAAAAGCGTATGTTTGAAGAGTTCTCTCAATTTCTCCAGGATCCCATCATCAGATCCTGGTCTCCTTACCATGGGACCATCTGTAAAGTATACCCTTTCAAACAAAAAAAGAATTTTGAATATCGGTCCAGCCATGTTTGAGTAATCGGTTAACATACATAAAAAAAATACGGTCGAATTGAGAATCTCCTCCTTTTTGGGAAGTCGATTAAAAAGATAAACACACGTTCGTCACGTGTTTTAACAAATTCTCCATACAATAATTTCTAAATCACGCGACGAACGCCTGTTTAACTGTTTTATAGTAAAAAACCCAAAATTCTTTAGCCTTTCTCGATAAATGGCCATGTACAGACGACAGCAGGTCAACCTACCCGAATCTGACAAATTTTACCAATCGAATATTAACCTTCTACTATTGAAATAAGGCTGAAAATATATTGCAGAAATTTGACAGATTGTGGTAACTTGATGTGCTGTTGTCTGTACCAATAGTTCCGGAGATATCCACGCTATTAAATAATATTAATCGTCTTCCATCATCACCAAATTTCATGAAAATCGGTCAAGCCGTTTCAGACAAACAGCGTAAGAAATAAATGCAGTGGTATTTATAATGTTTTAGTTATATAAGAGTAGATTCAATTACAAAATTGGTATTTAGATTTATAAAACATATTTTGTGTGCCATTTCCGTATTAATAACGTAACTAATATCGTGGCGAATTAAATTAAATTAAGAAAAAAAATCGGCCAAGTGCGAGTCGGACACGCGTACTTAAAGTTCCGTACCACCACATTTCTTTTAATTGATGTCTAATTGGTTTGAGTATTAATATGTATATTTTTTTAATTATTTAATACTATTTTGATTATAAGTTTTAAAATGATTTTGCACACCGTATGACATGGCAAAACATGCTGTACNGCGAATTAAATTAAATTAAGAAAAAAAATCGGCCAAGTGCGAGTCGGACACGCGTACTTAAAGTTCCGTACCACCACATTTCTTTTAATTGATGTCTAATTGGTTTGAGTATTAATATGTATATTTTTTTAATTATTTAATACTATTTTGATTATAAGTTTTAAAATGATTTTGCACACCGTATGACATGGCAAAACATGCTGTACACGTTTTATTTATTGAACATCTTGTTATCTACCATGTTTTATGCAAATAAATGATTTGTATTGATTTGATAATCATCTGCCTAGCCTTTTCTCAACTATGTTGGGATCGGCTATCAGTCTAA
>NWSH02000587.1:32063-56523 GCA_002382865.2 Heliothis virescens
GAATTTTTCACCCCACTATCAATGACCAGCGCATTGCAGTTGCAACAAAGCAACTGTTAGGTACTTATAGAATCTTACGTATACGCTGAACATTGATAGCGAGATGATGACAATAATCTCTTAAGCCAATAACAGAGTTTCACGGCATTTATAAAGCTAGGTTAACTAAAAAGTGGCTAAAAGGAAAAGAGAAAAAAATATATATACATATAGGTACATATAAATTAGAGATGAGTAGGCGCACATATCAAAAAGAGTATGTAAATATATCCAGGAATCCAATTTAGTTCTCATTTAATTTAATTTCGAGATTTACACTTTATAAAATGAGTGATGGCACAATTTATTCATTAAACAGAATTTTCTTCACTTGTTTCCTGAATGATGGCTTGGATAAGTGAAATATATCAATGCTTTCGAAACTCTCAGAGTAGATGCGAGGTAGTCGGGTCATTACAGCATTTCTCCCGTATTTTGTGCGATGGCCAGGTATACTCAATAGTTTAGTATGTCTGGTACGTGTTTTTGGGGTACAGAAATATATGGATGAAAGAAGCTCACTACTGTCCAATCGACCACGCAGAATATCAAATAGCAACAGCATATCCAACATCTTACGCCTATCTACAAGGGGAAGCATATTATAGTGTTTGCAGTCTCGGTCATAAGCCTCATGACGTCTACGGGATTTAAAGTTTAGGAATTTAACGAACTTTTTCTGTAGATTTTCAATTCTTTTAGTATATACCTCGTATTGGGGTGACCAGATTTGGCTACAGTACTCCAAGAGGCTACGCACATATGCAAAGTATATAATTTTTAAACTGTGGCAGTTACTAAAAGGCCTACAGGTGCGCATTACAAAACCAAGGTTACGAGAGGCTTTACTGGTGATGGTATCAATGTGTTGGTCAAAGAGCAATTTAGAGTCCAGCATTATACCAAGATCTCGAACTACGTCCACTCTTTCGATTGCATCATCACCAAAACCATAAATATACTTTATCGGGTATTTGGAACGACTGAAGCTGATACACTGACATTTTGAGACATTGACCGTGATATTATTTTGTTGATAATACCTGAACAATGCATCAAGATCATGCTGTATCAGTTCACAATCAAGTTCTGATTTTACAGACATGTATATTTTCATGTCATCGGCATACATGAGATGTTTCGCAGAAGTGAAACAAGGGTGAATATCATAAAGGTATGCGCAGTAAAAGAGAGGACCCAACAATGTTCAAATGACAGTCGAGAACCACCACAATGATTTTATATACAAGTTAAATAAATGCCATTTTAGATTTTTCACTAAGCAGCCCAGAGTCTGGAAGTTGGTGATTGATACACCCGTGCATCAGAGAGCACGTTAATGTCGGTCCTGCGCCTGATCTCTCTCCGGTCGTGTCGGATTTTCCGTCCCATCGCGCTATGAGTCATATGCCTGTGCACAATAATATGTCTTGCGCAGCAGGCTGATCTCCTTATATGAGAACAGCCGCTGTGTCTGACAATCGGCTAGGCTTGTTTATTAATTTCTTTATTAAAAAAGGTACATGAACAATACTTGAATTCGATCCGTGAACCGTATAACCAGTTTTCAAACTAGCCCGGATATTTTGCTCTCCATTGCATATAATACAAAGTGAAGTACTACATATATATAGAAGTATACAGTGTCTGTATGTAGAGAATGCAATCGTAGGACGTTCACCTTGCAGCGTCCTTGCTGGGTACACTTTTACCTGCACTTGAGTAAGTTATATAGAATGGAGTATATTGAGTTGATATAAAGCTACCTTCAGTTTTCACCAAATTACTGAGGAAATTACTTCATTTATTATGATAAAAACTAGCTTGTGTAATTTTTTAGGAGTTCATCTATGTCCATGCTAAATTTTATTCAAATTGGTCGAGTAGTTTTTTCGTAAGAACGACACAAACACACATACAATTTATTAAGTTAACCTTAAGTTTTTTTTAATCAAAAGTATAAAAGTTAATCAAATTCATATAATCCTGTTTAAAACACTCGTATCTTTTTAAAACTCTTTTTATGAAAGTCGGTGAAGAAGATCAAAAGCAGTTCCTGAGATTTTAACATCAATATTAGCCTAACCTTTTCCCAACTTCAACAACTTGTTGGAGTCAGCTTTCAGTCTAACCAGACACAGCTTAAGCTGTATTGTATAAGGAATGATCTCACATTTAACCTTCACAACTCAGTTACTGGGTAACTTGCTAACACGATAACCCTTTGAGAGTACCAGTATAACCGGCTGCAGCTGAGTACCAGTGTGCCACATGGAGCGACTGCCTATCTGACCTCTTCAACATAATTTACAAGCAATGCGATACTTCATAAGACTGGTTGTCAGACTATCTGTCTGCCAAAGATGTTCGGACTCAAAAAATACTTTACCAAAAAATATAAATCTAATTCACAAAGGACACAGGGCAAAGATGAAAACTCATTTAGTCAAAGTAGGCTGAAAATCAGCACTTTTTGAAGGTCAAATTTTACAAAACACAGCCCCCAAAACGTCCACCCTTCACCAATTCATAATTGTTTTTGCTGTAACAAAATAAATCTTTTCACATGGCTCTAGAAGTCGGTGCCAAAATAAACAGTCAACAGAGTTGCAGACACCGACTTCTAGAGCCATGTGAAAAGTTTTATTTTGCCCCTTTCTTTGTATCTATTATTATCAAGCCGGTTTTTATATTTTTGTAAAAAAGGTTTTTTTACACCGATGCAACTAAGTCTTTTTTGATTTTCCGTGCTTTTTGAAGTCGGTTTTATATCTTTACTAGCTGACCCGGCGAACTTTGTACCGCCTTAAAGGCAATATGGCAATATCACATGATCACATTTAAAAATATATATAATTATTCAATGATTCTTTATTTGCTATTTATTGTAACACCTTGTGATAGACTACATTTTTGTTTTTTAGATGCGAAAACAATTCACACGGAAGGTCTTCCGACCCGTGAACATACCACTTTAAATTATTGGCCATGTGAAAAACATGGATGTTTGAGATTAAGACCACAAACTTTTAACGATTGGTCCTGTGACTTATTTACAGTGATGGCGAATGCAAGACGGATTGGAAATTCAAGCTTATTAAACTCAAATGGCATGTCGATTTAGACCATCGGAATCATCGGAATGAGAACTTTCCCCCCTTTGAATTTTCCTTTGAGTATTGTGGCGTAAATTAAATTGTTCATCAGTTTACTTGCCACCAAACTTGCACATTGCACAGTTCTGGTTGGTTTAAATTACAAAGCATGGTGAGCAGTAACATCGACATGTCCTATGTCCTTCTCCCAGTTCTTAGCTACCTCTCTACCAATTTTCAGCCGAATCTGTTCAGCCGTTTTTGAGTTATAAATTATGATGTCCTGGTACTTGGTTAGCAGTTGCGTCGGGAGATTGGAATACTTATATAAGTTATGCGATCCTGGTACATGATGAGCAGTTGCATTGAGATCCCGTGATTATGCGGTCCTGGTACATGGTGAACAGTTGCATCGAGATCCCGTGATTATGCGGTCCTGGTACATGGTGAGCAGTTGCATCGAGATCCCGTGATTATGTGGTCCTGGTACATGGTGAGCAGTTGCATTGGGATCCCGTGATTATGCGGTCCTTGCATCGAGATCCCGTGATTGGTTTGTACTCAGGAAATTTATGCAGTCCTAGTACTTTAATTATTGGTGCGACAGCATTTTGTAAATTATTTTTACAAATATTTGAGGAACTTCTAAGTGACTTAAAAATAAACAAATAGACAAATAGTTTATTCACCCTTTTTAATTTTTGAACGCATGTACAAATGTCAATCATTACTGACAGTAAGTATTTGGCTTATTCTCATTTTCATCCATGAAGTATTCATTCATTATTAAGTATTTATGCCGTGGATGCATTTGGGAACCGATGTTCGCGTTTCAAAAGTTTGCTAAACAAAAGAATGGGGCAGATTGCGAATAACCCAGTATTTGACAGGTACGAAACGAATGAACGTTTTAGGTAAAATCTTTCTTTTTTTATGTATTCGTATTTTTTATTGTTTTTAAGATGTATTCTGTTATTCGGGGCGGAGACGAATCCAACGAACCAAAAACCATGAAAATCGGTCCAGCAGATCTCGAGTTATAAGTGTTTGAACAAACCCGACTTTCTTTTATATATATAGATNTCGTATTTTTATTGTTTTTAAGATGTATTCTGTTATTCGGGGCGGAGACGAATCCAACGAACCAAAAACCATGAAAATCGGTCCAGCAGATCTCGAGTTATAAGTGTTTGAACAAACCCGACTTTCTTTTATATATATAAGATAAAATACTAGCTTCTGTCAGCGGCTTTGCCCGCGTAAAACTGAAAATCCCGTTTTATCTCGTTACCGCGGGAATTTCGGGAAATCCTTTCTTATCTCACGTGAGAGTTAAAATGAACCTCTGTACAAAATTTCAGCTTTATAGGTTCAAGGGTTTGGGCCCTGCGTTGCTGAGTCAGTGAATGAGTCAGGACTTTGATTTTTATATGCATAGAAGATAAATAGATTATTATTTTCTTGCTTAGTAACAGATATTAGCTTCATTATTACAGTCCAGTATACAGAACCGTCCATCTCGAAGGTCGTTCAGCCTCACGCACGCTGAATGCGGTCGAATGCACACAGACTTTCTCCGGCTCATTGTGAATCAGTATTGTTTTAAATAATCATTATATAACGTTATATATTATATGTTTCGGAAGGCACAATAAACTGGTGGGTCCCTGTTGTCATTTGACCATCTTTGGCAGTCGTTACGGGTAGTCAGAAGCCAGAAAATCTGACAATCAGTCTTTTTAATGGGTGTCGGGTTGCTCGGGTAACTGGGTTGTGGAGGTCAGACAGGCAGTCGCTCCATGTAAAACACTGGTTCTCAGCTGCATCCGGTTAGACTCCGACTAGAAGCCGACCCCAACGTAGTTGGGAAAAGGCTAGGCAGATGATGATATAACGTTATATATTATGATTATATATCAGTAATATTACGTAATTTTATAGGCCTGTTTACCACCTCGTTAAGGCTATGTAAATTGGGTAAATAATTTAACGCTTTCATTGTTTTTTGGTTATCTAAACATGAGTTAAGTTTTTATCTATTTTTAAACTATGACTCGGCAGAAATCATGTTTTGGATTAGATAAGTATTATAAATTACATTTGGTTTTTAGACTTTTAAAAGATAATAACTATGCGAACTCATATTATAGCGTTAAAGAGTTCGTTTGTTTTCTTGAACGCGCTAATCTCTGAAACTTTTGGTCCTTATAAAATTTCAATGCTATATAGCCCATTTATCGAGGAAAATTATAGGCTTAATTTTTACCCAGGCGCGCGAAGTAATGCCGACGCGAAACGGGCGAACCTGCTGGCAGAAGCTAATATACTATGTATACGTATAGATATACATTACTTTGATAATTACAAAACATACGGATTTTCAATCTGTTGGGTCTGGGTCTAAAACTTGAACAAGTAGGTATGTTTATCAAGATGTAGGTGCACCCATAGGAAGTGGCTAGTGTAATACAGTAGTATTATGTGGAAACATCATTATTTTCATTTATTTATTTGTAAATATATCGTTAACATTTTTAAATATCAAATACAAAAATAATTTAAAAAATATTTAAAAATATAAAAGACAGGTGGCCACCGATATCGGGCACAGGGTCCAAGGTACCGGTGGTTAGGGTCTCAGAGATAGAAACCTCCTCACAATACGCGCCGTATCAAGGAGCACTGCTTTTTGTATTAGCCACCATTATTTTTAGTACACCCCAATGTACAAAGTTCTTCACCATGAACGAACAAATCAATGAATGATAGTCAAATCATTGAAAATGCCTTCCACACACCTCTTACCCCCAAAGGTAAGTACTACAAAATTTGCACATAATACATTTGAATACAATAAATAATTTTCAAATCACGTAATGTTACCGTTATGTAAGTGACAGACGGACAGACGTGACCGAGGTGACCTAGTTAGTTATTAATATAAAACAAGGTGAAATTTTATTGGTAAAAGAAAGAATGGTAGTGATTTTTAGGGTTCCGTACCCAAAGGGTAAAAAGGAACCCTATTACTAAGACTTCGTTGTCTGTCTGTCTGTCTCCAGGCTGTATTTCATTTCACGTGATAGCTAAAATGCTGAAATTTTCACAAATGATGTATATCTGTTGCCGCTATAACAACAAACACTAAAAATAAAAATAAAATATTAAGGCTGTTGATTTATATTAATTAATTGCAAAATTGTATACTAGTAGCGCCATCTGTTAGAAATAATGTGCAACTTAAGTAACTCACACTTGACCATTCCTATTGTACTTTTTCCATAGATAATGGTACGGAACCCTTCGTGCGCGAGTCCAACTCGCACTTGGCCGGTTTTTTTTTCAAAACCGGTCGAGAATATTGTTCAGTTGGTTATAGTCGGGTTCCGTAATAGATTGTAATGAATATTCTATCCTTCTTCTTCTTATCTCGCTCGCTGCAGGTTTAATCACCTAACAAGCCGTAGTGTCAGAGTTTTCTCAAATCCGCCTGACGGCCTCTGACGTGGAATTGTAACAACGACTGCTACTGAGTAGCATTCGGGGACGCCGGCGTTGCGTGCCAGGCACGGGGGTGTAACACCACCGTATTTTAATGAAAAATAATGATATTCCATCGGTGTATGACACTGTGACACACAAATGTATCTCCTGGTGTATTCGCTCTAGCAAACAGTAATACATTGCGTGCGAACATTTGTAACATATCCGCGAAACTGCAACCTTTGTGCGCGAACCAGCGCGAACACATACTAGCTGTGGACTCGCGACATAGCGTACACAATTTCTGTTGGCGATCAATTATGTTGGAATTTCGACATTATAAAACATATCTTTATTCTTTGGTAAATAAAATGTTTTAAAACACTAACGGCCAGTTTCACAGGTTCCAGATAAAGTTCTAGATAGTTATCTGACGGATAATTCCATAGAAATGTTTTTAATTTTGATTACTTTTCTATGGCAGTATCTGGCAGGATCTATCTACAACTTTATATGCAACCTGTGAAATTGGCACTTATACGTGCAAATACAATTTTAAGAAACTTTAATATTTCAATAGAAACCTTTAACGCTATTTTGAGCGTTAAATCAATATGCAAAACGATTAGTTATAGAAAATAATCGATAAATACTAATATAATTGAATATCTGATTTTAAAAAGATGCACTGACTAATTTTATTCTATTTTATCGAGTAGTTTCTTCCATGTTTCGGAAGGCACGTTAAACTGGTGGGTCCCGGCTGCCATTTGAACATCTTTGGCAGTCGTTACGGGTAGTCAGAAGCCAGAAAGTCTGACAACCAGTCTTATCAAGGGATTGCTCAAGTAACTGAGTTGAGGAGGTCAGATCGGCAGTCACTCCATGTGGTACACTGGTACTCAGTAACTCCGGTTAGACTGGAAGCCAACCCCCAACATAGTTGGGAAAAGGATTTTCAACCTTATCACAATAGTGATGGGTAACATTTAAGCATGAATATAGACGGATATTGCGGAAGGGGACGACCAAAGAAACGATGGATGGATTGCGTGAAAATCGATATGGCTAGGAAGAATGTTACTTGTGAGATGACGGCAGATAGAAGAGTATGGAAGAAGAAAACATGCTGCGCCGACCACAAATAAAGGGCAGGAAGATGATGATGTGGTAACTTGATGTACTGTCTGTACTTTATAGTTTTGTCAGAATAACGAGTAAAGTCGCAAGCTACCACTAGTTTATAAACTTGTAACTATGTCCGTACATAATTGTTTGACAACATACAAACTTACGCACACAAACAAACTTAATGCTACCGTGGGAAATAGTAGGTTTATTGTGTAATAATAATGTTTCTACATAATACTTACTACTGTATTATACTAGCTACTTCCTATGGTTGCACCTGCATCACACATGCATTCAGCAGTTTCTTAATACAGTTCTTTTCAAATAAATTTGCCGCTCTAGCGTCCTAGCCGATTGTCGGCCACGGCGGCTGTTCTCATATAAGGAGATCAGCCAGCTGCGCAGGACATATTATAGTGCACAAGCATTTGCGCAGACACAGGTGCACTCCCTATTCCCTCACTCTCATAACCCGATGGGGCGGCAATCCGACACCACAGGAGAGAGATCAGGCGCAGGACCGACATTAACGTGCTCTCCGATGCACGGGTGAATCAGTCTCCAACTTCCAACTCCGGGCTGCTTTGTGAATATTTCTAAAACCCACAAAGCGTTTTCGGCCCGTCCCGGGAATCGAACCCGAGAACTCGTGCACAGCAGTCGTCTATGCGACCACTAGACCAACGAGGCAGTAACTTTGTTATTAGTGACGGCAAAACAGTCAATTGAACAAAAACCCTTAGCGTCAATTCACACCGAGTCGCGACGCGACGCGACGCTGCACGCAGATTTTACATAGAGCGACTCAAAATATACTTTATTCACTACACGAAACGATACACATTTCATTGTGAGAATTCAGATACGTCGCGCTGCAACTCGAGACGCCGCGCGGCGCAGCGCGACGCATCTTGACGCAGCGGTGACGCGCGGCGTGCAAGATTGGTGCGGCATCTCGCGATTTGCTTTGTTTTTAATTAAGATACGTCTCGCGACGCCGCGAGGCGTCGCGCTGCGCCGCGAGGCGTCGCGCTGCGCCGCGAGGCGTCGCGCTACATCAAAGCCGCGTCGCGTCGCGTCGCGTCTCGGTGTGAATTGACCCTTAGAGTCTCGTTCTTAACTCACTCGCTGCAGGTTTAATCACCTAACAAGCCCAAGTGTCAGAGTTTTCTCAAATCCACCTGACGGCCTCTGACGTGGAATTGTAACAATGACTGCTACTGAGTAGCATTCGGGGACGGCTTTAGGTGCCCTCCCAGGCACGGGGATGTTTTACCGACAACTTCAAAAACCACAAAGTTTCTAAAAGCTACAAAGTGATTTCGGCCCGTCCTGGAAATCGAATCCAAGACCTGGTGCCGATAAGACTATGAGACGGTGATATTAATATTGAATTTGAGCCGAGGGGGCTGCGGGTTGTTGGGGCTGCGGGTTGTTCGCGCGAGTTACCTTGTCCCTGGCACACAAAGGGCTCCCGAAGGAACACGGTGGGTTTTAGTCAGTAAAAGTCTGACACTCCCTTCCGCTGTCACCCACAGCGGGAGGGGTCATACTGATGATTTCCCATCGATAAAAAAAAGACCTGGTGCCGATAAGACTACGAGACGGTGATATTAATATTGAATTCTCGTTATAAAAACCACCCATCCAGGATCTATACTGTAAGCAGCTTAACCTTGAATAATCATATAATTGATGAATCTAATTAATTAAGCAAAGACTTTGTAATTGTAAATTAAATAACATTTTGAGTAAAATGTCAGGTCAAGAGTCACCTGTTTTTAGTCATAGAGTTAACAAGATTTAGTATAAGACTTCACCGACTTTATTAAAAGTGAGTTATGCTTTTGCAGGGCCGCGCCGATACCACGAAGCGCCTGTGTGCGAAACTTATGAAGCGCCTCTTTTTACCCGACTGCACAATGCAAAGGAGGGTAGTATTTTTATCGGCGCGATTTCCTTTGACAGTTTTAGATCAAGTCACAAAAATGTACTCGGGAAGCGGGCGAAGCCGCTGGCAGAAGCTAGTTACAAATATTTCTATGACACTATCTGTCAGATAGCTGTCTAGAATTTTATCTGGCACCTGTACAACGGGCCCTAAAATAGACAAAAGTGTGTAGCAACCTGTCTACACATTATTACATCTGTGTTTGTCAAACAGGACACAGCGTGACCTTCGCTCATCTGACCAAGTTAGCAAGGTCGTTTGTCCGTATATGTAGTTAAATATAGATGTGTATGTTTGTATATGTATGTAGAATGAATAGAACATTCGGTTTGGTTTGATGTTCAGACGCCAGCACATCAACGTACCACATCATCTGCCTAGCCTTTTCCCGACTATGTCTGGGTCGGCTTCCAGTCTAGCTGAGAATCAGTGTTTTACATGGAGCGATTACCTGTCTGACTTCCACAACTAAGTTACCCGGGCAAACCGAAACCCCTTGGTAAGACTTACTGGCTTCTGACTAACCGTAGTCACTGCCAAAAATATTTAAATGAATGCCAAGACCCACCAGTTTATCGTGCCTTCCGAAACACGGAAGGACTCGTTATGAAAAGATCACCCATGATGTGTCACCCATGAAATGTCACCCATCCAAGGACCAACTGCGTCAAACGTTGCTTGACCTTATGATTGATCGAGCTAGGCTTTGACTTAGCCACGAGCTCTTCAAACTTCTTCACGGGCCATAAATATAATATAACTAGCTTCTGCCAGCGGTTTGACCCGCGTCCCGTGAGAACTACTCGGCGCTCCCGGTTAAAAAGTAGCCTTCCTCGATAAATGGGCTATCTAGCACTGAAATAATTTTTCAAATCGGACCAGTAGTTCCTGAGATTAGCGCGTTCAAACAAACAAACTCTTCAGCTTTATAATAACAGATTTTAACTTGAATATTTATCAGAACAAGTAAGAATACTGTAACAATACTCCATTACCGACTAACGGCAAGTAATACTTTTAGTTTCTTGACCGACTTTAACTGAAAGAGGTTATGTAATACACGTCATACTTAGATATTTCCGGCGTGTTCTGTTTTGTAAGCTTGTTTAGATAAGTATCTTTAAATATATAAATATAGTATTGTTTTGTCTGTTCGTTTGTAATATCAAATTAGCAGGTTTTTAGTAAATGTTACTTATTGTAAATATCAGCCCCGGATCTTCATTTTTTTTTAGGCGGGGCAAAAAGTGAAATATGCCGCCCCCGCCGACTTATATTTATTTTTCCTTTTATCATCTTTATAATTTCACATCTTCAGCTATCAGATGTCCACTAAGGGTTGATTCGACCAAACTCGAACTATTCCTCGAGTTACTATACCAAGATTGTTTTTTGGACGGGTGATGGAGGATGTTGGCAAATTAAAAAAAATCGCTTTTTTTTTATATGTTTGAAGAAAATAAAAAACAGCAGAAAATAGTAAAAGATGCCCGAGCGGAGCAACCGCGACCTCTTTTGTTATTTTGAGATAGGACTATACATAAACGAACAGTACGTTGCAATTGGAGGACGCGAGCGAAGCGAGCGCGTTTGTTTTAGTTTAATGACAAAAAAGAAGAACAGGAAGTAAGACTAGGACGCGAGCGAAGCGAGCGCGATTTTTTTAGTTTAATGACTAAAAAGAAGAACAGGAAGTAACTCTAGGACGCGAGCGAGATTTTTTTAGTTTAATGACAAAAAAGAAGAACAGGATGTAACTCTATGACGCGAGCGAAGCGCGCGCGATTTTTTTAGTTTAATGACTAAAAAGAAGTACAGGAAGTAACTCTAGGACGCGAGCGAAGCGAGCGCGATTTTTTTAGTTTAATGACTAAAAAGAAGAACAGGAAGTAACTCTAGGACGCGAGCGAAGCGAGCGCGAAATTTTTGGAAAAGTCGGGTTGCAACCTGTCTTTATTTATTGTAAAATGAGAGTAACTTTGAAAAGTTTAGTGTGATCGTAATTTTCTGGTAATGATTCGGGGCCCCCCTGAGCTCGGGGGGCCCGGGGCGCTGTCCCGGCTAGCCCCTTCGTAGCTACGCCACTGCATGTGAAAAGTTTTATTTTATCCCGTTTAGTGTTTTGTGAAGTCGGTTTTAGTTTTTTTGCAAAAAGTTTTTTATTTTAAGCTTTTTAGTTTTTGGGTCTAAAACGATATTATTTTAAATACCGACAATGGCAGACGTAACCCATAATGTAGCTAAATACAAGGTGGCTGCTATCAACCGTTAAGGAGTTCCCTAAACTGCACTTTGCCTTCGCTATCAGGTCAGAAATGGCAGTCTTAACATATTTCGGTGTAAAAAATAAGCCCAAATACTTAGTTGCTATATACCGATGTGAAGTTACCCTGATCTTTTGTCGTCTCCAACATCAGGTAAGGTCCAAATCTTCACGGTCATATAGACTCATTCGATATATATAAATAAATTTCAAGTTTTCACCTGATGCTTGCCTACAATTTCCACCATCAGACACTGACTTGATGACAATGGGAGCCAATGTGCAGCAGACCCTTTCATATAAAAAAAAATATATCAAAATGGGCTCATAAACGACGAAGTTATCCGCGAACACACTTCGCACTTTGCACGCATCCGTGTGTTCGTGGTCTTTCGTTCCTACGGGCGAAAGGGCGCGCTTTTTGGAATACGCCTAGGTGGGCGCCTCGCGATTATTATGTCACATTTTCCGTGTGCTGCCCCTGGGTATCGGTTGAGTTGATATGGTCATAGTAAAATAAGAGTGAAAGTTCTTTTATTTATTCTGTTGCAAATTTACGTAAATTATAAGTTGTCTATTCGTTTCTAAATAATGCATTTCGCCGCCCCCTGAATTTGCCGCCCGGGGCATAGGCCCCGGCTTGCCCCCCCCTAGATCCGGGGCTGGTAAATATTTATATGGTACTAATATTATACGAATATTTTTTGTTGTATGAAAGTTTGTTTGTCTCAGATGTTTTAGGAATATAATGAACTGATTTTGGTGCAACTTTCACTGGTGAAGTTTTTCCCCAGCAAAAACACATAGGTAGTGGTGTAGAGCGGGCATTATTGGGGCTGTCTCATGTAATTTTGACGTTCGAAAAGTGTTTTTTCAGCTTACTTTGAATAAATGCTTTTTGATTTTGAGTTAAAAAGGGGTGTAACTTATATGAATATTATTTTGCTTTTAGAAAGTCTATCAATTAAAATATTTAAGTAGTTTATGTCCATGGATTGACTCGAATTTGTAAACACTACAAAAAAAGAATATAAAAAAATATATCGAGTTATTTCATATTTGTTTACAAGCAAAATTACGAATTATTATTTCATTATCAGAATATTACAAAACCAAAACCCCTTTTTTCTTTTGTTTTTTTTTTTATATCGATGGGAAATCATCAGTATGACCCCTCCCGCTGTGGGTGACTGCGGAAGGGAGTGTCAGACTTTTACTGACTAAAACCCACCGTGTTCCTTCGGGAGCCCTTTGTGTGCCAGGGCCGCGGTAACTCTTTCGAACAACCCGCAGCCCCGACGGGAAAAGCCAAAACCCCTCATCCTCAAAATAGGTCAAAAAGTCTGTCAATAAAATTACCCAAAGACAATAAAACACCTGAACATGCTAAAATTATTGATATGTCAAGTTGCGTGTGTCGATAATTATTACCTCAACCGGCGACCTGGCGACCTGGCGACCTCAATACCTACTTAATTCTTATTTACATTAATATCTAGGTACCTACATGAAATCATCATCTGTGTAGTCTTTTCCCAATTATATTGCGGTTGGCTTCCAGTCTCACCGCTTGAAGCTTGTACCAGCGACTGCCTATATGACCACCTACCCCGTTACCTCGGCAACCCGATACCCCTTGGTAAGACAGATTGAGTATGCCACATGGAGCGACTGCCTATTTGACCTACTCAACTCCCGGGCAACCTGATATATTTTGTTAGTGTGGTTGTCAGACTTTCCGGCTTTTTACTACCCGTAACGTCTGCCAAAGATGGTCCAAAGACAGCCGGGACCCAGTTTATCGTGCCTTCGGAAACACAGAAGAACTTGTTATGACAAGATGGTCACCCATCCACGGCCGACCGCGCCAAGCGTTACTTAACCTTATGATCAATCGATACATGCGGCTTTGACTTAGCCACGAGCTCGTCTTTCTTCGTAATCTATTACAAGTTAAATAATTTAGGCCTAACACCAAATAAACTTAGCTCAACTTAGCCTTTCGCAAGAGACCTAAACATTGCAACATATATATACTTAATCGAAATGTCTGTTGGTCTGTTACGTGTGCATTTTGCAATAGATCATGTAATAAGAAACTGTTGGTTGGTAGTTTGTGCGTCATTTTATTGAAGAGCGACCTATTGTATGTCAGAAGCCTATTGCACTAGGTGCTAATTCAAGCTGCTACTGACATTTTAATATACAAGTCGTGGTGGCTTAGTGGGTAAAGCACCAACCTCTCAAGTATGAGTCTGTGGGTTCGATTCCAGGTCAAGCAACCGACGCAACTATTATAAGTTTGTATGTACATTCTAAGTATATCATAGGCACCGTCTGCCTAGCCTTTTCCCAACTATGTTGGGGTCGGCTTCCAGTCTAACCGGATGCAGCTGAGAACCTGTGTTTAAATGGAGCGACTGCCTGTCTGACCTCCACAACCCAGTTACCTGGGCAACTTGATACCCATTGTTAAGACCGGTTGTCAGACTTTCTGGCTTTTGACTACGCGTAACGACTACCAAAGATGGTCAAATGACAGCCGGGACCCACTAGTTTATCGTGCCTTCGAAAACACGGAAGAACTCGTCATGACAAGATGGGTGACCATCTTTATAACGAACCGACCGCGCCAAGCGTTGCTTAACCTTATGATCGATCGATCCGCGCGGCTTTGACTTAACCTCGACCTCTTATCTTAGACACCAACGGCTGATAACAAGGTGAAGGAAAACTTATTACTGCTAAAAGATTTGGGAAGCTATACTATCCCCGAGTTACATAGGCTATATTTTGTCCATATACGGGCAGTATTTCCCTTGGAAACGCGGGTGAGACCACGTGAAAACAGCTAGTATATATTCACTTATGTAAGTCTCAGTTGATATCTATTGTTAGAAGAATAACTGCGCATCCATACAATACAAATACAATAAACACAAAAGCTTGGGCAATAGCTATGTTATCTAATTTGTATTCTGAACACATCGGCTACAGAAATAAACAATGAAAAGTTTAAAACGATAATAGGGTAAGATTCACAGTTGTCGGCTTAAACTTTATTGGTTTTTATTTGTAATTTTAGAAACTATTAGCTTCCGCCAGCGGTTTCACCCGCGTCCCGTGGGAACTACTCCGCGCACTCGGATAAAAAATAGCTTATAGCCTTCCTCGATAAATGACACTGAAAGAATTTTTCAAATCGGACCAGTAGTTCCTGAGATTAGCGCGTTCAAACAAACAAACTCTTCGGCTTTATAATATTAGTATAGATTAGTCATCGTTAAAAAAAGGACTTTTCTTTTTACAGAATTGTGTGTCCTTTGTTTAATAATAAAATTGTAAGTTTTTAAGATAAATAGCAGAATAGTTAATTCAGAGATTACTCTTGTGTATTAGGAATAGTTTTTGGATGCAATAATTATTGGCACTTGAGTGACAAGGAAGTAATTTATTAAACAAACTTAAATTAATTATTATTTGTAAATATTATATATTAGTAGCTGTCTGGTCGTTAAAACAGTTAATTAATATCAATACTAATTTTGTATAATATCCAAAAAATTTTAGTTGACGTCTTCAATTAATCACTTGATATTTTTATCTAAAAAACAAACAAAACCATAAATATCTTTATTCTTTCAATGTCAACAAACTAATTTTATAAATTATAAAATGATTTACGATGAAGGCTATGTTATATAAACATGACAAGTCAAAATTTTTATAATGCGTGTCGATTATGACTTAAAAATATTAACTTGCAGCATTGTATTTTTATTGCACAGAATTGTGTTTTATTAAAGAACACTAAAATTTTAATTGTTAAAAATAACAATATATCATGATATTTGTGTATTCTAGTACATTTAGTTTGATAAAATATAGTAGGTATGATAGTTTAAGATTTAGGTATTTTATGAGTTCTGTGCATTTTAAGTAAAATATGATGAACTAGCCGTTTTCCCGCGGTTTCACTCGCATCCCGTGGGAATTACTGCACGTACCCGGATAAAATATAGCCTATGTCACTCGTGGATAATGTAGCTTTCGAATGGTGAAAGAATTTTTAAAATCGGTCCAGTAGTTTTTGAGCCTATTCATTACAACCAAACAAACNGTTTCACTCGCATCCCGTGGGAATTATTGCCCGTACCCGGATAAAATATAGCCTATGTCACTCGTGGATAATGTAGCTTTCGAATGGTGAAAGAATTTTTAAAATCGGTCCAGTAGTTTTTGAGCCTATTCATCACAACCAAACAAACAAACAAACAAACAAAGTTTTCCTCTTTATAATATTAGTATAGATATAGTATATAGTATAGATATAGATTAATACAAGACACTTCCGTATAACCACCCCATATATGTATTAGTGCGATATTGTGTGAGTGCATTAAGATCCTAACGGCCAGTTTCACAGGTTTCACATAGAATTCTAGATATCTATCTAATAGATCATGCAACAGAAAGGAAAAAAATATTCCTTCGACATTATCTGTTAGATAGCTGTGAACCTGTGAAACTGGTAATAAAAAAATGATATTTAAAAGCACTTTGAGCAAAAATCTTCCATTCTATTTAAATAAATACAAAAAATCTTCAAAGATGTTATATTTCCATGTTTTACACTCATAACTTGAAGTAAAAGATTTCTTTTTTGCGTAGTTTTCCTTGCGTTTGTAATGCATCGTATTGAGGCACCGGAGCGTGACTTACCACTTTCCTTCAACTACGTAGATTTCATTCACTCATTCATTACACCTAAATTTTCTTCATGAACACAAGAACGAATGATAATTATCATTCGTTCTTGTGTTCATGAAGAAAATTTAGGTGTTTTACATATTAAGTTTTAGTATAAATGGCTCAAATTACAGAGATAAAGTTATTAGTAAAATTGGTTAAAAATATACATACAAATTCCTAGCAATATGCATTGAGCATTAATTTTTATTTCTTATTCAAAATGTCAAGTCCACATACTTGATAATGATGAATATTATTGTGGGTGTAGTACCTACCGGCGGTTGGTATTTAAGTTTTGTTAATAGTATTTTAAGTCATATTTTGCTGTTGTGTTTGTATTTTTGTTCCAAAAATAAATGATTTTTCTTTCTTATCTCTTCATTCAAAAAACTACACTTACTACAAAAATTTCCTATTCAAATCACAGCACAAATTCCATGTAATTCTCTCCCCCACCACATAGTCAATAAACAATAAATAAAGAAATGAAAACCACAGACACTCATTGGTACATTCACCCTACAGGTTATGTATTTATCAATACATGTATGTCTGGAAACCACTAGAAAGACAAAAGACTTGGAAGGTCAAAAAACTTGGAAAAAACCGACTTGAATGTCTAATAAGTTGAATTTTATTGCACCTATTTATCTTGAAGGTATAAGCAGAATGTACGCTGTAAAGTTCTAGATAGCTATCTAACAGATAATGCCATAGAAAAGTACGCTAACACAAACTTAAAACATGTGTATGCTTTATTTCTACAATATGGCTGGTTGGCTGTTTCTGCGCTTGCAACTTTGTCCTGCGGGGACTCCTTTCTAAACCTGGATAAAAAGCAGCCTAGGTATATTTTGTAGGCTCTAGACTAACTGTGTGCCAAATTTTATTAAAATCGGTCCAGTAGTTTTGGCGTAAAAGTACATCAGAGACATTACGTTTGCATACATATATTTTTTTGTGTTGTTTCGAAATGTAGGTGTAACTGCTGGGAACAGCTAGTAAGTTATACTTTATCTAGATACGGGCAGTAGTTATCACGAACCAAAGCCAAAACCTCGCGAAACAAATTACACAAATATCTTACAAAAAGTTTGTACTTAAATCTATAATTAAATATTATTAAAGGAATGCGCAAACTAAAATGATGAAACTGGATGTCAAAATATTACGAAACAGCAGAAGCGATTGTTATAATCGATTAGAATCGATTAGACAAGGTCTAATAGCTAGCTTTCAAATGATTTATAAACGACTACTACTGCGTAATCGATTTTAACTGTTGACTTATGGAATCGACTACTCGCTATGAGAAAGCCCATTAAAGTATAGACGACAACAAGGCGACTTACCCTATCTGTCAAATACCAATCGAACATTAACCTTCCACTATTGTGATAAGGTTGAAAATCTATTGAAGAAATTTGACAGATTGAGGTAGGTTGCTGTGCTGGAGTTTGTATGAAGGGATTTTTCAAATTACTTTTCTTTTGAATATAATGGTTTTTAACTTTCTTATTGGAATAAATGGCTGTCTTTGAAAATTGATGTTTATTTTTGTTTGTTAAAGGCTCGTGGCTGAGTAATAGTAAGATTAAGCAATTGATGACTTGCCTAGCCTTTTCCCAACTAGGTTGGGGTCGGCTTCCAGTCTAACCCGATGCAGCAGTGTGCTACCTACATGGCAAAATTCAACATAAATATTCCATCATCTGCCCAGCTTTTCTCAAATATGTTGGGGTCAGCTTCCAGTCTAACTGGATGCAGCTGAGTACCAGTGTGCCACATGGAGCGACTGCCTATCTGAGCTCCTCAACCCAGTTACCCGGGTAACCCGATACACTTTTACTAAGACTGGTTGTCAGACTTTCTGGCTTCTGACTACCCGTAACGACACCCGTGCATCGGAGAGCACGTTAATGTCGGTCCTGCGCCTGATCTCTCTCCGGTGGTGTCGGATTGCCGTCCCATCGGGTTATGAGAGTGAGGGAATAGGGAGTGCACCTGTGTCTGCGCAAATGCTTGTGCACTATAATATGTCCTGCGCAGCTGGCTGATCTCCTTATATGAGAACAGCCGCCGTGGCCGATAATCGGCTAGGACGCCATTATCATCCGTAACGACTGCCAAAGATATTCAAATGTTTATCATATCCTAATTTCAGACCAAGGCTAAGAGGCTACCGACCCCATAAACACGAGGTTACTGTGTAACCTACTTCGCAAAAAGGAGGTAATGTGTTACTCAATCCTTTTATAGTTATGATAGAGGTGACTTGAATATGTTACTAGTAAGTAACAGTTATATTTAACCTGATAGTTGTAGTTAGAGGTCAGGTTGTTATGGTGTGAAAGTTGTGTTATGGGTCTCTAAAAATGGTAAGGAATTCATAGCTTGAGTAGGATAAAATCAAGGACATAATGTCATCATCATCAGCCTTTATATCGTCCCACTGTTGTGCTGCGACCTCCTCTCACACAGAGAAGGATTGAGCGTTAAGGCCTATTTACACATTGCGATTTCATTGCCCGTTGCTTGCCATTTTATTGCAGCAAAATGCTACTTGCACTGTGTAAACGTAATCGTGCAATAGGTAAATGGTCGCCTGTGAAATATTCCTGCAATAAAATTGCAAGCAACGGGCAATGAAATCGCAATGTGTAAATGGGCCTTNACACAGAGAAGGATTGAGCGTTAAGGCCTATTTACACATTGCGATTTCATTGCCCGTTGCTTGCCATTTTATTGCAGCAAAATGCTACTTGCACTGTGTAAACGTAATCGTGCAATAGGTAAATGGTCGCCTGTCAAATATTCCTGCAATAAAATGGTAAGCATCGGGCAATGAAATCGCAATGTGTAAATGGGCCTTTAATCACGTGCTCGTCCAGGTTTCCTCGAAATGTTTTCCTTCACCTTTAATTAATCAATGGTGTCCAAGTATCTGTATACTAAAATAATTTTTTTGTTTGTTTGTCCCAAAATGTTCCGAAACTACTGAACTTCTTGAAAAAATCTTTACCTGCTGCTGCTTGTGTCTTTTTATTTTAATAGGATATTTATTACATACCTATGCAAATGGGCAATATAATCTTCGTCAATCTCTTTTGCCTAGCCTTTCTTTTGATTATAGAATCATAGAGCTACTAAACCGTTTCCAAAACTTCTTATCCGGGTGCGCAGAGTTGTTTCCACGGGAGACGAGTGAAAACTAACAAACGCTATTGTTGTTATATATTTTTTATCTTCTACTGAGTTATGGCCCATAATCAAGTTACTATGTAAAGGGTTAAACCACTTTTATTCAATACATTCACCTATGTAACCCGTTGACCTCGATTGATATAACTTCCTAGCTATGAGTCATGTACAGGCTGTTCCAATTTTATGTAAACATATTTAGGGCCCGTTACACAGGTCCCAGATAAAGTTCTAGATAACTGACAGATGATGCCTTAGAAATGCAATAAAATGGCAAGCAACGGGCAATGAAATCGCAATGTGTAAATGGGCCTTAAGACTAGTAGAAATAAACAAACAAAAACGGATCACCATGTATACTATATATAATTTTTATCTCATCAAGAACCAAATATTATTATTATGCAATTAAATAAGAGTGGCCGCAGCTATTATTTCAATCGCCCCCAGGCAACGTCTGTAGTAGGTAATAGTAGTATGTATGTAATAACGTAATGTTTGTCTGTCGATCTGTCTGTTTGCTGCCAATGTAGGGCATGACTTACTTTAATTTATAATAATAATAATTATTATTATATAATGGCTTATAATTGCCTTTATTGGATTGACAACGGTGAAATGAGTAGAAAAGTTGGTACAGGTCGCGTCAAATATCTTTGCCACTCTTAAGTTGGCCTTTATTCAGTGCGAAATCATGAAAATTAAAGAAAAATCGGATTGTACATACCAGGCATTACACTACTGTCTTTAGACTGGAAAAGTTTATTAAATAAAGCAAGAGTAAGGCGAAATGTAAAAAAAATCTACACTTTAGGAATAGTTTTTTCTATAACATAGATGTTTAAATGAAAGTAGAATATTGAAAAAAAAAACACTAAAAAAGTCAGTTAAATCATTTTTTAAAATGACACCTAAAATATTGAAAACGAAAAAATAATAATAGCAGTCTATGAGGTCAAAGTCAAAATGTTATTAAAAAAAGAAAAGACGTAAAAAACTAAAAAAAAAATACAACTTACCAAATTCTCCTCAATCAGTTGCAAAAAACACCAAAAAGTCACAGTTTTTTTATAACATTTGTCACTTGTACACTCACTCACACACTCACTTCACATTTCTATACAAAAAAAAACAGTTTATTTATTATCCAAAATAATAATCGTAAAAATAGAAAACTATATAAATTATGACAGCATAAAACGCGAATTTGAAATAAAGATAAAAAATGTCTTTTATATAATATTTTATTTTTTGGGAAACACCCCTTGGATTGTCGTTTAATGTATTGTTATGCATTTAAAACTAAATTGCCATTTTCCCCTGTAATAATAATTATATATGGTTGTGTGTCGGTTTGTGTGTGTTGCTTAGATAATTGAACCTACTGGATACGCCAATGCTTTCTTAGGTAAGTATAGATACCACAGACAGAAGATCGACATACCCAAATCTGTCAGATTTTACCAATCGAACATTAACCTTCCACTATAGTGATAAGGTTGAAAATCTATTGAAGAAATTTGACAGATTGTGGTAGGTTTTTGTGGCGTCCGTATAAAATCATTCCCCTTTTAGTTCATAAACGGTATAATTAATAAGTATTGCCTAACATAATAAATGCGTAGTACGTATTGCCCTTTCTCGCAAAAACTACTAGATGGATTTTGATTAAACCTGGTAGTAATAATACTCATATATTAGAATAACACATAGACTATTTTTATCCGGGTTCGGTGGCCAAATAGACACTGACTTCTAGACCGATGCACCTAGCATGATGCACCAGTATTTTTAACCGACTTCCCAAAAAGGAGGAGGTTCTCAATTCGACCGTACCTTTTTTTGACAAAAAAATGCTAGCTAAAAATAGACAGTTTTTTGTGTTGTTGGCTATTCCAGTTGGTTGTATGCTCTTGACGTGTTCTCATACAAAGCTGAGAGATAAAATACAATGGATTACTAAGATAAATCGCTGAGAATTCACATTTAGTATCAGATTAGAAACTTTGTACTTAGTATATGTATGCGTTAAATTATGATTCATAAGGATTGTAATAAATACATGTATGTATATTTTTATGTTACAGTAACTTATCGTTATTGGTTTAAATTCTAACCAGGTGCTTAATTATTAAAGAAAAGTCTGTTTGTCTGTCTGTTCGCGACGAAATGAAAAACTGCTGCACGGATGTTTATACGATTTTCAGTCATAGACGGAGAGTTTCATTGCGATAACCCCTACAACGTTACTTTACCTTTATTTAAAATTGGTATAGATTACAAAGCTAGCAAATTCACCCAGTTTCACTCGTCTTCATGAACCTATACCTATATGCCTAGCTTCTGCGAGTGGTTTCACCCGCGTCCTTTGGTAAAAGTAGTTTTCCTCGACAAACGGGCTATCTAACAATTACAGTATGTTTAAATTGGTCCTATAGTTTTTGAGATCCAAGCAAACAAAACAAACTTTACACCTTATAGCATTACTGCAGATACAACATATAAAAACCGGCCAAGTGCGAGTTGGACTCGCGCACGAAGGGTTCCGTACCATTATCTATGAAAAAAGTACAATAGGAATGATCAAGTGTGAGTTACTTAAGTTGCACATTATTTCTAATAGATGGCGTTACTAATATACAATTTTGCAATTAATTAATATAAATCAACAGCCTTAATATATTTTTTTTTAATTTTTGGTATTTGTTTTTATAGCGGCAACAGATATACATCATTTGTGAAAATTTCAGCATTCTAGCTATCACGGTTAATGAGATACAGCCTGGAGACAGACAGACAGACAACCAACGAAGTCTTAGTAATAGGGTTCCTTTTTACCCTTTGGGTACGGAACCCTAAAAACCTTCAAAATTCCACCAAATATTACATTAGTACATACAGATATTACAGTTTTAAATTCTATCAAAATCTGTCAATCCGTTTTGTCATGAAAGCGTAACAAACTCACATTCGCATTTATAATATTAGTTAAGATATCGTGTTGTCACCTCCGAAACCAGTTTGTTATATATTTCGTAACATCTAGACTGTTTTTGCGAACTCGTTTGTAGTTCAGCCGTTTCGCAAAAGCAATCTAGTCTAGTCAATAAATAATCTATTTTAAATAGATAAAGTAAATTAAGTTGTTACTGAAAAATACTTACAAAACATTGCTTAACTTTGGAGTCGAATTCACGACTTTGAAAGAAGAAACTTATTATTAAGTAGCCGTTTTCCCGCGGTTTCACTCGCATCCCGTGGGAATTACTGCCCGTACCCGGATTAAATATAGCCTATGTCACTCGTGGATAATGTAGCTTTCGAATGGTGAAAGAATTTTTAAAATCGGTCCAGTAGTTTTTGAGCCTATTCATTACAACCAAACAAACAAACAAAGTTTACCTCTTTATAATATTAGTATAGAAGTATAGACTAGTGATCAGTCCCTGCTTCGCACGGGTGCAAAGCAAAATAACAGTATTTCTCCACTATTTAATGGATTTTATTATACATATAAACCTTCCTTTTTAATCACTCTATCTATTAAAAAAAAACCGCATCAAAATCCGTTGCGTATTTTTAAAGATTTAAGCTTACATAAGGATATAGGGATAGAAAAAGCGACTTTGTTTTTTAATGTAGTGATTATAAATGTTCAAGTAACTTTGTCCGTCTGTCTATTCACGCTAAAACTACTACATTGATTTAAATGAAATTCCTTACACAGATAGTCTAGGTAGCGCATGAGAAAAGACATATGCTACTTTTATCCGGCTCCCTCAGGACGTCAATGAAACTGGTAGCGAAAAGTTAAAAAAAATATATTTACAAAGTACTAGGATACTATTTTATTCGATTTTCTAAACTGATATACGCTTTCTTTTTTCTATTTAATAATAAAAAAATACATAAATAAACTTCTGCATATAAAACTATTTAATAATACTTTGACCTATCGCATAATCCTCGAATTACATAACAAAAAATAAAACAACCCGAGATTTGCATTGAAAATCTCACTAACGCACACATGCAAAACAAAACAATGTACTACACTTAAGACACACAAACACGACCACAAATTATATAAAAAAAAATATATATTATATATACAAAAAATAACAAAAACAACTCACTTAATAACACTACAAATAATAAAACAAAACACGTTTTTTTTTCACAGTTTAAAAGAGTCAAAAAAATATTTTGTTTGTAAAATAAAAAGTCACAAAGTCGTGTCTGTAATCGGCGCGCGCGCAAGTCTTACTGTTGGCAGTCTCTCGCGCATTGAGTGGGGGGGTATAGTGAGTATGCGTTGGGCAAGTTGGGGACATAGCTCAAGGTTTCTTGTTGAAAGGTTTGTTAAGTTAACTTTAATATTATACTAGCCGTTTTCCCTCGGTTTCACTCGCATCCCGTGGGAATTACTGCCCGTACCCGGATAAAATATAGCCTATGTCACTCGTGGATAATGTAGCTTTCGAATGGTGAAAGAATTTTTAAAATCGGTCCAGTAGTTTTTGAGCCTATTCATTACAACCAAAC
>NWSH02000587.1:63487-79121 GCA_002382865.2 Heliothis virescens
GCTGGCTGATCTCCTTATATGAGAACAGCCGCCGTGGCCGATAATCGGCCAGGAGGCCATCATATTATTCCCCAAGTAACATAAGCTATATTTTATCTAGGTGCTGGAAATAGTATTCCCGAGTCACGATTAAAACCGCGAGAACTAGCTAGTGAATTTAAAAACGTAAAAATAAATATTATACAAGCCTGATCATCATCTGCCTAGCCTTTTCCCAACTATGTTGGGGTCGGCTTCCAGTCTAACTGGATGTAGCTGAGAACCAGTGTTTTACTTGGAGCGACTGCCCATCTGACCTCAACAACCCAGTTACCCGGACAACCCGATAAGACTGGTAAAATAAATATAAATAGATAAATATTCTACAAGATGCGACATTTAAATAAATCGATATACTAAAGATCTCGCTAAGAGCCTTGGCAGGACTCACAGAGAGCGGCGCGGGCGCAGACCTCTTTAATATTTATATTGCATTCTAGTCACACACACAGGCAAACCGTTACTGTTATACTGCATTGTTTGCTTGTGTGCTATTGTAAGGCTGTGTTCAGATTACTACTCATGTTAGACTAGACTAAAAATTTGATCGCAGGAAAAGTCAGTCAGAATGTTGGTTGATATATATAACTAAATATTTAACTTATATTAGACTTAGGGTACCCTGAAAGTAGTTAGGAAAGGGCTAGGCAGATGCTGAACTATATAAATCATGTAAAAAAAGGATTTTTTTTTGTTTGCTTGTTTGTTTGTATGTAGGTACTCTAAAGACTCCGAAACTACTTAGTCGATTTAAAAAAATATTTTTTTGTTCGGAAGCTAGTCTATCACCGAGTGAAATAGGCTATATTATGTTGTCCAAGTACAGGAAGGAGTTACCAAGGGACGCGGGAAAAACTGCGGGAAACTGCTAGTTGAATATAGATAAGTATGTAGGTCTCTAGTTTGAGTCGAGACTGCAGGCAGAAGTTGCATTTATTGTGGTGACAAACTTAACATAAGCTTTCAATAATGTTATTTATAAAAACATTCTAGAACACCCGTACTAGAACCAACAAAATATAACTATACTTAGTATACTTATCACATAAATGTTGACCTTACCGGGAATCGAACCCGGGACACATTGTTCAGCGGTTCAAATTACATCCATTCACACACGTCAAATACACACTCATAGTTAACTAATTGGTGCTTTACCCACTTACTGCGGAATTCGATAATTTATCTATCTCCGGAATTGCCTACTAGAGATAGAACTTTGACATAAGCCCCATACAAATAATGTGAAATTCCTATCTCTAGTAAGCAAATCAACAGATAAATGGAATATTGGGAACGGGCGTAAGCCACCACGACTTAAAAATATCTTAAATCAAACAAAATCGCGAAATGCCAAGTCACCAATACGAAACCAGCTTAAAGACTGTCACTTCAACAGAATGGTGGGGCGGCAGACCAGTAGACATAACACCTCAACCACGAACAGACGTGGTTAAAACATAACAAAAAAACAATTAAAAAAAAAATAGTGTTTTCTAAATTTAAACAAAAGTGTTATAGTGCAGTGACATAGTGTGAAGCTGAATAACGGTTTGTCATAATAACGTTACGCAATAACCGTTATTGTATGTAGTTATTTTGTAACGTAATCGGAAACTAGTTTGGAAATGAGAACGTTTTGAGNAGTGTTTTCTAAATTTAAACAAAAGTGTTATAGTGCAGTGACATAGTGTGAAGCTGAATAACGGTTTGTCATAATAACGTTACGCAATAACCGTTATTGTATGTAGTTATTTTGTAACGTAATCGGAAACTAGTTTGGAAATGAGAACGTTTTGAGTAAGGCTTATTATATGAGCTTGTGGTGTATGTTTCAGTTGTATTTATGCGTTTTTTTGTTGATTTATAACTGTTGGGTAACTTGTTGTTATTGGTTTTTTAAATAAGAATTAAGTTATCAAAAAGGACTAGGTATTTTCTAGGCAAAAAGTTGTGTGATATTAGGCAAATTTAAGATTCGAAAATACGCATTTTTTTGGATACGGTACATACTTATTTACAGGTGTAAGTAGGTTTAAAAACATAGGAAATTAACATTTGAAACTCATAATTACCAAATTAAATCGATTAATAATAAGTACATAGGACATTAGACTATTTTTTATATTTTCAGTTATAACGTGTCGATTCTATTTCGCGTGCCCAGATATCCAAAATCTTTCTCGAAAAATCCATTAAAAATTACATTATCAAACTACATATAGCTAAATCTTTTCTGCTATAAACAAAAAAAACACTCTATTTACCATCAACCATATATAAAAATTTATCCCAATTTCCAATTACACTTCCAACCAAAAAAAATCGACACAAACTATCGATACTTCCCATTACATCACTACAAAAAAAACTGATTTAATAAATACTCGATATATCTTATCGTTTTCTAAACACTAATGCTACCAGTTACATCATTGGCTTATTATTCGGAGGGTAGACAGAAAGCATACTAATGTGATAGGTATTGGTAAGCCGTACACTCGCTGGCAAAGAATTGGGTAACAACCCGTTTTGTGTTGCCCAATGTTCTGTCGATATTGACATACTTTATTATCTTTTGTAGGCTTTTTTGTGTGTGTTTTTTTATTAATGGTTTATATTAATACAATATATAATGTAACAAAAATGTGTGCAGTAATGTTTTTAATTTTGATTACTTTTCTATATTGGTATCTGTCAGATAGTTATCTTTATCTGGAACCTGTGAAACTGGCCGTATAACATGTAAAATAATATATCAATAAATAAGATTTTTTTTAAAGATTATTTAGAATTGAGTAATAATTTTCACTAATAGTTAAAAACCAAACTATAACTGTCTACTCTGATATGAAAAAATGGGTAAACCAATTTTCATGAAACTTATTACAGAGAGATAGGTTATAATCTGATCAAAAGATACTATTATTTTGGGTACAGACGCCAGCTTATCAACTTACCTCAATCGTTCATGTTCTATCAATAGGTTTTCAACCTTATCACAATAGTGTAAGGTTAATGTTCGATTGGTAAAATTTGACAGATTCGGGTAGGTCGACCTGCTGTCGTCTGTATTTTCAGCAAGTATTTTAGAATATTTTTTTGGCACATCAATATTATTATAAAACATTGTGTAACATCAAAATATAATGTCACTCAGTGTGCACAAATCCTTAAATCTATACTAATATTATAAAGCTGAAGACTTTGTTTGTTTGAACGCGCTAATCTCAGGAACTACTGGTCCGATTGGAAAAATTCTCTCAGTGTTAGATAGCCCATATATCAAGGAAGGCTATAGGCTACTTTTTATCCGGGTGCGGGCAGTAGTTCCCACGGGAAAGCGGGTGAAACCGCTGGCAGAAGGTAGTCGTTAATATATTTTCACCTTGATATATCTAGGAAGTGTCGCGTAAGAGTCTGTCACCTTCGCGTGTAAAATGTCGCCTTATAAAACAATATATTAAGTTTTTGTAACCTGCTAGCTTTTTGCCGCGGTTTCTCTCGGGTGCTGAAGAAAGTACAGACATAAAATGACGACAATCTGTCAAATTTCTGCAATCGATTTTCAACCTTATCACAATAGTGGGTAGGTTGATATTCTATTGGTATAATTTGACAGATTCGTATACGTTGACCTGCTGTTGTCAGTACATTTTTTCTAGTGTATAATAATATAGGATATATAGTAAAATGAAATTAAAATAAAATTACATATTATTAGAAGAATTTATTATAACTTTAAATAGTATACCCATTTTATAAATATATTAGAATAAATGATATAAAAATGTTATATACGTCCTCGAATTAAGAACCTCCTTCTCTCGGAGTCGGCTAAAAACGGTTTTTAAATTCACTGGATTTTTTATTTTACTTTATTAATAAACAAATTTATATAAAAATATCAAATATCCAACACTATGTAGGTATAACAGCTATCTTCATATAATTTTTATCTAAATAGCTTCAGTAATTTAGCTATGAAAGTGAAATGAAGTTAGCTCTCGCTTTTATAGCATTATTAAGTTAGGATACTCGTATTAATCTTTTACGACCTACACTTCCTTTGGCAGTTGGTTAAATATTATTTAATACTAGCTATTTTCCGTGGTTTCACTCGCGTCACGGGGAAACTTCTTCCCGTCCCTGGATAAAATGTGGCCTATTTATTTATTTATCCATTTATTTCAGGCATCAAGGCCCATATTAATAAATACAATACTATATTTATATAAAACTTAAACATACTATAAATACATATTAAACATAAACATTCTTAAAAACTAATGTACACGAAGTTTCGGCGTCGTGTTACGCTGACTGGTGTCACGTAGCTGGCCACGAAACCGGCGGTACATAACACCCATCGGGATTCGGGATAATCGGAAGTTACCCGGGAATAGTCTAGCTTACCAATAGTGAAATAATTTTTGAAAACGGTTCTGTAATAGTATAGTAATATCACTATACTTTTTTTTTGTCGACTGGAAAATCATCAGATGACCCCTCCCGCTGTGGGTGACAGCGTGAGGGAGTGTCAGACTTTTACTGGCTAAAACCCACCGTGTTCCTTCGGGAGCCCTTTGTGTGCCAGGGACAAGGTCACTCACGCGAACAATCCCGAAGTCCAATATACTTGAATAATTTTTGCGAAAACCATAGAATAATATTTTGTCTGGGTCTTGCATGGTCTAAAAATAAATATTTTTTCTCTGATTGATTCTAGATACACTCAAATCTCTTGGTATAAGCCTGATAATATCATTGGTATTGGTTGCTCAACCGAGCTGTTGGATAACCGTGTGTTGACATCGGTTGACGGCAACCATTCACTATATGTATGATCTATGTGTGTTATATACTAGCCGTTTTACCGCGATTTCACTCGTGTCCCGTGGGAAATACTGCCCGTACCCGGATAAAATATAGCCTATAGCACTCACGTATAATGTAGCTTTCTACCAGTGAAACAATTTTTAAAATCGGTTCATTACTTCCAGAGATTACCCCCTACAAAACAAACTTACAAAACAAACAATTTTACCTTTATAATATTATTATGTATTATTTATAGATGTATTTTTTACTACTTTAAGCCGGCGGTTTCACCCATGTCCTGTGAGAACTACACTTACCCAAGTAATATAGGCTATATTTTATCCAAATACGGGAAGTAGTTTACACGGGACAAGGGTGAACCCGCATGAAAACAGCTAGTGCTTTGTAAAATCATTTTTATGGCAAGTTAAACTGTGTGTGTGTGGGCTGTCATTTGACCATCTTTGGCAGTCGTTACGAGTAGTCAGAAGCCAGATAGTCTGACAACCAGTCTTACGAAGAGGTAGCGTGTTACCCGGGTAACTGGGTTGAGAAGGTCAGATAGGCAGTCGCTCCATGTGGCACTCTGGTACTCAGCTGCATCCAGTTAGACTGGAAGCCGACACCTACTTAGTTGGGACCTGCCTCAATCTGTCAAATTCATTCAATAGATTTTCAACCTTATCACAATAGTGGAAGGTTAATGTTCAACATTCAATAGATTTTCAACCTTATCACAATAGTGGAAGGTTAATGTTCGATTGGTAAAACTTGACAGATTCGATTAGATTGACCTGCTATCTACGTGAATGAAGCAAGCGACTTCAAATAGCTAGTTTAATCTATACTAATATTATACAGCTGAAGAGTTTGTTTATTTGAATGCGCTAATCTCAGGAACTACTGGTCCGATTTAAAAAATATATTTCAGTGTTAGATAGCCCATTTATCGGGGAAGGCTATAGGCTCCTTTTTAGTTTAGCGTGTAGTAGTTCCCACGGGACGCGGGTGAAACCGCTGGCAGAAGCTAGTTTTGAATAAGATTTTTTTTCCGTTTGGTAATACAAACTTTAGAGCTAGAAAATTAATAGTTAAAAATTTAATTTCGTAGTTTTAAATACTCGTAAAATTGCAAAGCTAGGCTGTTCTCTTTGGTAATAACTTATTTACTTCTTACAAAACGGTTTCTTACTTCATTGCTGTTACCAAAGACAACTTTGCAATGAAGATAGCACTTTTAGAATAAAGGCTGTTGCAAGAAAATTGGGCACCTGGGTAAATAAGGATTTTATGAGATTTATTTTAAAAAAATTGGTGAAATACGAGTTGGCCTCGCGCACGAAAGGTTCCGTAAAAAAGTCACGTTTTCTTAGTCTTACTTAGTAGAAGGGTCCTGTTTTACCATTTGGATACGGAACCCTAAAAAAATATACGATTGGAATTTCTAGTGTTCAGTAATATTTTAATTTCGATTTTTTGTACATCTTTTTTTTCTTTCCTGAAACAGTGCGACATTGAAAAACCTCCGTAACAGATTTCACTTTAATCGATTCAGCCATTTCACTGTAACCAACCAACATTCATATTTACAATATTTTTAGTCAACATAAATAGCATTCCCATCAATCTATACTAATATTATAAAGAGGAAAACTTTGTTTGTTTGTTTGTTTGTTTGTTTGTTTGGTTGTAATGAATAGGCTCAAAAACTACTGGACCGATTTTAAAAATTCTTTCACCATTCGAAAGCTACATTATCCACGAGTGACATAGGCTATATTTTATCCGGGTACGGGCAGTAATTCCCACGGGATGCGAGTGAAACCGCGGGAAAACGGCTAGTAAATAATATACCGGTACAGTCACCTTCAAAAGTGTAAATCGATAACTTTGTATTATAAACGGCTGCTATACAGGACATCCTGGTGTACTATAGCATATAAATACATACAGACGTATTATTGTTATATTTATATATAAAATATTACTGTTATTTTAACCGTACATTCTTATGGAACTCAATGTTTAATAATAAAATATCCTGCCAGTAGGTTTATTTGTTTTCTATGGGAAGCACTCTGACCACCAGGATTTAAAGTAGCTTATGGCATTCCCTGATAAATGGAGTATATAACGCTGAAAGATTTTTTAAATTGGACAAGTAGTTCCTGAGATTAGCGTGCTCAAACAAACAAACACTTGAATTTCATAGTATATGTATGGATACATCAGAATAATAAGCCTAAAAAAATGCGATAGTTTCTATCCTCCTAATGCAAGTAAGAGGATACTTGCATTAGGAGGATAGAAACTATCGCATTTTTCATCAGCCAAAAACTATTTTAAGGATTTTGATGAAAATTACCAGTAATATAGCTTATATACCAAAATATATGAAAGCCAATTTTTATCTCTGCCCGGGAAAAAGTTCCCTCGGTACACGAGTGAAACCGCAGAAAGAAGCTAGTTGATAAATGTAACAGTTATAAATCTTATAGTTATTGGTAAATAGCAAAGTAATAGTTCAGTAGATACTCGTAAGTGGATATATAATATATATATTAGTGCCGCCGCTCTAATTTATAAACTGCTTCCTTGTTGCTTTAGAGAGGGGAAGTGAGTTTATCGATAAAACGATAGATTATATTTAATATCGATAGTAATTTTGCACCCACGTTTTTTTCTGTGTTAAAAACATTTTTCAAATCCATTTAAACTTATTAAGTAGTTGTATGTGAAATGGTCATATTTTAATTAAATATGATAAGGTAATGGCATCCGAGCTCGACTCGCACTTGGCTGGTTTTTAGGTAAATACATCAAATTCAAACATGTGTTGCTGGGGAGTTTGTTGCGCTACTTCTTCTTCCCAGCAAAAATACATAGGAAGTGGTGAATGGCCGTTTTTGAGGCTGTTTGCTGATGAAAAGTGCTGTTTTCAGCTTACTTTGAATAAATGCTTTTTAAATTTGAAATAAGTACCTAATTTATGATATACCATCTTGTATCCAACTTACACAAGACAACTCCACAACTTAATTAATATTCACACCCAAAAAAATATTTAATCTACTATTTTTATAAACAAAAAGTAAAACAATATAAAATCTTAAACAATCGATGTAGCTTTCACCACAACTGAGCCGAACCGTGAAGTTGTAACTAATTTATCAATCAATAACTTATTGATTTTCTCAAATCGATTAGATGTTACAATATCCATATTATTAGCTTCCGTCAGTGGTTTTGCTCGCTTCATGAGGGAACCACTGCCCGGAGCTAGACAAAATCTAGCTAGCCAGCTATAAGTTATACTGCCAATACTTGGCAGTATCATGAAATTCCATTTTGTATTATTTTTAGGGTTCCGTACCCAAAGGGTAAAACGGGACCCTATTACTAAGACTTCGTTGTCTGTCTGTCTGTCTCCAGGCTGTATCTCATTAACCGTGATAGCTAGAATGCTGAAATTTTCACAAATGATATATATCCGTTGCCGCTATAACAACAAATACTAAAATTTTTAAAAAATAAGTTATTAAGGCTGTTGATTTATATTAATTAATTGCAAAATTGTATACTTGTAGCGCCTATTAGAAATAATGTGCAACTTAAGTAACTCACACTTGACCATTCCTATTGTACTTTTTTCGTAGATAATGGTACGGAACCCTTCGTACGCGAGTCCTACTCGCACTTGGCCGGTTTTTTTACATTCGTGGGAATAATAAATGTAATCAAAATAACAGAACCGATTTAAATGAAATTTGGAACACAGATAGACTACAGTTTGAGACATAGGCTACTTTTTATCCGATTGCGAGAAGTATTAAGAACTTACTCCTAACCTTCAAAATTAGCTTATACGCAAGTTTTATTTCTGTTCACTTAATATTTAATCAAATAATTATCCAAAAACAAAGCATTTAACAAATCTATCGACACACTCCCCTCCCTACGAAGGACTTACACAAGTGTTGCGACATTACGCAACCGATGTATTATCGATAACTAGTTCTACCTGTTTTTTGTCTGTCTGTCTGTCACTAGCCCAAGTATTCAGGTTATTTTAGTTGTTGCCACAAAATTCGTGAGATTAGATCACGTTTGAACCAGTTTCTTTTGATAAGGTTCTGTTAAAGTTGAAAGTTTATTTTTAATAGTCTAACTGCCAGATAAAGTTTTGAACAACTAACTAACAAATCATGCCATAGAAATGTTTTAAATTTTTATCTGTCAGATAACTATCTGGAACTTTATCTGGAGCTTGTGAAATTGGCCGTAAATATTGAGGAGCTCGTGGCTTAGTAACAGCGACATGATCATAAAGTTAAGCAACACTTGGTGCGGTCGGTCTTTGGATGGGTGACCATCTTGTCATGACGAGTTCCTCTGTGTTTCGGAAGGCACGTTTTTGGCTGTCATTTGAACATCTTTGGCAGTAGTTACGGGTAGTCAGAAGCTAAAAAATCTGACAACCAGTCTTACAAAGGGTTGGCTGGGTAACTGGGTTGAGGAGATCAGGCAGGCAGTCGCTCCATGTGGCACACTGGTACTCAGCTGCATCCTATTAGACTGGGAGTCGAAAATAGGTACATTTTTAAATGGAATATTTTTTGTATGAAACAAAACATGAATATTTGAGGAACATTTATATCAATACAAAAGACATCAACGAGTGCTATCAACTTAAATAAGCTTACATAATTTTTACGCGCGGTTTTACTCGAATTTACGAACAATACCTTTAAATATCAACATTTTAAGTATACCATGTTTTATATCAGGGTTTTGTCTATGTTCATACCAATTTTCACCTGAATTGGTTCAGTAACTTATCCGTTATCTGTACACATAAAAATCGAAGTCCTGGCTCATTCACTGACTCATCAACGCAGGGCCCAAACCCGTGAACCTATAAAGCTGAAATTTTGCACAGAGGTTCATCTTAAGACTCTCACGCGAGATAAGAAAGGATTTCCCGAAATTCCTACGGGGACGGGAAAACTTTCAAGTTTTACGCGGGCGAAGCCGCTGGCAGAGGCTAGTAGCAATATAAAGACAGGATAACTTTCCCATTTTAACCAGTATTAAATTTTAAACTCCAGTTACTTTAACTAAGACTTTAACTGTTAAATGTAAGTAAAGAGAATGGTTTAGTTAAATTTATAAACCCTATTTATACACAACAAGATAATTGGACGATAAACAAACAGATTTCTAACCGAACCGACTTAATTGACGATGCAATTATATTGAATAGAATGTATTCATACAATACTAGTTATTTGCTGCAGTGTTGCTTGCTTTTTACGCATATTTTTAGAGGAAGTATAATAGGCAAGTAGGTATATATATTTTATCCGGAAGCCCAAAGTGGTTCTAATGGAAAGGAAGCTAATTTTTAGTATCCACTAATCATGATTATTATTTCATTTAAATCTATAAGTAAGTACTTATATTATAAAACTGAACAAAATATTTGTGTAGTTGAGCGCGCTAATCTCAAAAATTAATAGATCGATTTGAAAGGAATACCTGCGAATAAAAGACCTTGATAAATATCAAGGTAGACTACATGCTAATTTTATCCAGATGCGCGAAGTAATTCCCACGGAACTCGGGTGATACAGCCGGCAGATGCTAGTTTAAAATAAAACACCTACAAAACTTACCATTTCAAGCTTCAAAACTATTTAAAACAAAAACAACTATATAAAAAACCTTTTTTAGATAACAAGTGACTTTTAGAAACTTTAAAAATAAACTTAATTTATTTAAATTCAATCTTGTATTAGGTAATGAAGCCTTTTAAAGTTTATCTATACTAATATTATGAAGCTGAAGTTTGTTTGTTTGAATGCGCTAATCTCAGGAACTGCTGGTCCGATTTGAAAAATTATTTTAGTGTTATATAGCCCATTTTTCGAGGAAGGATATAGGCTACTTTTTATCCGGGTGCGCCGAGTAGTTCCCACGGGACGCGGGTGAAACCGCTGGTGGAAGCTAGTTACGTAATAAAGCCTTTTTAAGTTTATAATGAGTTATAGGTATATTAAAATTAGTAGAATACTTATACGGATTTTACTAAAAAAGGTAAATGCTTGTTTGAAACTTGATAACTTTGACATTGTTCAAAGTCAATCGTTTTTTATCTATGTTTAATCTATAATGATAAAACAAAAGAAAGACATTTTGTTTGTTTGTTTGTTTATTTGTACCCTAAGGCTCCGAAACTCCTGAACCGATTTGAAAAAAACTTTTTACAAAAAAACAAAACCGACTTAACAAAAATAGCACTGAAAGACATAACAAAATAAAAATTTTCACATGGCTCTAAAAGTCGGCGACTTCTAGAGCCATGTGAAAAGTTTTATTTTGTTATCCCTTTCAGTGTTTTTTTGTGAAGTCGGTTTTGTTTTTTTGTAAAAAGTTTTTTATTTTATGCTTTTCAGTTTTCGGGTCTAAAACTATAATATCTCTAATACCGTAATAATATCATCGACGTAAAATAGCGTATGAAATTTGAAGAGTTCTCTCGATTTATCCAGGATCCCATCATCAAATCCTGGTCTCCTTACCATAGGACCACCTGTGAAGAACACCCTTTCAAACAAAAAAAGAATTTTGAATATCGGTCCAGCCATCCTCGAGTAATCGGTGAACATACTTAAAAAAAAAAAGATACGGTCGAATTGAGAACCTCCTCCTTTTTGGGAAGTCGGTAAAAAATATTTTTTTCTTGTGTAGCTGCTTCCAGTGGTTTCGTCCGCGTCTTAGCAGTATAGAAGAGAGCAGGTCAACCTACCCGAATCTGTAAATTTCCAATCGAACATTAACCTTCCACTATTGTGATAAGGTTGAAAATCTATTGCAGAAATTTTACAGATTCTGGTAACTTCCGGAGCCTTTTCGTTGCATACAAACAAATAAACAAATCTTCCCTCTTTGTATATTAGTTAGTATAGATATATTAGATTTACTGCGGAAATCAATATTCTATCTCTGGATTTGCTTACTAGTGATAGAATTTTGACATTAGCCCCATTTNAAGAATTTTGAATATCGGTCCAGCCATCCTCGAGTAATCGGTGAACATACTTAAAAAAAAAAAGATACGGTCGAATTGAGAACCTCCTCCTTTTTGGGAAGTCGGTAAAAAATATTTTTTTCTTGTGTAGCTGCTTCCAGTGGTTTCGTCCGCGTCTTAGCAGTATAGAAGAGAGCAGGTCAACCTACCCGAATCTGTAAATTTCCAATCGAACATTAACCTTCCACTATTGTGATAAGGTTGAAAATCTATTGCAGAAATTTTACAGATTCTGGTAACTTCCGGAGCCTTTTCGTTGCATACAAACAAATAAACAAATCTTCCCTCTTTGTATATTAGTTAGTATAGATATATTAGATTTACTGCGGAAATCAATATTCTATCTCTGGATTTGCTTACTAGTGATAGAATTTTGACATTAGCCCCATTTAAGTAATGTCAAACTCCTATCTCTGGTAAGCAAATCCAGAGTTAGATAGGTTATTGGGAACGGCCAATAGATGATAACTTATCCATATGGTAAAGAATTGCCTTAAAGTGTTATGAATATGGGGTCAATGACCGTTCACTGAACTCCAAGTGCAGTGTATGAAACAGCTGATTTGTTGCTGTCTCGCTCTAAATTTTATAACTGCATTACTTTGTAGTCCTTATTGAAAATGTTTATTAATTAATGCTTGTTTGTATTTGTTGAATAAAATAATCAACAGGTTTTTAATTTTAGTTTGGAGATATGGGTCAAATTGAGATGAATAATAACTATAATATAAATAAATAGCGATAGCGAAACTTTATCATGAAGTACGCTATCTATCAGTTAAAATCACATGAAAATCCGTGCAGAAGTTTTTGAGTTTGTCACGAATTGATAGACGGACGCGACGGATTTACCTATTCTGTGGGTAAAACTTAAAAAAGTACTCTTTATTAAATAATATGTTGTGCCTTCAGGATATCATAATAGTGTATAGGCATGATCTCTCTCCGGTGGTGTCGGAGTTCCGTCCCATCGCGCTATGAGTGTGAGGGAATAGGGAGTGCACCTGTGTCACAGCTAATGTGCAGCCACTATAATATGTCCTGCGCAGCTGGCTGATCTCCTTATATGAGAACAATCGGCAATCGGCTAGGACGCCATTATTATTGCATATTTCCTTAGGGAGCGATAACTGAATGAAATAACTAACTTACGCAATCACGCTGTCACTAAAATTACAATTAGAACTATTAATTAACGTTGCCACATAACCATTAGTTAATCTGACCTTCAGTTAAAATGGTAACACACCGGTTGCGGTAACAACGTGTTTATTTCGCAAAAATTAAGTTAATTATAATAAACTTGACCAGTTTCTTGGTAAAAGTAAAAAGGTCTATAATGAAACTATCTCCAAAGTTATATCTTTACATTGGTCTAGTTGTCGCATAGCCGACTGCAGATCACGAGGTCTCGGGTTCGATTCCCGGGACGGGCCGAAATCGCTTTGTGGGTTGTAGAAACTTTCACAAAGCAGCCCGGAGTTGGAAGTGGGTGATTGATACACCCGTGCATCGGAGAGCACGTTAATGTCGGTCCTGCGCCTGATCTCTCTCCGGTCCTATCGGGTTATGAGAGTGAGGGAATAGGGAGTGCACCTGTATCTGCGCAAATGCTTGTGCACTATAATAAATATGTCCTGCGCAGCTGGCTGATCTTCTTATATGAGAACAGCCGCCATGGCCGATAATCGGCTAGTAGGCTATCATCATCATCTTTACATTAGCTTCTGCCAGCGGCTTCACCCGCGTCCCGTGGGAACTACATGGCGCACCCGGATAAAAAGTAGCCTTAAGCCTTCCTCGATAAATGGGTTATCTAACACTGAAATGATTTCAAAATTTAATCAGTGGTTCCTTTAGAGATTAGCGCCTTCAAACAAACTAACTTTTCAGCTTTATAATATTAGTACATATAGATTATATAGTATAGATTCTTAACCAATTTTTCTACCACTAAAAATAATAACAAATACATTTTTATAAGAATTCGCTATCATAAACTATAGCATAATAATCTAAGTGACTTAACCAAAATTCGCCGTGCCGCTTGAAACTTTCTCTTTTCTTACGCAAAACTATAGCGTTCGCGCATCTAGCATAACAATGCCGTCCGGCGTTGCTTGCATACGCGATTCAATTGGATCACCTTGTGACGACGTTTTAGACATAATTTTGCAAGTATTTAGTAGTTTGTAGGAAGTCGGTATGTGGTTTATAGTTCCGTTTTAAAATGGTGGAAATGGAAGTCTTGCTGTAAAATATTTTGATTTTAATGGGCTGTGTTTTAAGTAAAACCCTAAAAGATGACAGGCCCGAGTCATTCCACGTGCCCTTCACAGAGTGAAAGCAAATCCCAGAGGGGCCCAGCAGAGCCAAGCCCTGCAAGGGCCGCGGGACTGCTCGTTCGAGTTACCGCGGCCCTGGCACCCAAATAGCTCACGGAAGAACTAACAGACAGACATGTGTTGCTCGGGAGTTTGTTGCACCACTTCTTCCTAGCAAAAACACATAGGAAGTGGTGAAGGGTGGGTGTTTTGGGGGCTGTCCTTTGTAAACAATTGGTAATTTTTTGACGTTCAAAAAATGCTGCAGCCTAGATTTAATGAATGATTTTGAACATGGTGGGTTTTAGTCAGTAAAAGTCTGACACTCCCTCACGCTGTCACCCACAGCGGGAGGGCTCATCTGATGATTTCTCACTGAAAAATCAAAGCCTTTGACTCTTTTTCTACCCCATCCTTTTCTATACTAATAATATAAAGTTGAAGAGTTTGTTTGAACGCGCCCATCTCAAAAACTACAGGTCTGATTTGAAAAGTTATAGTGTTATAGAGCAACTTTTGTTCCCAGTGAGCGGAGTAGTCCCCAAGGGACGCGGGTAAAACCGCTGGCGAAAACTAGTTAGGGTTCCGTACCCAAAGGGTAAAACGGAACCCTATTACTAAGACTTCGTCGTCTGTCTGTCTGACTGTCTGTCTGTCTGTCTGTCTGTCTGCCTGTCTGTCTGTCTGTCTCCGCGCTGTATCGCATAAGCCGTGATAGCTAGAGAGCTGAAATTTTCACAAATGATGTATTTCCGTTGCCGCTATAACAGCAAATACTACAAATTTAAAAAAGTTACATATTAAGGGGGGTCCCCATACAATAAATTATAAAGATAGTGCAATTTGAATACAACGCCATCTGTTACTCAAGCGAGGAATTACAGGAGCGTGGTACGGAACCCTTCGCGCGCGAGTCCAACTCGCACTTGGCCGGTTTTTTAAGAAATAAAGTATGATACTACAACCACTATATTTGAATCTAGTTTCACAGAGAGACTAAGTTTTTACGTTTAAAATTGAAGTCAACGATTGCATTATAGTGGAGTATACTTGATACCATTGTTTTTGTATTGTGAACCTAATTCCTAGGTAGGTTAGGTTTATTTTGCAACCTGTCAAAGTTGGTATAGTTTGTGATATATTGCTGATTATCACGATAGGTTTAAGTAAGATTGGATTAGAAGATTTAATTGGGACTTATTTATACATATTTTCGTAATAAGGTTCTGTTTTGGGTTAAATAATTTATATTACTTATTTCATAATCATCTGCCTAGACTTTTCCCAACTATGTTGGGGTCGGCTTCCAGTCTAACCAGATGCAGCTGAGAACCAGTGTTTTACATGGAGCGACTGCCTA
>NWSH02000587.1:80506-105099 GCA_002382865.2 Heliothis virescens
AACACACATGAACACTTTTAAAGGCTCGTGGCTTAGTAACAGTAATAAATCGATCAAGGTTAATCATTTGCGCGGTCGGTCCGTGGATGGGTGACCGTCTTGTCATGACGAGTTCTTCCGTGTTTCGGAAGGCACGTAAATTGGTCGTTTCATAAAATGCAAGGCAGATGATGAAAAATCACTATAGGTAATTATTGTTTTAAAAAAAAACTACTAAGTGCGAGTCGGACTCGCGTACGAAGGGTTCCGTATCTAAGAACACCAAAAAATCACGTTTGTTGTTAACAACTAGAATAAATAGTATTTTTAGTATTTCTTATAATATCGGCAACAATACTACATCATCTGTGAAAACAACTAACTATCACGGTTCACGATATATAGCCTGGTGACAGACGGACAGTGAAATCTCAGTAATAGGGTACCGTATTTCTCTTTGGGTACGGAACCCAAAAAAGTCGGCCAAGTACGAGTTGGACTCGCGCACGAAGGGTTCCGTACCAGTATCTATGAAAAACACGTTTATTGTATGGGGACCTCCTTAATATATTTTTTTAATTTTTAATATTTGTTGTTATAGCGGCAACGGAAATATATCACTANAAAAGTCGGCCAAGTACGAGTTGGACTCGCGCACGAAGGGTTCCGTACCAGTATCTATGAAAAACACGTTTATTGTATGGGGACCTCCTTAATATATTTTTTTAATTTTTAATATTTGTTGTTATAGCGGCAACGGAAATATATCACTAGTGAAAATTTCAGCTTTCTAGCTATCACGGCTTATGAGATACAGCCTGGAGACAGACAGACAACGAAGTCTTAGTGATAGGATCCTGTATTTTCGCCTTGGTTAGGGAACCCTAAAAATAAGAATCGCTTTTAACAACTTAAGTTTCACAATTTACTTAGCAAATGGTATTTGTAAGATATTGCCTAAAACTTACCAACATGCACTGTTGTAATGTTTGATCAATTTAATTTAACTTCAAGTTAATTTGTTATTTGAAGTTTAACTGACAAGTTAATAAAACCGGCCAAGTGCGAGTTCGACTCGCACATGAAGGGTTCCGTACCATTGTCTATGAAAAACAACTAGCTAAAATACAAAAAAAAAATCGGAAAGCAAAAAATAACTTTAACCCACAAAGTGATTTCGGCCTGTCCCGGGAATCGAACCCGAGATCTCGTGATCAGCAGTCGGTTATGCGACCACTAGACCAACGAGGCAGATAGAAATGAGCGTAAGTAGCAGCCGCACGGATCGTTCGATCACATAGGTTAAGTAGTAATGCTGTCGGTCCGTGGATGGATAAACATCTTCTCATACCAAATTCCTCCGTATTTAGGAAGGCACGATAACGCTGGGTCCCGGCTGTGATATGCCCATCTTTTGGCTGTCGTTACGGGTAGTCAGAAGCCAGAAAGTCTGACATCAAAGGTCAGATAGGAAGTCAGTCCACGTAAAACTGAACTGTTATGAAAACAAAACATTCAAATTATTACATGAACAGAGAAAGGCCATTAAGTTTGCAATTAAAATGAGAGATTAAATCAATTAAATTATGTAATGACAAGCATATATTATCCATACTGACTTTATGATGTTTAAATATGAGTTTGTGTTCAAATAGTACGTTTGTAACTAGATTAATTATATTATTATGTAGTTATGTTTATTTGATACACTAGTTTGTTTGGGTTCCGTACCTAAAGGGTAAAATGGGACGAAAAATGTTTGTATTTTGGTTAGTTGTAGATAATAGATACGTTATTTTTTCATAGATAATGGTACGGAACGCTTCATGCGCGCATCCAACTCGCACTTGGCCGGTTTTTTAAGTGTTTTATTTTTGTAACATGAGTGATGTCAAAGTCAAAATTATTGATTGAAAATATGCAAAATTAATTAGCACTTTTTGGTAACGTAACAGCCTCATTGGTTTAGTGGTCGCATAGCGCGACTGCCGTGCACGGGTCTCGGGATCGATTCCCGAAATCGTTATGTGGGTTTTAGAAAGTTTCTCATAGCAGCCTGGAGTTTGGAAGTTGGCGGTGTTACACCCCCGTGCCTGGGAGGGCACGTAAAGCCAGCGTCCTAGAATGCTACTCAGTAGCAGTCAGAGGCCGTCAGGTCTGTCGGAGCTGCGGGTTGTTCGCGCGAGTTACCGCGGCCCTGGCGCACAAAGGACCCCCGAAGTAACACGGTGGGTTGTAGTTTTAGCTAGTAATAAAATAAAATGAAAAAATCAGACTACATGGAATAACGATATATCGAAAAAATTAAACAAACAAACAAAACAAAAGATATCCGCCATTCCATTTTCAAATTACCCGCTTAATTGTCCACGTTATGACAGTTAATATAGGCAATGAACTCCTGCGCAGCCAACCGAACGCCTTTCTACATATCAACTGTGTTATTATTATCTATAGAAAGTGTTTTATTTCGTTGTATTGTTATGTGAATAGATAGCGAGAAGGATATCTTTATCTATACTAATATTATAAAGAGGAAAACTTTGTTTGTTTGTTTGGTTGTAATGAATAGGCTCAAAAACTACTGGACCGATTTTAAAAATTCTTTCACCATTCGAAAGCTACATTATCCACGAGTGACATAGGCTATATTTTATCCGGGTACCGGCAGTAGTTCCCACGGGAGGTGGGTGGTTCCACAGGGAACAACTAGTGTGCAGCCAGAGCTTAGAAACTTGAACCTTAAAATTCAAAGTAAATGTGGTTATAGAAAGGGTTAAAGAAGGGTCTGGCTAGAAAAAAGATAAACACCCGTTCAACACGTGTTTTAGAAAAGTTTCTAAAACACTTTGTTGAAGGTGTGTGTATGTTTTTTGTAGTAAGACCCTTAACGTTTATGCTGTCAATTTTGAATCTAATTCTAAATGGCCAAAAGTATGATTGGTTCATTTTAGGATTAGGAACCCGAAAATCATGTAACAGACTTTATATGTAAACTAGCTCTGCCCCACAGTTTCATACGCATGCCGAGGGAAATTCTTCCCGCATCTGGATAAAAAGTAGTCTACTTCTATCCTTTTTCAGGAGGGTAAAATCAGATAAGTAGTCTAGAGTTTGAGAAAGTCATAGGCTTCTTTTTATCCCGCTGCGGGAAGTAGTTCCTTCAGGACGCAAGTGCAACCGCGGGAAATACTTAGTACATACATAGATATAACTATCACTAATTGTGTATGTAACGTCAATAACCTGAACAAATGATATCGTGAGCATATAGCACTTTCGTTTTCACACAATGCACAATAGACGGGAATTTGTTTAATTATACACTACGTAGTTAAATGAACGTTGTAGATTATATAGTTACTTATTAAATTAATTAATTATTAATTTGTTAGTTCCCTGAAAATGCAGTTTATTTTGATAAGAATTAAACAAGTGATTGTGGTTACGCTAGGCGCGGTCGGTCCGTGGATGGGTGATCGTGTTTCGGAAGGCACAATAAACTGGTGGGTCCCGGCTGTCATTTGAACATCTTCAACAGTGGTTACGGGTAGTCAGAAGCCAGAAAGTCTGACAACCAGTCTTATAAGTGGTATCGGGTTGCCTGTAACTGGGTTGAGGAGATCAGACAGGCAATGGCTCCATGTGGCACACTGGTTCTCAACTGCATCAGTTAGACTGGATCCTGACCCCTACACTTGGGAAAAGGCTAGGCAGGTGGTGTTTTTGACACATCGTCGTCGTAGTTAAAAGACGACCAATGATNGAGGTCAGATAGGCAGTCGCTCCATGTAAAACACTGGTTCTCAGCTGCATCCAGTTAGACTGGAAGCCGACCCTAACATAGTTGGGAAAAGTCTAGGCAGATGATTATGAAATAAGTAATAGAAATGATCTAACCCAAAACAGAACCTCATTACAAAATATAAATAAGTCCCAATTAAATCTTCTAATCCAATCTTACTTAATCCTATCGTGATAATCAGCAATATATCAAAAACTATACCAACTTTGACAGGTTGCAAAATAAACCTAACCTACCTAAGAATTAGGTTCACAATACAAAAACAATGGTATCAAGTATACTGCACTATAATGCAATCGTTGACTTCAATTTTAAACGTAAAAACTTAGTCTTTCTATGTGAAACTAGATTCAAATATACTGGTTGTAGTATCACGCTTTATTTCTTAACTAGCTTTCGCCAGCGGTTTTACCCGCGTCCCTTGGGAACTACTCCGCACACTGGGATAAAAAGTTGCTCTTTAACAATAGTTTTTCAAATCGGACCTGTAGTTTTTGAGATGGGCGCGTTCAAACAAACTCTTCAGCTTTATATTATTAGTATAGAAAAGGATGGGGTAGAAAAAGAGTCAAAGGCTTTGATTTTTCAGTGAGAAATCATCAGATGACCCCTCCCGCTGTGGGTGACAGCGTGAGGGAGTGTCAGACTCTTACTGACTAAAATCCACCATGTTCAAACATCATTTGGAAACTAGGCTGCAAATCAGCACTTTTTGAACGTCAAAAAATTACCAATTATTTACAAAAGATAGCTCCCAAAACGTCCACCCTTCACCACTTCCTATGTGTTTTTGCTGGGAAATGAAGTGGCGCTACAAACTCCCCAGCAATACATGTCTGTCTGTAGGTTTTTCCGTGAGCCCTTTGGGTGCCAGGGCCGCGGTAACTCGAACGAGCAATCCTGCGGCCCTTGCAGGGTTTGGCTCTGCTGGGCCCCTCTGGTATTTGCTTTCTCTCTGTGAAGGGCACGTGGAATGACTCGGGCCTGTCATCTTTTAGGCCCTTAAAGATGACAGGCCCGAGAGACCTTAAAATTTAGGGTGATAGTTAAAACACAGCCCATTAAAATCAAAATATTTTACAGCAAGACTTCCATTTCCACCATTTTAAAACGGAACTATAAACCACATACCGACTTCCTACAAACTAAATACTTGCAAAATTATGTCTAAAATGTCGTCACAAGGTGATCCAATTGAATCGCGTATGCAAGCAACGCCGGACGGCATTGTTATGCTAGATGCGCGAACGCTATAGTTTTGCGTAAGAAAAGAGAAAGTTTCAAGCGGCACGGCGAATTTTGGTTAAGTCACTTAGATTATTATGCTATAGTTTATGATAGCGAATTCTTATAAAAAATAATTTGTTATTATTTTTAGTGGTAGAAAAATTGGTTAAGAATCTATACTATGTAATCTTTAGGTACTTAATATTATAAAGCTGAAGAGTTTGTTTGTTTGAACGCGCTAATCTCAGGAACTACTGGTCCGATTTGAAAAATTCTTTCAGTGTTAAATAGCCCATTTATCGAGCAAGGCTAAAGGCTACTTTTTATCCGGGTGCGCCAAGTAGTTCCCATGGGACGCGGGTGAAGCCGCTGGCAGAAGCTAATGTAAAGATGATGATGATGGCCTCCTAGCCGATTATCGGCCACGGCGGCTGTTCTCATATAAGGAGATCAGCCAGCTGCGCAGGACATATTATAGTGCACAAGCATTTGCGCAGACACAGGTGCACTCCCTATTCCCTCACTCTCATAACCCGATGGGACGGCAATCCGATAGGACCGGAGAGAGCACAGGAGCAGGACCGACATTAACGTGCTCTCCGATGCACGGGTGTATCAATCACCAACTTCCAACTACGGGCTGCTTTGTGAAAGTTTCTAAAACCCACAAAGCGATTTCGGCCCGTCCCGGGAATAGAACCCGAGACCTCGTGATCAGCAGTCGGCTATGCGACAACTAGACCAATGTAAAGATATAACTTTGGAGATAGTTTCATTATAGACCTTTTTACTTTTACCAAACTGGTCCAGTTTATTATAATTAACTTAATTTTTGCGAAATAAACACGTTGTTACCACAACCGGTGTGTTACCATTTTAACTGAAGGTCATATTAACTAATAGTTATGTGGCAACGTTAATTAATAGTTCTAATTGTAATGTTAGTGACAGCGTGATTGCATAAGTTAGTTATTTCATTCAGTTATTGCTCCCTAAGAAAATATGCAATAATAATGGCATCCTAGCCGATTGCCGATTGTTCTCATATAAGGAGATCAGCCAGCTGCGCAGGACATATTTATTATAGTTACTGCATATTATCTGTGACACAGGTGCACTCCCTATTCCCTCACTCTCATAGCGCGATGGGACGGACATCCGACACCACCGGAGAGATATCAGGCGCAGAACCGATTAACTATTAAGTACTAGACTAAGGAGGCAATTCAAAATTACTATGCAATGTCGGGAAATCCTAAAGTCAGTCAGTAGATAGATATTTAAAAAAAAAGAGTACTTTGTTTACGTGTTATGGAATAAGTAAATTCATCGCGTCTGCCTATCTGTTCGTGACAAACTCAAAAACTTCTGCACGAATTTTCAAGTGAATTTAAATAATAGATATAGTTGTTCGTGATATAGTTTTACTTAAATATACATCTATTTCGAGCGCAATAGGAGTGGATCGCTATTTTTAATATCTATGGTTTACCATGGAGTTTCTTGGCCATTTTTTTCTATAGGAAGCTACTTTTGGAATGGGCAATTATCATCAATCTATGTTATATTTTTTTGACATTCATAAGTGCTTGTAAAGGCCTAAATCAAATAAATGATTTGACTTTATTTATCTCAAAGTAACCTATCTCTCGACTAAAATACATTTATACCTGTTGAATATTTTACTATGACAACTCCACAAATACAAACAAACATATTATTTATTAATAAACTTTTCAATAAGGACTACAATGTAATGCAGTTATAAAATTTAGAGCGAGATGGCAACAAATCAGCTGTTTCATACACTGCACTTGGAGTTCAGTGAACGGTCACTGACCCCATATTCATAACACTTTAAGGCAATTCTTTACGATATGGATAAGTTAACATCTATCGGCCGTTCCCAATAACCTATCTAACTCTGGATTTGCTTACCAGAGATAGAAATTTGACATAACTTGTATGGGGCTAATGTCAAAATTCTATCACTAGTAAGCAAATCCAGAGATAGACAGAATATTGATTTCCGCAGTAAATGTAATATAATATCTATACTATATATTTATTTGCTTTTTTTTTTGTGTTTATTACGTGTGTGTGCGATTGCGCAAAAATAAATTATTTTTCTTTCTTTCTTTCTTCTTTATACTAACTATAGTGTTTTTATTTTAGCACNAAAATTCTATCACTAGTAAGCAAATCCAGAGATAGACAGAATATTGATTTCCGCAGTAAATGTAATATAATATCTATACTATATATTTATTTGCTTTTTTTTTTGTGTTTATTACGTGTGTGTGCGATTGCGCAAAAATAAATTATTTTTCTTTCTTTCTTTCTTCTTTATACTAACTATAGTGTTTTTATTTTAGCACGAGTTCCCTGGCAGTTCATATCTGATAGTTAGAGTGATGTAACCTAACGAAACTTAATCGATTATTTTATAAAATCGAATCGGTTGACAAAGAAAATGGAATCGGAATTTGAAATTTTTCATATGGCCACTACTATACATCGATTTTTTTTTCGATTCAGTAACTTGCGTCAATAGAGATTGACGCAAATCACATTCCGTTTCGTGTATCTGTCATTTTCGACATTCTTTAAACTCATATTTTTTTTACATCGATTATTTAATTTATTAGCCATTAATATTTATTTAGTTCATTTAAAATATGAAAAAACATAGTTTACTGGGTAATTAACAAAGAGACAATATTTTAAAATAACTTTATTTTGTTGGTTTGTTGTTATAGCTCTAAAGCAGTTTGCGTGTGATGGAAAAATTTGAACTGTCAGGGAACTCATCATAACGGGAAAATGGTATAATATACAAAGAGGGAAGATTTGTTTATTTGTTTGTATGCAACGAAAAGGCTCCAGAAGTTACCACAATTTGTAAAACTTCTTCAATAGATTTTCAACCTTATCACAATAGTGGAAGGTTAGTGTTCGATTGGAAATTTACAGATTCGGGTAGGTTGACCTGCTGTCTTCTATACTGCTAAGACGCGGAAGAAAATGTTTGGAAGCAGCTATCTAACAGTGTAAGATTTTTTCAAATCGGTTCAGTAGTTTCGGAGCCTTTAACGTACAAACAAACAAAAAAATGTCTTTCCTTTGTTTTATTAGGGTTCCCAAAGGGTAAAACGGGACTCTATTACTAAGACTTCGTTGTCTGTCTGTCTGCCTGTCTGTCTCCAGGCTGTATCTCCTTAACCGTGATAGTTAGAATGCTGAAAAATTTCACAAATGATGTATATCCGTTGCCGCTATAACAACAAATACTAAAAAAATCAAAAAATAAATTATTAAGGCTGTTGATTTATATTAATTAATTGCAAAATTGTATACTAGTAGCGCCATCTATTAGAAATAATGTGCAACTTAAGTAACTCACACTTGACCATTCCTATTGTACTTTTTTCATAGACGGTACGGAACCCTTCGTGCGCGAGCCAACTCGCGAGCCAACTCGCACTTGACCGGTTTTTCAATATAGATTAAACATAGATAAAAACGATTGACTTTGAACAATGTCAAAGTTATCTAGTTTCAAACAAGCATTTACCTTTTATAGTAAAACCCATATATGGATGTTACTAATTTTAATATATAACTCATTATAAACTTAAAAAGGCTTTATTACGTAACTAGCTTCCGCCAGCGGTTTCACTCGCGTCCCGTGGGAACTACTCGTCGCACCCGGATAAAAAGTAGCCTATAGCCTTCCTCGATAAATGGGCTATATAACACTGAAATAATTTTTCAAATCGGACCAGTAGTTCCTGAGATTAGCGCATTCAAACAAACCAAATTCAGCTTTATAATATTAGTATAGATAATCTTTAAAAGGCTTTATTACCTAATACAAGATTGAATTTAAATAAATTAAGTTATTTTTAAGTTTCTAAAAGTCACTTGTTGTCTAAAAAAGGTTTTTTATATAGTTGTTTTTGTTTTAAATAGTTTTGAAGCTTGAAATGGTAAGTTTTGTAGGTGTTTTATTTTAACCTACCATCTACCATTAGCCGTGTTTCTTCGGAACTATTTTCGCACCTGGTTAAAAGTAGCCTGTAGCTTACTTAAATAAGTAGGCTACCTAACATTGAATTATTTTTTCAAATCTGACTAGCGGTTCCTGAGATTAGCGCGCTCAACTATACAAATATTTTTTTTCAGTTTTATAATATTAGTACCTATAGGTTTAAATAAAATAATAATCATGATTAGTAAATACTCAAAATTAGCTTCCTTTCCATAGGAACCACTTTGGGCTTCCGGATAAAATATATATACTTGCCTATCATACTTCTTCTACAAATAAAGTTAAAATGCAAGCAACACCGCAGCAAATAACTAGTATAGTACGAATACATTCTATTCAATATAATTGCATCGTCAATTAAGTCGGTTCGCTAGAAATCTGTTTGTTTATCGTCCAATTATCTTGTTATGTATAAATAGAGTTTATAAAGTTAACTTTACCATTCTCTTTACTTACAGTTAACAGTTAAAGTCTTAGTTAAAGTAACTGGAGTTCAAAATTCAATACTGGTTAAAATGGGAAAGTTATCCTGTCTTTATATTACTACTAGCTTCTGCCAGCAGCTTCGCTCGTGTAAAACTTAAAATCCAGTTTTGTCCGTTCCCGTAGGAATTTCGGGAAATCCTTTCTTATCTCGCGTGAGAGTCTTAAGATGAACCTCTGTGCAAAATTTCAGCTTTATAGGTTCACGGGTTTGGGCCCTGCGTTGATGAGTCAGTGAATGAGTCAGGACACTGATTTTTATATGTATAGATTACAGTAAAATTACTGCGCCAATGTTGGGGAAAATTGGTATGAACATAGACAAAACCCTGATATAAAACATGGTATACTTAAAATTTGGATATTTAAAGGCATTGTTCGTAAATTCGAGTAAAACCGGGCGTAATAATTATGTAAGCTCATTTAAGTTGGGCACTCGTTGATGTCTTTTGTATTGAAATAAATGTTTTTAATAGATTCCTGTTTTTGTTTCCTACAAAAAATATTCCATTTAAAAGTGTACCTATTTTCGGCTCCCAGTCTAACTGGATGCAGCTGAGTACCAGTGTGCCGCATGGAGCGACTGCCTGCCTGATCTCCTCAACCCAGTTACCCAGCCAACCCTTTGTAAGACTGGTTGTCAGATTTTTTAGCTTCTGACTACCCGTAACGACTGCCAAAGATGTTCAAATGACAGCCTAAAACGTGCCTTCCGAGACACAGAGGAACTCGTCATGACATGGTCACCCATCCAAAAACCGACCGCACCAAGTGTTGCTTAACTTTACGATCATGTCGCTGTTACTAAGCCACGAGCTCTTCAATATTTACAGCTAATTTTACAGGTCCCAGATAAAGTTTCAGATAGTTATCTGACAGATAAAAATTTAAAATATTTCTGTGGCATGATTTGTCAGTTAGTTGTTCAAAACTTTATCTGGCAGTTAGACGATTAAAAATAAACTTTCAACTTTAACAGAACCTTATCAAAAGAAACTGGTTCAAACGTGATCTAATCTCACGAATTTTGTGGCAATAACTGAAATAACCTGAATACTTGGAAAATCAATAAGTTATTGATTGATAAATTAGTTACGACTTCACGGTTCGCCTCAGTTGTGGTGAAAGCTATATCGATTGTTTAAGATTTTATATTGTTTTACTTTTTTGTTTATAAAAATAGTAGATTAAATACTTTTTTGGCTGTGAATATTAATTAATTAGTGAAGTAATCTTGTGAAGAGCTCGTGGCTAAGTCAAAGGATCGATCGATCATAAGGTTAAGCAACGCTTGTCGGTCCGTGGATGGGTGACCATCTCGTCATAACGAGTTCTTCCGTGTTTCGAAGGCACGATAAACAGTGGGTCCCGGCTGTCATTTAACATCTTTGGCAGTCGTTACGGGTAGTCAGAAGCCAGAAAGTCTGACAACCAGTCTTACCTAGGGGTGCCAGGTTGCCCGGGTAACTGGGTTGTGAGGTCAAGTCGCTCCATGTAAAACACTGGTTCTCAGCTGCATCCGGTTAGACTGGAAGCCGACCCCAACATAGTTGGGAAAAGGCTAGACAGATGATGATGAAGTAATCTTGTGAAAATTTGATTAAAGATCAGAATCAAAAAGCATTTACTCAAAGTAGGCTGAAAACAACACTTTTCGAACGTTAAAATTACATGAGACAGCCCCAAAAACGCCCGCCCTTCAGCACTTCCTATGTGTTTTTGCTGGGAAGAAGAAGTGGCGCAACAAACTCCCCAGCAACACGTGTTTGAATTTGATGTATTTACTTAAAAACCAGCCAAGGGCGAGTCGTGCTCGGGTGCCGATACCTCATCATATTTAATTAAAATATGACCATTTCACATACAACTACTTAATAAGTTCAAATAGATTTAAAAATAATTGTACACACAAAAAAACCGTGGGTGCAAAGTTACTATCGATAGAAAAATAATCTATTACTTATCGATAAACTCACTTCCCCTCACTAAAGCAACAAGGAAGCAGTTTATAAATTAGAGCGGCGGCACTAATATATATTATATATCCACTTACGAGTATCTACTGAACTATTACTTTGCTATTTACCAATAACTATAAGATTTATAACTGTTACATTTATGAGCTTATTTTATAGAAAAACATAACTACAGAAAGTAAAGGCCCGTTTACACATTGCGATTTCATTGCCCGTTGCTTGCCATTTTATTGCAGCAAGATGCTACTTGCACTGCGTAAACGTAATCGTGCAATAGGTAAATGGTCGCCTGTCAAATATTCCTGCAATAAAATGGCAAGCAATGAAATCGCAATGTGTAAATGGGCCTTAAGGTTACGTAACTTTTAACCGCATTTTTATCTATGTCCCGAGGGAATTACTTCCCAGGTAGAGTTAAAAATTGACTTTCATGTTATTTTGGTATAAAAGCTATATTACTGCTAAGGGTCGATTTATACTAGCGCAGAGTCGAAGCGCATCGAAGCGTCTATCCAAAACTGAACATAATAAATTCAACCTTAACTCCACAGCGTAATGCACACATTACTTCGGAGAATTTAAAAAGACGCGCGCATTCGTCGGAATTCGCGCGTCTGCGCGCGAATAACGCTGATTGGTGCGCGCGCATTCTCGTGTATCCACGCGCCCAATAGCGAACCAACGCGTCATGAGTCGGAAATTGCCCTGCGTCGCCGGTGTTAATCACAATGAACTCGGACGAAAAATTCGCGCATTCGTGCGAATACGCGCGCATTCGTGCGGCTTCGCTTTAGTTGCAAAAAATTTGACGCTTCGATGCGCTTCGACTCTGCGCTAGTATAAATCGACCCTAAGCTTCATCAAATAAACTATCGAATTTTTAGGTTTATTATTCTGATGTATCCATACATATACTATGAAATTCAAGTGTTTGTTTGTTTGAACACGTTAATCTCAAGAACTACTAGACTAATTAAAAAAAACGTTCAGTGTTAGATAGCCTATTAATTTTAATCCAGTTGCACAATGTACTTCCCATAGAACACAAGTAAAACTACTGACGGGAGCTAGATAATATTATTCTGGGTCTAGGTCTCGGTCTCGGGTTCGATTTCCGGGCCAGGCCGAAATCACTTTGTGGGTTTTCGAAACTTTCACAAAGTAGCCCGGAGCTGGAAGTTGGTGATTGATACACCCGTGCATCGGAGAGCACGTTAATGTCGGTCCTGCACCTGATCTCTCTCCGATCGTGTCGGATTGCCGTCCCATCAGGTTATGAGAGTGAGGGAATAGGGAGTGCACCTGTGTCTGCGCAAATGCTTGTGCACTATAATATGTCCTGCGCAGCTGGCTGATCTCCTTATATGAGAACAGCCGCCGTGGCCGGCAATCGGCTAGGATGCCATCAATATTATTTAACCTCGAGTTCCATAAGAATGTACGGTTAAACTAACAGTAATATTTTATATATAAATATAACAATAATACGTCTGTATGTATGTATATGCTATCGTACACCAGGATGTCCTGGGTAGCTATTTATTATACAAACTTATCGATTTACACTTTTGAAGGTGACTGTACCGGTATATTTTTTATTGAATGGAATGCTAATTATGTTTATCAAAAACATTGCAAAATACGAATGTTTGTTGGTTACAGTGAAATGGCTGAATCGATTGACGTGAAATTTGTTACGGAAGTTTTTCAGTTTCACACTGTTTCAGGAGAGAAAAAAATGATGTACAGACAACAGCACATCAAGTTACTACAATATGTCAAACTTCTGCAATCGATTTTCAACCTTATCACAATGGAGGTAGGTTAATGTTTGACTAGTAAAATTTGACAGATTCGTATACGTTGACCTGCTGTCGTCTGTACAAAAAATCAAATTTAAAATATTACTGAACACTAGAAATTCCAATCGTATATTTTTTTAAGGTTCCGTATACAAATGGTAAAAAGAGACCCTTCTACTAAGACTAAGAACACGTGATTTTTTTTACGGAACCTTTCGTGCGCGAGTCCAATTCGTATTTCACCATTTTTTTATAAATAAATGTCATAAAATCCTTGTTTACCCAGGTGCCCAAATTTGCAACAGCCTTTATTTAAAAAGTCCTATCTCTATTGCAAAGTTGTATTTAGTAACAGCAATGAAGTAAGCAAGACGTTTTGTAAGAAATAAATAAGTTATTACCAAAGAGAACAGCCTAGCTTTGCAATTTTACAAGTATTAAAAACTACGAAATTAAATTTTTAGCTATTAATTTTCTGGCTCTAAAGTTTGTATTACAAAATGGAAAAAAAATCTTATTAAAAATTAAATTGACTGATAAAGTAGCTTGCTTTATTTTATCCGGGTACGGGCAGTATTTCCCACGGGACACGAGTGAAATCGCGGGAAAACGGCTAGTATATCATACATATAGTGAATGGTTGCCGTCAACCGGTGTCAACACGCGGTTATCCAACAGCTCGGTTGAGCAACCAATACCAATGATATTATCAGGCTTATACCAAGAGATTTGAGTGTATCTATATACGGAGAAAAAGTATTTATTTTTAGACCATGCTTAAAAACTAGACAAAATATTATTCTATGGTTTTCGCAAATATTATCTATACCTACTTATACAATAAAGACGGATTTTATTTTCGTTTGTTTGTACCCTAAAGGATACGAGCCACACTATCTCCGGATATGATAGACTATGTTTTGTCCAGATGTGCAGAGTAGTCCCTTCGGGACGCGAGTACAACCATCAAGAAGCAGCTAGTCTAACTCTATACTTAATATAATAAAGAGGAAACATTTTTTGTTTGTATGTCTTGTCTATAAGGCTCCAAAACTACTGAACTCATTTGAAAAAATCTTTCACTGTTGGGAAGCTAGACTATCCCCGAGTAATAAAATCAAAAATCAAAATTCATTTATTTCAAGTAGCTATAGGACTCATATTATTAGGTAGGTTAGTGCATACATAATTTAACATAAGCAACGTATATTTTATCCAGACATGGAAGCAAGTTCCCTCGGGATGCGGGCGAAACCACGAAAAATAGCTAGTATTAAATAATATTTAACCGACTGCCAAAGGAAGTGTGTGTCGTAAAAGATTAATACGAGTATCCTAACTTAATAATGCTATAAAAGCGAGAGCTAACTTCATTTCACTTTCATAGCTAAATTACTGAAGCTATTTAGATAAAATTGTGTATGAAGATAGCTTTTATATATGGTGTTGGATATTTTATGCAAGTTTGTTTATTAATTGAGAGATAAACTTCGGAATAATTAGTGAATTTGAAAAATGTTTTTACCGTTTCCCAATAAAAAGGAGGTTCTCAAATTGACTGTGAATATATTTATTTTTGTCCCAATATTTTTAATAACGTTTAAAATATACAGGTCCCATTTCGCCCAGTAAGTATTTCATTAATTCCTCCAATAACACGTATTTTTTCATTTTACTACGGGTAAGTTATCCACAAGATAAATATACATTATTATTTGAAACAAACGAATTCCAAATAGCATTGCACACACGATCCCTATAGCATACTATTTAACAAGTACATACCTACTTTCCTCAGATCACGAGAGAAACCGCGGCAAAAAGCTAGCAGGTTACAAAAACTTAATATATTGTTTTATAAGGCGACATTTTACACGCGAAGGTGACAGACTCTTACGCGATACTTCCTAGATATATCAAGGTGAAAATATATTAACGACTAGCTCCCGCCAGCGGTTTCACCCGCTTTTCCGTGGGAACTACTACGCGCACCCGGATAAAAAGTAGCCTATAGCCTTCCTCGATAAATGGGCTATCTAACACTGAGAGAATTTTTCTAATCGGACCAGTAGTTCCTGAGAACTACTGGTCCGATTAGAAAAAAAAATTAAATTTAAAAAAAAATCTTATTGACATATTATTTTACATGTTATACGGCCAGTTTCACGGGTTATAGATAAAGATAACTATCTGACAGATACTTATATAATATATTGTAGTTTAAAAACATTGATTATATAGAAAAGCAGTCAAAATTAAAAACATTTCTACACACGTTTTTGTTACATTATGTATTGTATTAATATAAACTATTATTAATAAAAAAAGACGCACAAAAAAGCCTACAAAAGATAATAAAGTATGTCAATATCGACTACAGAACATTGGGCAACACAAAACGGGTTGTTACCCAATTCTTTGCCAGCGAGTGTACGGCTTACCAATACCACATTAGTATGCCTTCTGTCTACCCTCCGAATAATAAGCCAATGATGTAACTGGTAGCATTAGTGTTTAGAAAACGATAAGATATATCGAGTATTTTTTAAATCAGTTTTTTATAGTGATGTGGTGGGAATTATCGATAGTTTGTGTCGATTTTTTTTTAGGTTGGAAGTGTAATTGGAAGTTTGGATAAATTATTATATATAGTTTATTGTAAATAGAGTGTTTGTTTGTTTATAATGGCGGAAAAGATAATAAAGCTATATGTAGTTTGATAATGTGATTTTAAATGGATCTCTGTAGATAGAATTTGGATATCTGGGCACGCGAAATAGTATCGACACGTTATAGCTAAAAATATAAAAAATAGTCTAATATCCTATTTGCCTAATATTATTCGATTTAATTTGATAGTTACGAGTTTCAAATGTTAATTTCCTATGTTTTACAACTAAAATAAGTGTATGCCATATCCAAAAATATCGTATTTTCGAATCTTAAATTTGCCTAAAATCACACAACTTTTTGCCTAGAAAATACCTAGTCTAGTTTGATAACTTAATTCTATTTAAAAAACCAATAACAAAAAGTTACTCAACAGTTATAAATCAACAAAAAAAACGCATAAATACAACGGAAACATATACCACAAGCTCATATAATAAGCCTTACTCAAAACGTTCTCATTTCCAAACTAGTTTCCGATTACGTTACAAAATAACTACATACAATAACGGTTATTGCGTAACGTTATTATGACAAACCGTTATTCAGCTTCACACTGTGTCACTGCACTATAACACTTTTGTTTAAATTTAGAAAACACTGTTTTTTTTTAATTGTTTTTTGTTTTGTTTTAACCACGTCTGTTCGTGGTTAAGGTGTTATGTCTACTGGTTTGCCGCCCCTCCATTCTGGTGAAGTGACAGTCTTTAAGCTGATTTCGTATTGGTGACTTGGCATTTTGCGATTTTGTTTGATTTAAGAAGTTTTTAAGTCGTGGTGGCTTGGTGGGTAAAACATCAATCTGTCAAGTAAGACCTATATCGACCTAGCAAAGTGTGTTGGGTTCGATTCCCGGTACGGTCAATATTTGTATGATGAGTATATTTGTTTGTTGTAATAGGGTGTTAGAGTAAGTATTTATAAAATAAATTAAAAGTAAAAAAAAAAACTTTTTAAGAAAAAGCTTTTATTTAAACACTCTAAAAAGAAGAAAATAAATTTTTGTCTATAATAAAAGCTTGTCGCTCGATTTACCACAAATTATTATGATATGGGTAAAGGAATATTGATAGATATGTAAACCCCGCGACAAGCTTTTATTATTGACAAAAAAATATTTTCTTCTTTTTAGAGTGTTTAAATAAAAGCTTTTAAAAAAAGCTTTTAAAAATAAAAGCTTTTAATAAAATAAATGAAAGCATCTATACTAATATTATAAAGCTGAAGAGTTTATTTGTTTGAACGCGCTAATCTGAGGAGCTACTGGTCCAATTTGAAAAATTCTTGCAGTGTTAGCTAGCCCATTTATCTAGGAAGGTTATAGGTAGCTACTTTTTATCCGGGTGCGCCGAGTAGTTCCCTCGGGACGCGGGTGAAACCGCTGGCGGAAGCTAGTATACATATACTTATAGAGAAAGTTATATCAACAAACATTCAGACACACTTTTACTCCCATAAAATAATTAGTCTACAGTATAACATGAGTAGTAATCTGAACACAGCTTTACAATAGCACACACGCAAACAATGCAGTATAACGGTAACGGTGTGCCTGTGTGTGTGACTAGAATGCAATATAAATATTAAAGAGGTCTGCGCCCGCGCCGCTCTCTGTGAGTCCTGCCAAGGCTTTTAGCGAGATCTTTAGTATATCGATTTATTTAAATGTCACATCTTGTAGAATACCTATCTATTTATATTTATTTTACCAGTCTTATCGGGTATCGGGTTGTCCGGGTAACTGGGTCGTTGAGGTCAGATGGGCAGTCGCTCCAAGTAAAACTCTGGTTCTCAGCTGCACCCGGTTAGACTGGAAGCCGACCCCAACATAGTTGGGAAAAGGCTAGGCAGATGATGGTCAGGCTTGTATAATATTAATTTTTACTTTTTAAAATTCACTAGCTAGTTCTCGCGGTTTCAATCGTGACTCGAGGATACTATTTCCAGCACCTAGATAAAATATAGCTTATGTTACTTGGGGAATAATATAGCATTATAACAGTGTAAGTTTAAAACTCAGCCCAGTAGTTTTTAAAATTATTCGAGGCATACATACATAGTGTTTACTATCTTCTTCTCTTCTTCTTCTTCTTCTTATATATAAAAATCAATTGCTGTTCGTTAGTCTCACTAAAACTCAAGAATGTCTGGACCGATCGGGCTTATTTTGGTTTTAAAATGTTTGTACAGATCAAGGGAAGGTTGGGAAGGTTTAAACGATGAGAAAATATATGATTATAAAAAAAATAAAGGTAAGTAATACGAAGTTTACCTGGTCAGCTAGTTTACAATAATAATTTAGATGCATATTTAAGCTTCTTCCTAATCCTGAAAATAGTACAAGTACCTATGTACAGACGACGGCTCATAAAGTTACCACAATCTGTAAAATTTCTGCAATAGATTCTCGACCTTATTACAATAGTGGAGGGTTAATGTTCGATTGGTAATATTTGAGAGTTTCGGATAGGTTGACCTGCTGTCATCTGTTCAAACGTTTGTGAAAATTCCAATTTGGCTTTAAAGCCAAAATCGTATATGTCCTCATGACATATACAGGGTTACTTGTAACTCGACGTATATCCGGAAGGAGGTGATAGAAGGGCCCAAAAGCAACAAATTAAGCCACTCTTACCTTTGAGCAAAGTTCAGTGGCTTTTCATTCGAGATTTTCGCATTTTTGTTTTGTATGTGCCTTACTAAGTGCGGGCGCAAATAACCAAATCGTCCATGTATAAAATCGACGCTACCAAATCCAATACTGTTAGATTTCGACATCGTTAAGCTGTTCTATGAGGCAGAAAAGTGCGTAAGCTTGAGAGGATTAGTCAGAAGGTTTTCAAATGGTGTAATAATGGTCAAAAAGGTCTAAGCTTGAATGTCGAATTTTGGGTTAATTTCCAAAAATTGCCAATATCTCGGAAACCACTGAACTTTGCTCAGAGGTAAAAGTGGCTTAATTTGTCGCTCTTGGGCCCTTCTATCACCTCCTTCCGGATATACGTCGAGTTACAAGTAACCTTGTATAGTTTTATTTTTCAGAGGAAACAATAAAACGATCTATTGTCTTTAATTAACTTTAATATTAGGTACAAAAATATAGGTAACTACAATACAATTTATATTTACATAAAACAAAATCTAATTTTTATGGCAAAAAAAACTATCATGGTTTACAAATTAAGAGCCAATAATATTTCGATTTTTATTAAATTATTATTTTAAATTCATTAATTAGTCAATGTATGTACACAAGCGGTGATATAAGTTGGTTTCTTCTATTTATTTATATATAATTATAAAAAATCATGGACAAAAAGTAGTTATATACAGGTATATAAAAAGTAAAAAATTATATGTCTGTATTTGTGCAAAATATTGTCAAAATAAGTTTGAGTTTTGTCAGTCGTTGTCATTATAGGTACTTTATTATTATAAGTTCTAAGTAAAAATATTTATTTTTGTCATAAAATATAATTCGTCCGTCACTATTCGTAAAATTATTTTTTATATTATTAATTTGTATACATACATTTTGTGTCTCAAGATTGTTTTTGTGTTAATCAGAAATATAATTTTGACAATTTCTTTCAACTATTTTTAAGAATATTACTTTTCTGTCAGAACTATAAGTCATAAAACCGTTTTATACAAATTTAAAATAGAAAACGTCATTCTATATCTGTCAAATTAAAATTGACAGCTACAGAATAATGTTATATTCGTGTCAATTTTATAACTGTCATCCATGCAATCTCTTTCTTATTTTAAAAGATAGATTTTGTCAGCTTAGTTAGACCATTTGGCAATAAAATAACTGAAGTATTTTGCATATAATTTAACTATCTTTAAATTGTCATAATAAGAATTTAGTAGACAAAATAATACATAGTTTCTTTAAGAATTTATTGCAACACATAGCGATGTGCTATTCATACAACTCCATTTTTATATCTAGGCTCCGTTTCACAGGTGCCCAGTAAATTTCTATAACGTTATCTATCAGATAGTTATTTAGAATTCTCTGGAACCTATGAAACGGCCCTTAGATATTTCGGAACACCTTTTCACACACGGTCGGTTAGCCCCATGGTAAACTATTAATTAGCTTGTGTTATGGGTGCTAACACAACTGACAAACTACATATAATTACGTATATATTTTTATAAATGGATATGTCATGGAAAATAACTAAAAGTAAATTTATAAATTTACTAGGAAGTTTATAAACTTTTGTTAGATTATAAACGGAATATAAATTGTTTTATTTTACGTCCACATTTTCGTAAATTGATAAACTTACTGAGCTCACTAGTAAAATAATAAGTAAGCAGTAACCAAACGATTGATTGATCTGATTGGTTGAAGTCTATGGACACAAGCATGTCCACTATAAACATTAACCCAATCAGAGAGCAGTGTGTTATTTTACGTATTTCAAAGATGCGTATATTTAAAGGAGCTTCTGTGATTGGTCTAACCATATACAATCTTACGAATAGATATCCGTTAGTTCATAAATTTACCGCGTGACGTCGAAAATTTATAAATTTAAGCAATTATCGACGTAAAATAATACAATTTATCTCCCGTTTAGAATCCTACGAAAGTTTATAAACTTCCTAGTAAATTGATAAAATTACGGATCTTGTTATTTTCCGGCGACAGATATATATGATGGGTCCTAGATATGTCAATCTGACAGGTATTTTCCTTAGTCAAATGGTCTAACAATGTCAGTCAATCTGTCTAGCTAGATTTTGTCCGTCTCGCGGCTATTTTGTCATTCCTAGCCTGGATATTTTGACTGTCAGTCTGTCTAGATTGTCTAGCAAACTCGTGTCTTTTCCGTCGGGCTGTCAGTCGGCGTCGGTCGTACTCGCTGTTGTATGAATTACCCCTGTAAATGATAAAGTTTGGTTTAAAAATATCCGTATAATTTAGACGTCCGTCAACATTGTTAAAACGTGGTTTTAAAAAGTACCGTCTTTAGTGCCAGGTTTATACAGACGTCAGCAGGTCGACCTACCCGAATCTGTCAAATTTTAACAATCGAATGTGGTTAATATTCGATTGTTAGTTTTCAATATTTTGGTAGGGTTGAAAATCTGTTGAAGAAATTTGACAGATTGTGGTAACTTGATTTGCTGTCGTCTGTACAAACGACAGCCGTTCGACCTACCCGAATCTGTCAAGTTTTACCAATCGAATATTAACCTTCCACTATTGTGATAAGGTTGAAAATCTATTGCAGTCTGTCCAAACGACAGCCGTTCACCCTACCCGAATCTGTCAAATTTTAACAATCGAACATTAACCTTCCACTATTGTGATAAGGTTGAAAATCTTTTGAAGAAATTTGACAGATTGAGGTAAGTTGATGTTCCGTACATTAAACTTCAGGATGATTATTTAAGCCTAGCAATAAAGCTGGTATTTTAAGACCACATTTTGTAATAAGGTGACTGAAGTTTCGAAAAAAAATATAGGTATATTGGAATGTCAGAATATATAAATTGTCATGCAATATGTCTTAAACATGTCTGGTCAAGCAACTGGTTAAAGGTCAAATTACTGCATTTTAGTGTCTTTTGTGGCACATACTTGTCTTCGTGAAAAAAATAAGTGATATTTAAAGATGGATTTCTATAATCGAACTTTGTTTTACAATTAGAGATAGGTTATAGAAATCCGCACATCACAATTTATGGTAACTTTCATTTCATATTATAAACTATGATTTATTCTTAAAAACAAGACTGTCACATTATAATGAATAAATAATTTTAATGGGAAATCTTGTGATTTTGTGTAATAAAACTAAAATAAAAATTTGTATCACATCACTAATTTCAAATTCATCACATAATTTGTTTTTATAAATTTTACTAATATTGTTATTAATTTTAGTTTTATTTCAATTGAAAATCGAAGTGATTTTAGTATTTTTTTTAGTATTAAAAAATATTAGTTAAAAAGAATCTTATAAAAAATAGATCTATTAAAATTATTGTACTTATGACGTTTTTGCTCTTATAATTATTAACTTGTACTTATAATAAAAGAGAATAATCTCTAGTTTGTTATGTTTTAGTTGTTATAATCTAAGTAGAGATGTGTCCACTATAGTGATATTATGGACTATTTTTTATAAATTGTTGTGTCACTTTACTATTAAAATATATAAATACCTACTCTTTTTTTACAGAATTCATGTATTTTTGGGTTTATCTGCCTTTTTTGTATGTGACTTTATCCTGAATATCATTTAAAGTAGCATTTAGAAAAGAATCTACAATAATTATACCGTAGACTTTTTGTAGTCCAATATAAAAAGAAAAACAATAGAACATCGACTTTAAAAAAAGAAAAAAATAATTTAGATTTCTGATTGCTATACGTTCGAAAATAATCAAGGAATTTAGTCGATAATCACACAATAGTAGGCACATCTCTATAAAATATAAGATCTACTTTTTCCCGTTTATATAATTCCCGGCTTCATCCTTGTACAGATCTTCGTTTATCCCATAGTAGGCTGGCGCGTTTGGACAATCCACCTGGGAAACAAATAAAAAATAAAATATTGACAGCCAGTTTCATAAAGTTAAAGAAAAGTACTCAAAATTAAAATCATTTCTATAGCAGCATTATCTATCAGATAGCTGTCTAGAACTTTATCTGGAACTTGTAAAACTGGGGTAAATATATAGGTATAGGAAGTATTTATGATCAAAGAAACTATGGATGGATTGGTGGAAAGACGATACGACTGGATAAAAATTAATAATGGCGCCCAGGCCGATAATATAAGGAGATCAGCCAGCTGCGCAGGACATATTATAGTGCACAAGCATTTGCTGTGACACAGCTGCACTCCCTATTCCCTCACTCTCATAACCTGGTGGGACGGCAATCCGACACCACCGGAGAGAGATCAGACGCAGGACATTAACGTGCTCTCCGATGCACGGGTGTATCAATCACCAAGTTTTAGACTCCGGACTGTTTTGTGATTCAGACCAGCACAGCACAGAAAGAGTCACCGCGACCCTGGTACTCAAAGGGCTCCCGAAAGAACACGGTGGGTTTTAGTCAGTAAAAGTTTGACACTCCTTCACGCTGTCACCCACAGCGGGAGGGGTCATACTGATGATTTCCCATCAATAAAAAAAGGAGACCAGCACAGCAGTCGGTCAATCCGACTGCTAGACTGTCGAGTCAGTTTGGTGCTTATATCAGGACAGTGGCGTAGCTACGAAGGGGCTAGCTGGAGCAGCGCCCCGGGGCCCCCAAGCTCAGGGGGCCCCTCGAATCATTAGCAGAAAATGACGATCACGCTGAACTTAAAGACAGGTTGTGACCCGACTTTGCAAACGTTTCGCGCTTGCCTTTTTACTCAGAAAACAAAAAAAAAGCTCGCTCTGTTCGCGCATGTTACATATCTCTTTCCTTTTTTCTTTTAAGGAGCCCCATTTTTCTATTTGCCCCGGGGCCCGCGGTTACCTAGCTACGCCACTGTATCAGGATCCATCATAACTGTTCCTTACCTTGAAGAACCAGTCACAGACCCTGGTCCTCTGGTTGAAGACGGTCCCCGCGCCGCACACGAACGAGTACATCAGGTTGCCGCCGATGCTGGGGACGCACCAGTGCCACACCTGAGAGAGTTACATGTTGCTATCAGTATTTGTGCAGGCGTTTGTTATATTGCTTACCGAATTTATTATAGAAGTAAAAGTAGTCATGTAGCGAATAAATACAAAAACTATTCTACGTTTTCGTCGTTTTCTAGGAGATCCCTCTTTTCATAATAGGTATATCTGATATGATAGACAAATAATCGGTACGTGGAGGTATTAATAATTAGAAATGAAAGAAAACTAAACAATGAAAAAGACAATTTACACTTGTTATTAAATTTAATATTTGCATTAAAATTTCGCCATTGCAACCATTTTAAAAACAGCTAATTGCTTTGGTTATATTGACAGGCGCTATAAACATCCCATTTTTTCATGTCGCTCTTTAAAAATAGAAGTTACTCACTTGGCACATAGTTTCAGGGTCCGCATAGTATCCAGGTATCTTGTCGTCACACGTGAATGATAAACCTTTGGGCACTTCTGTGAATACTGGATAATCTTCCCCAGGAATGTATCCGTCTAACGACTGAAATAAATATTTTAAATGATTAACAAAATTGATAATTTAGCCTTGTTAGTCAAGACTGTTCTTCACGGGATCTTAGTGTTTTTATATCGCTTTGTGGGATTTAAGAAACTTTCACAAAGCAGCCCAGTCTTAAGTTGGTGATTGATACACTCGTGTATCGGAGAGCATGTTAATGTCGGTCCTGCGCCTGATCTCTCTCCGGTGGTGTCAGATTGCCGACCCATCGGACTATGAGAGTGTGTGAATAGAGGGTGCACCTGTGTGTCTGCGAAATTACTGTGGCAGCTGTTCTCAAAGTATATCAGCTGCGCAGGACATATTATAGTGCACGCACATTAGCTGTGACACAGGTGCACTCCCTATTCCCTCATTCTCGTAACCCGATGGGACGGCAATCCGACACCACCGGAGAGAGATCAGGCGC